>OY856186.1:108822926-108915051 GCA_963693315.1 Diogma glabrata | reverse complement strand
TTAAAATTCACTATAAAATTTTAATTATTGATTATTTGATTGTTTTCTAATTTTAAAATGGCATAAATTGACAAAATACAAAATTTGATCGTTTTGATATTACTCAATTTGATGGCATAATTTTCTTGCTAATGTTTGAATACGATGTGGGTCAAATTAAAATATTTGGTAAATTTGGTTAATTGTTTGAATTGTGAGTGGGGAAATCAATTAATTGATTGATTTCATGTTTTTGTCAAAAAGGTGTGTTGTGTTTACTTGAAACTTAAATAACTTTAAGTTATGTCATTCGATTTTGAAGAAACTTGGTATATAAGATTTTAGGCCATATTCCATAGTTCTGAAAACTTTTGAGCAAACTTGAACAAACTAGGAGCTCAACCGTTTATTTATGTTTTTTTTTCAAAAAGTTATAACTATTGACAACAAGAATTAATGGTAACTGTCGAAGTTTTCTGGACTAAACGCAACCGTTGGCAAATATCAGATAGTGTCAGATTAAATGTAATTTTTCAAAAACAATTCTTATTTTTATAAAGTGCCATACACTTTCTGAGTGAATTTAGCTTTATTTATTATGTAATATTAAGCTATGATATGATATGTAATGTTTTTACGACAACGCATATATTGTGTCACTAGCCACTTAGCATAGCAGGTTTGTAATGACGCTTCTTGCAAGCTGTTGCTTCACAAAGAAACGTACACTCACACACATAATAAATGGTCGTCGGACACCATATGTGTGATAGCCAGGTAAATCTGGCCTAAACTGAACCATTCGAAGTTGGACCACTTGATATAGATAAATCACAGAAATATCAACATGAGTGAGTGTCATTACTAGACACTGTCTTATTAGAAAATATGCGAGTAATGAAAAGGATGAGAATAGGGTGAGGTTCGTCACCTGCTCTGCTTCTATGTCTGACTCAGGCTAAACACAATTTTTTTAGTATGCATCTTATGCGTCTTATGTAAGATTGGCCAGTTTAACCTAACCATGACATTTTTGTGTTAGTTTTGTAAACCATTTTTAAACAGATATAAAAACGCTTGGACTAAGATCTAAACTCTAGTTTCTTTACAAAATATTTAATTTTTTGCATTACGTCTCTGCTATTCTTAACGAAGGTAAGTGTAAACTACCAAACATTTCTTCAAATATGAATATATTTCTTTTAATCGTATTACTCCCATTCTCTAACTATTGAAGTAACTACCGTTTCATATTGAAACTGATTCTAATTGTTCGTGTAGCAGCATTAAAACGTTCAAACCTATGACATTAATTTCATTCATCCAAGGTTGCTCTTTGTGCTGGAGGAAATTTGAAAATTCGGATCTTCTTCCCCAAAATTTTAACTACTCTCAGAAACCCGAAAAGATTGGGAAGTCAACGATCATCGATCAGTCTTAAAATAACGTTTCTTATTCAACGGTTTTTAATGATTTGTTCACATTTGATTTTCATGTTTTATTTGTCATATTTACTATTTTTGTTATCTTAATTTCGAAATTAATTTAAATCTATCTACAATTGAGCTATAAATAAATAAATAATTATATTAAAGTGATAGTTAACCAAACCAAAATAATAGTTCAACAATTAAATATATATTTTAAATACAGTTTTAAAATGATTCTGGTTAACCCGAGATTAAAGCGCCACATTCAAAATAAATTAATTTTAAATTTAAATATATTGTCATACCATCTTTTTGAGTTTTAGCTCTGGTATTCTATGGCACCATTTTTAGGGTTCCGTTTCCGAACGGACCCTATTGACAAAACGTGTTTTTTCCATTATATTGATTATCTCGTAAACCTCCTATGGACCTAAAATTTGAGGTGCGTATAAAACTAACATATCCACACAAGATGACGGGTTTAAAAATTAATAAATTGTTTTCGTTTGTTTTACAGCGGTACGATGTAAGGCCTATGAGAAAATACATTTTTTTATCAGTTCAAATAGGGTTTCATATGGAAGGGATCCACTTCAGTATTCCTTAAAAATGTATTTTGGAATTTTGGAATTTGAATGATAAGGGGTTTTAAACAAACACTATTTAAAACGTGGTCAAGTGGGGTATCATTTGAAAGAGCACCTAATTTAGAACACATTGCAATTTTTCAGAATATTGCGGTGCACAGTTTTTGAGTTATTGTCAAAAAGGTGCGACTTCAGACTGCCTCCTGTTATGAAGGATAATTCAAACTCCGTGATTGAAATTCGAATCACTGTCCCACACACACTAAATCTGCCTTAACAGAAGCTTTCATAGTTGTTTTCATTTTTCCTTTAACCATGTTTTCTTAAACTCAGACCGTAGTTGCCATCTACAATAGTTTTAATGAACATAAAACAGTGGTGTGATATTTCCCAATGTAATTTCCTTTATTCAATCTGTATTCGTAATTCCGCTATTTCCATATAGATTTCCTACAGTCGTTTTATAATCCATGTTTCTGTTTATAGATATTCTACAATCTTAGCACAGGTTAGAGTCTTCACTCTTTAGTGAGTACACATTAATTATCGGAAGGGAAATTAGAAACATATTTATCGGGTTATCGACCTATTATTGTTCCCCCAACGATCGTAATAACGAATTTGTTTGCCTATAAATACGCCTAGCCACGTATAGAGGCTCTCTTAGTCTCTGATTTCGTTTCTTATCTGATTGGATTTTGTGACAGATAGCTGGAATGTCAATTTAGATTGATGATGGAGATAGAAAATAAAAAATTAAATGTCCGTAAAGTGCTTATTAGAAAATAAAATTCGTTGTGTGGTTAATAATAAAACGTCCAGTCTATTGTGGTTACAAAGTGCCAGTTAAGAAATTTACAATAGCTTATATACAATATAAGAAAAACACAGATAATTCCTTCTGTTTTGTCAAAGAACACATGGATAGAGAGGTCTATCCAGACTTGATTGACGGGTTGAAATTTTCAAGAAAAGCGAGCAATGCTTTGTGATACCAATCGTTTGGCGAGAAAGAATCTGGGTTTCCATCTGAATACAGAGTAAGGTTACAATCTTAATTAATTATTTTCTTTCGGAATTAGTTTTTTTTGTAAAATATTGCGAAAACACGTCCTGTTCTTGAATGACCTTCAATAAAACAGAACGGAAGTATCATTATACTACATATACTTACGTGATGAGATAAACTGTTATTACGTAGTTTAGTGTAATGTATGGAGAATTAAAACAAAAATTTTCATTAAGATTGAAAAACAAAATTAAAAAAAAAAAGAATATCAAAATCAAAAGAAAATCTTGACATTTGTTTGTGTTGTTGATAAAACCCAATGAGGTTAGTGTAAATTAATTTTAATAAACCAAAAGTTTAGTAACATTATTATATTAGCACAATTTAAACAGAAAACCTATTCTTTTTGTCTAGTGAAAATTAACTAATTAATTAATTAGGAAAAAAATAAAATTGGCTACATTGCATTTATTATTGTATAAATTATAAACAAGGTTAGTCATTGTATAGAATAGTGTGTGTGGTAACTTTAATAAAGTAAAAATTTAAATAACGAAAGAAAAGAAATTCAATGAATTTTGTGGTGATTAAATTTAATTCGAGGCTGTGAACTAGGAAGTTAAATAATTCGAGGCTGTGAACAAACTAAAATAATTTTTTTTGGGGTCAACTGTTGGTAAACGAAAGCGGTTGTTGGTCGGAATAACTGGAAAGACTTATTATTTGGTTAATGCCAGCATCGGAACTGAAGGTTGCGGTAATCGTTTTATCCTATATCAGAAACCGCTTCCATAACTGGATGGCTGAAATATAAAAGGGTGAAAGCAACCAGTGCGTGCCGAATATCGATGACTAAGGTTGTTTTTGGTGTTTGCTGATTGAAAATTGTTAACGGGTGTGGCGAATGCGATTGTTGACCAGGATTGGGGACACATCAGATTGATCATCGGCATCGTGTGATACTAATTGGATATTTCTTATACGACAAGTCATTCAGCAACTATATTCATGGTACTAAGCTGTATATTCAGCCCAATATGACCGGTTAAACTAGGATAGGAAAGAGGAGTGGCATTCAACATCATTATGGGATGAGTCATTTTAAATATGTATATGTGTGGGAGCGTTTGTACTATGAATGTTTGCGTGAATGTATGGGGTGTATGTGGGCGGGTGAATGCATATGTAATTATTATTTCGAATTTTTTTTCCATTTTAATTAGTGCATTATCTTATGTGATTTAGCCATTCATTATCAGTAATCTATTGTTGGAAAATAAGAAGGAAAACATAAGTAATAGCGAATGGCTACAAGGTTCCTAATTTAAATTATTGTAATTTTTATTATTGCTATAATGGGTGCTGAATTTGAAACCATCTTGTCTAAAGAAGAACTTTAGAAATCATTCACGATTTTTTTTCAATGCCAAAACTATTACACCAGAAAATAATATTACCTTTTATGGGATGAAATTACTCATGCCAATCTCATCCTATAGTATGACTAATAATCAAACTAACGTTACGATTAATACCTTTCGAGATGAATATGAAAATTTTCGTAATACGAGCTGTCGTTATTCATCACCAAATTTCTTCATTTTGCTTAATGGTGGATGTCACGAAGTTATGCCTTTACATAATCGTAACCCATGCTATCTTGGTCTCAGATCAGTAGATATAATAATGTTTCGAGGTTTTTACTTCGTATTCGAAAAATGAAGGACCCTTGGATTTGTAAATACTAGAGAGAGATGGTAATAACAAATAAATTTTAATTTTAGTATTTTATCAGAAATAAAAAATCGCTGAAGAAGCGAATGATGATGAAGTTTTCTTTTTATTAATGACTATATACCTATTGTAGACCAACTTTGAATAGTATTATTTAAAATTTAAAAGCTTCAATTTTTCTTTGATTACAGATTTAAATATTGTTTTATTTGCTTTACCACAATTTACATTTGTATTATATTTCTCATGTATATTGAGCGTATGGGCTTGGATGTGTGCATGTGTGTGTGTGTGTGTGCATGAATGGAGGAGATGCGAGAGTGTGTGAATGAGTATTGAAATGGGGGGGACGTGGTGGGGGTTGGACGTGGTGATCATGGTTCGTTCGTACACGGGGGTCGCCAGAGTCTGTTTAGTTCACTTACCTTTTGTTTTACATCTGTTCTTATCTCATGTTACGCGTACAAATTCAGTTATTTGTGCTGGAGCAGCAGGTATTCTTCACTCGACCCCATAGGCTGCAGCTAGTCTGGGGCTAAAAATAATTTTGCTAGGTACGCGACCTGCTATGCCACTTCGTTGTTTGATCAACGAAGCAGCGCTTCATTACACTCCCCCCCCTCCTTTCGTTTCGACACTGATTGATAAATAAATTTGTAAAAATTCACAGAGTTAGGAAGTTTGGTAAATTTTGAATGAAAATTGTAGCGAAGTCTTAAATAATTATATTTCTGTGTATTTAGGGGACGGGCTGAAAAGGGTAAAAAAAACTTTTTTACCTAAGCGAGGGGGTATCATTTGAAAGAGCACCTAATTTAAAACACATTGCAGTATTTTTAGAATTTTGTGTTGCACAGTTTTTGAGTCATTGTAAAAAAAGTGCGAATTTCAGACCGTCTCTCCTTACGTTCCAACACTGATTGAGAGAAAAATTTGTAAAAAGTCACAGAGTTAGGAAGCTTGCTAAATTTGGAATGAAAATCATAGCGAAGTCTCAAAAATTTATATTTCTGTGTATTTAGGGGACGGAGTGAAAAGGGTAAAGAAAACCTTTTTGACCCAAGCGAGTTTGAAAGAGCACCTAATTTAGAACACATTACAATTTTTTTTAGAATTTTCGGTGCACAGTGTTTGAGTTATTGTCAAAAAAGCTCATCTTTCAGAGTGTTCCACACCTCCACATCCCCCCCCCCCACGTTTCTACACTGATTGATAGAAAAATTTGTAAAAATCCACAGGGTTAGGAAGTTTGGTAAATTTTGATAATTACAGCGAAGTCTCAAATAATTGTATTTCTGTGTGTTTAGGGCACGGGGTTGGAGAGGGTAAAAAAACCTTTTTTGCTCCAAGCGCGTGGTTGTCATTTGAAAGCGCACCTAATTTAGAAATCATTGCAAATTTTTTCAGAATTTTTCGGTGCACAGTTTTTGAGTTATGGTAAAAAAAGTGCAAAATTCCGACCGTACCCCCCTACGTTTCGACACTGATTGACAGAAAAATTTATACAAATTTACAGAGCTAAAAAGTTTGGTAAATTTTGAATGAAAATTATAGCGAAGTCTCAAATACTTATATTTCTGTGTGTTTAGGTTACGGAGGGTAAAAAAACATTTTTGACCCAAATGAGTGGGGAAAGTCATATGAAAGAGCACCTGATTTAAGAAACATTAAAATTTTGTTTAGAATTTTGGGGTGCACAGTTTTTGTGTTATTGTAAAATAAAAAATATTTTTTGTATGTAGCCTACCCACCCTCCAAAATTTCGACACTTGATTGACCGCAAAAATAATCAAATTCAAATAATCAAAAATAATCTGATCGAACTGATCGATCGATCGATCGTACTGATCGAAAATCTTAAAATTTATTTGGAATGATAGAAAAATTAGTAAGTTTTTAATAAAAAATATAGAAAAGTGCAAATACTCATAATTATATTTATTGAGGGGGCGGGAATGAGAAGGAGTAAAAACACAATTTAAAATCCGGTTAAGTGGGATGTCATTTGAGAGAGCATTTGATTTTAGGAACATTGCATTATTGTTAGAATAAGTTTTTGCATAGTTATTGAATTAGCATAGTTTTTGAATTATTGTCAAAAAATGCATCTTTCAGACCGTTCCCCTCCTCTACGTTTCGACGTTGATTGACAGAAAAATTTAAAAAAATTCACAGAGACAGGAAGTTTGGTAAACTTTGAACGAAAATTATAGCGACGGTGGGGAAGAATGAAAAAAGGTTTTTTGACCCATATGAGTGGGCCATTTGAAAGTGGACCCAAATGAAGAAACATTGCAATTTTTTGTAGAATTTATCGATCCACAGTTTTTGGGTTATTATTAAAAAAGTTTTATTTTTACATTTTTTGTGTAGTTTCGATTAATGTTAATCTGATTGACATTTACTATTGACATTTACGATGAAACGTTTATTTTGTTATGCGTCTATGGTCTGGCAATATAAAAACTTTACAACACAGCCTTATGTCAATTATTTTTAATATTGTGTTCTTTTACATTCACGGAACCCTTGGCGAGCGAATTTTAGTCGCACTTGCCCGACTTTTTATATTAATAGTGCTGAGTCAATAAAGTTGCTGAATCATTAACAAACAATAAAATTGTAATCGAACAAGTGGTTTTCAAAATATCGTTTTAAAATATTTTTAATAATCAATGTTAGTAGATATTATATGACAAACATATAAAACTTATATGTTAATCCCGAAATAAGTACGGTCAGTAATTCTACCGCGATATATTTGATGGTGGTTGATGGATGAGTTTATTAGGGTTCCGTTTTTTATACGGAACACTATTGGTGAGAGTACAACGTGTTTTTCACATTATTTCGATTATCTCGTGAACCATTAATCCAATGAACTTAAAATTTGAGGTGCTTATAAAACTAACCTATCCACACAAGATGGCGGGTTAAAAAATAAATAAAGTTGTGTTCATTTGTTTTAAGGAGGTACGATGTAAAGCCTTTGAAAACATACATTTTTTTAGCGAGACGAGTAGGGTATCATATGAAAGGGCTTCATTTCAGCATTATTTAAAAATATATTTTGGAATTTTTCACCTCACCATTTTTTGTATAATTTTGAAAAATGACGTTTTCGGGATGTTTTATTGCCCCGATTAACTCCGACCCTACCTCATCGAAAATCTTGACATATACATATTTGGAATGATAGAAAATTGAGTAGGTTTTTAATGAAAAATATAGAAAAGTGGCAGACACTCATAACTATATTTATTAAAGGGGTGGGAATGTTAAGGGGTAAAAACATCATTTAAAACCAGGTCATGTGGGGTGTCATTTGAAAGAGCACTTGATTTTAGAAATATTGCCATTTTTTTTAGAATTTTGCAATGCATAGTTTTTGAATTATTATCAATAAAGTGACACAAAAAGTTGGTCCCCCCCCTTGCATTTCGAGCCTAATTAACAGAAAAATTTGAAAAAATTCATAGAGACAGAAAGTTTGATAAACTCTGAACGAAAAATATAGCGAACTCTCAAATAATTATATTTTGTGTTTTTAAGGGATTGGGGTGGGGAAGGGTGAAAAAAAACTTTTTTGACCCAAGCGAGTGGGGTGTCATTTGAAAGAGCTCCAAATTTCAGAAACTTTACAATTTTTTTTAGAATTTTGTGGTACACAGTTTTTGAGTTATTCTAAGAAATGTGCACATTCCAGACCGTTCCCCCCCCCTACGTTTCGACACTGATTGACAGAAAAAATTGAAAAAATTCACTGAGAGAGGAAATTTGCTATATTTTGAACGAAAATTATAGCGAACTCTCAAATAATTATATTTCTGTGTGTTTAGGGGATGGGTGTAAGGGGGGTAAAAAAAAACTTTTTTTGACCCAAGCGAGTGGGGTATCATTTGAAAGAGGACCAAATTTCCAAAACATTGCAATTGTTTTTAGAATTTTGTGGTACACAATTCCGGAGTTATTCTAAAAAATGTGCAAATTCCAGACCGTTCCCCCCCACCTACGTTTCGACACTGATAGACAGAAAAAATTGAAAAAATTCATAGAGATAGGAAGTTTGCTATATTTTGAACGAAAATTATAGCGAACTCTCAAATAATTATATTTCTGTGTGTTTAGGGGATGGGTGTAAGGGGGGTAAAAAAAAACTTTTTTTGACCCAAGCGAGTGGGGTATCATTTGAAAGAGCATCAAATTTCCAAAACATTGCAATTTTTTTTAGAAATTTCCGGTACACCGTTTTGGAGTTATTCTAAAAAATGTGCACATTCCAGACCGTTCCCCCCCCTACGTTTCGACGCTGATTGACAGAAAAAATTGAAAAAATTCATAGAGACAGGAAGTTTGCTATATTTTGAACGAAAATTATAACGAACTCTCAAATAATTATATTTCTGTGTGTTTAGGGGATGGGTGTGGGGAGAGCAAAAAAAAAACTTTTTTGGAACCAAACGAGCGGGGTGTCATTTGAAAGAACACTTAATTTAAGAAACATTGCAATATTTTTTAGAATTCTGCGATGCATAGTTTTTTAGTTATGGATGAAAAAAGTGCTATTTTAAGTGTATGTATACCACCCTATATTTCGACGCTGATTTATAGAACAAATATTCTCAATTTAGACTATTAAAATACTTTAGCTAACATAAACAGCTATGGATAAGATTTAACCTCAAGTAACATTTTTGATCAATGTAGATGTGATCAACATTTACTATTGACGCTTACGATTAAACATTTATTCTGTTATGCGTCCATAGTCTGGCAATATAAAGACTTTACAACATAACTTTATGTCATTTATTTTTGATAATGTGTTCTTTTACATTCACGGAACCCTTGGCGAGCGAATTTTATTCGCACTTGTCCGACTTTTTTATATATATACAGATCTGAAACGCCAGAGATAGTTTAAACTTTTATATGAATTATTTGGAATCAAAATCTCATAGATCATGCCTCTGCAGTATAACTTATTATAAAGAACAAATTGTTCACCGATTAAAAAGATGAATAATTGCTGAATAAAAACCATTTTTTCAAAAGGATATCTTAGTGGGCGCGGCGAACTTCATCAAACTCAGACTGCATTTATCTAGCTGTATTTTGTTGTCCTGTACTTTATCTTTCAACATTACGGTAAAAGGTCTAGGGTAACATATTTTGCCACAGCAGGTATAATGTTTTGACACGTTTACAAAAAAGAAGCAATCCTGTGCGATATAAACACATGTATACGAATTTAATCAACTTCATATTTTATTTTGAGTTTTATTAATTTAATCAAAACTTGTTTTAGGAATGTATAATAACATGTGAGATCAATAAAAAATACGTGTTTCCAGAGAAATAAAAAATAACAAAGCTAATCAGTTTATTTGATTTCCTGAAAAATTTTAATTCGTGACTATGTGACCTTTTTTGCATATAGACAGATTCAAATATTTTGAATATTGTTAAGCGGAGAGTGAAAGAATGACATTGAATCAAAAATTTATGGTTTTGCTAAGCAAATTTTCTTTTGGTCATACATATTTGAAATATAATTTTGTTAATGGGCTTACAGAGCTCTCGTAACAATTGTTTACACATAAGTCTAAAATTATAAAAAAGTTTTTGATTGTTGTTTTTTAATTATAAACCAATTTAGGCTAAAATTACAAATTTCTAGTTAAAAATGGTTGTCAAGTGTGATTATCAACTCACTCGTTGTGGTTTTGTATGTTTTTAAAGTGCAATACAAAGCTGTATAAGGGGTGTGTTCAAAAATTTAAAAACAAATTGTGATGGACTAAACCAAAATAAACCGTTCATAAAATACAACACTCGCAACGGTTAAAACAGCTTTTTTCAAAACCTCTATTCCCCACCTACCCTACTCAAATATTTGAAAGAGGAGTCAATTGCTTCAGTTTTCATCCAATTTTTACAGTATTTTATATAACAGCGATTTTTTGCGCTCATGATTTTGAGAGTAAGATATGGGGAGGAAAAAAGGAGGGAAGGAAAGTCTTACAGAAAAAAATATATATGTCTGAAAATTAGTCGAACACTATGCATTTAAAAATTACAAAAAAAGCTCATGGTATGAAAAAAGCTTATGGTATCATCATTCATATGCAGGGCCGTAGAGAGAAAAACCGGGCCCGAGGGGGGAAATAAGTCACGGGCCCCCTTTTCTTTATTTATGTTATTTTATTAACCTATTAAATTATAATATCACAAAAACTAAAATGTTGTATTTGTTTAAAAACAATTTTACAAGAATGTTAAATACAGGCAAGTTCATTTTTTAGGGTTCCATTTTTTATACGGAAGACTATTGGTGAGAGTACAACGTGTTTTTCACATTATTTCGATTATCTCATGAACCATTAATCCGATGAACTTAAAATTTGAGGTGCTTATAAAACTAACCTATCCACACAAGATGGCCGGTTAAAAAATAAATAAAGTTGTGTTCGTTTGTTTTAAGGAGGTACGATGTGAAGCCTTTGAAAACATACATTTTTTTAGCGAGACGAATAGGAAATCATATGAAAGGGCTTCATTTCAGCATTATTTAAAAATATATTTTGGAATTTTGCGCCTCACCATTTTTTGTATAATTTTGGAAAATGACGTTTTCGGGATGTTTTATTGCCCCGAATAACTCCGACCCTACTTCATCGAAAATCTTGAAATATATTTGGAATGATAGAAAATTGAGTAGGTTTTTAATGAAAAATATAGAAAAGTGGCAGACACTCATAACTATATTTATTAAAGTGGTGGGAATGTTAAGGGGTAAAAACATCATTTAAAACCAGGTCATGTGGGGTGTCATTTGAAAAAGCTCTTGATTTTAGTAATATTGCCATTTTTTTTAGAATTTTGCAATGCATAGTTTTTGAATTGTTACCAATAAAGTGACACAAAAAGTTGGTCTCCCCCCTTGCATTTCGAGCCTAATTAACAGAAAAATTTGAAAAAATTCACAGAGACAGGAAGTTTGATAAACTCTGAACGAAAAATATAGTGAACTCTCAAATAATTATATTTTTGTGTTTTTAAGGGATTGGGGTGGGGAAGGGTGAAAAAAAACTTTTTTGAACCAAGCGAGTGGGGTGTCATTTGAAAGAGCACTAAATTTCAGAAATTTTGAAATTTTTTTTAGAATTTTGTGGTACACAGTTTTTGAGTTATTCTAAAAAATGTGCAAATTCCAGACCGTTCCCCCCCCCCCCTTACGTTTCGACACTGATTGACAGAAAAAATTGAAAAAATTCATAGAGACAGGAAATTTGCTATATTTTGAACGAAAATTAGAGCGAACTCTAAAATAATTATATTTCTGTGTGTTTAGGGGATGGGAGTAAGGAGGGTAAAAAAAAACTTTTTTTGACCCAAGCGAGTGGGGTATCATTTGAAAGAACACTAAATTTCCAATACATTGCAATTTTTTTAAAGAATTTTTCGGTACACAGTTTTTGAGTTATTCTAAAAAATGTGCAAATTCCAGACCGTCCCCCTCCCTTACGTTTCGACACTGATTGACAGAAAAAATTGAAAAAATTCATAGAGACAGGAAATTTGCTATATTTTGAACGAAAATTATAGCGAACTCTCAAACTAAAAACTTTTTTGGAACCAAACGAGTGGGGGTGTCATTTTAAAGAACACTTAATTTAAGAAACATTGCAACATTTTTTAGAATTCTGCGATGCACAGTTTTTTAGTTATTGATTAAAAAAAGTGCTATTTTAAGTGTATGTATACCACCCTAAATTTCGACGCTGATTTATAGAACAAATATTCCCAATTTAGACCATTAAAATACTGGTTAAATCTTTCTTTAGCTAACATAAATAGCTATGGATAAGATTTAGCCTCAAGTAACATTTTTGATCAATGTAGATGTGATTGACATTTACTATTGACGCTTACGATTAAACATATATTCTATTGTGCGTCCATAGTCTGGCGATATAAAGACTTTACAACATAACTTTATGTCATTTATTTTTGATATTGTGTTCTTTAAAACTTCACGGAACCCTTGGCGAGCGAATTTTATTCGCACTTGTCCGACTTTTTTTATTTCAATCCTTTGAAGTCGTTTTTATTATTGACTTTCATTATATATGCAGGACTTTTTCGTCACTCCTTGTATTTATTTTAATAACAACATAACTGGACAAACGATTTAGAAAAATAACCTATTTTTATTTTTAATACGAAGGAAAGCATCAAATTTGATGCAAAAATTAAATGTCTGAGTATTTGAAAAAAAATTATCCTTCGGCAACTACAAATAAAGGTTTATTTATTTTTCTTCCCAATTGTACAAAAGAAAAAAACTCGAAGAAACTATTATTATGCTGGATTATCATCAATACCCAATTGATCAATTAATCGAATCGATCGGTTTACTAATTTTCTGCTATAGCACAAAATTGTTTAATAAAATTTTATATTTTTACCGCGATAAAGTGTTAATTGAAATTAATAAGTTATTTATTTTTACATATTAAAACATATTTATTTGTGTTAAAAATAATTTCAAATAGAGTGTTTGCTATTTAATAAAAATTTATTTTACCTAAAACTCAATATTTCATGTTTTCAAAATGTCGGGCGATGATATCAAAAATATACTATATGAACTAAAAGAAATAAGAAAAGCCCAAGAAATTCAAACTTTGGCAAACGCTAAACTGCTAAAGGAAAACGAAGAATTAAATAATCTTGTTAAAATATTGTGTGAAAATCAAAAAATTCTAAAAAAACAAGTGGACAATTTATCAAGTGAATTAAACTTCTTAAAACAAGAAAAATTACAAAACAATTTAGTTCTTCCTAATATTCCGTTTTCTGCAACAGATAAGGACATTCAAGGTTTTATAAAAAAGATTGCCGAAAAAATTAATATAGATCTAAGTGAACCAAACATCAAGTATAATCTTATGAATAATAAAGAAGTTGCAAAAACGAAAACTTTGCTTCTTAAATGCTCTTCTATTAAATTTAAATTTGATATCTTAAGGGCATGTAAAGGTATTGAAATTTTTTCAAAAGAAATCGGTATACTCGGTGATGATCACCAAATACATTTTGTGCATCACTTAACCTCTTTAAATTTGATTCTTATAAAAGAGGCAAGAAAGTTGAAATCTGAAAAAATTGTCAAATTTGCGTGGTTTCAAAATAATTGTGTTCTAGTAAAAACAGCGGAAGATAATTTGTCTAAAATTCATAAAATCAAATCGTCAGCTGATATACTATTCGTTAAAAATAAATACAAGGACGAAATTCATAACTCCAACGCTGATCATTTAATTAATACAAAAACCACTAGGTTAACCCGTAAAAATACAATTAAAAAATAAAGTCAATGAATTCATCAATTGCTAATAATAACGTTAAAATCCAGTATAACAACACAATTAACTTTACTTCAGTTGATTACCAACTTAATATTCTCTACATAAACATTCGCAGCTTACGTCATAAATTGAACTTATTATATACATTAATTTCATCTTTCAATTACAATATCGATATACTTGTTCTTACTGAAACATGGCTGTACGAGGAAGAAAAAATCATTACCAACATTAACGGATTCACATCATTTCATTCAGTAAGAGATTTTAAGAGAGGAGGTGGAGTTTCTGTGTTCATTAGAAACGGTATTATCGGTTATGTTGATTATGATGAATGTTTTGATGACAATAATATTTTAGTTGTCAATTTGGTCTCATCAAAAATGAAAATATGTGGAGTATATAAAAGCCCGAGTTCTAACGTTGATATTTTTTTATAAAGCTAGATAATCTTCTGGACTCAAATAAAAATTGTGTTGTTGTTGGCGATTTAAACTTAAATTTATTAAATGTTAGTGATAAAATTGATAGATATCTAAGTACAGTGTGTTCAAATGGCTATTGTATTTTAAATAATATTAATTTAAATTTTCCAACTTATAAAACTAATAACTCGAATTCTATAATTGATCATTTTTTGACAGATTTATATAAATATAAATATATTTTATCTATCAATACAAAAATAGTTATAACTATTCTTAACTAAGTGTCAATACAAAAATAGTTATAACAAAACCGCCGATAGTTAAGATAGTCATTGATTTTGATAAAATAAAAAAGTCTTTGGAACTTAATAATATTCTCAATCTTACTTGTTTTGATGAGTTTGTGTCTTGTATTACTAATATAATTCAAAAAAATAAAAAAGTTAAAACCCAGTGTATTACAGATAAATTTACAAACGAATGGATGAATTGTGAAATTTTTAATGCTATGGAAAAACGGGATTACTATTTTAAGAAATTTAATAAATATCCTAGTAACATTTATCTACGAAATCAGTTTCTATTATACAGAAATAAGGTAAGCAACATGATTACCTTTGCAAAAAAACAACATTACACAGGAAAATTATTAAATTCAATCGATGATCCAATTAAGTTTTGGTCCACTATTAATGAACTTGTATTCAATCGAAAAAGTGTGCGATGCAATATACAAATGTTACAAGATAATGATGAATTGATTACTGACAGCGAAATCATTGCAAATAAATTTAATCATTATTTTGTAAATGCTTGTAATGACTTAGTACAAAAACCTAATGAAACTGACAACTTTAAAGCCTATTTGAATTATGATTTTCCTGAGGAATTTAGTTTGGAATCTACTAACAGTGAAGAGTTAAAAGAAACTGTTCGTTGTTTAAATGGAAATTCCGCTAATGGGCATGACGGAATATCAGTGCGGTTCTTAAAAAACTTCATAAATTATTTTTTCTATTTTGCGTCTAAAATAAAGTCATTTCGATACCCAAATGCGTATCGAAATGGCTTTCATTACGATACGCAAAATTTTGTCTTTCAAGGTTGGTCACATTGGTCATACAAACGTCAGTGAAAGTTAAAACGAATAATTATATAAATAAAATTATTCTTATTAATTAATCTTATTATTAAAAAATAATCTAAATTAGTGTTAAATATTTAAATTAATTAAAATAATTAGTAATAATAACAAAATATCAAATTGACTATATTTTAATAAAATACACATTTTATGAAAGCTAGTTTTGCAACAAAAAATATATAGAAATATGATGAAACGCAGAGCTTACTATTTTGAATTGAAATTTTCAGAAATTTTCTTTAAAACATTAAAACATAAAAATTTTTTTAAAATTTCAAGACAAAAAATGCAAAATAGAAAAAATAGTATAAAAAACTCGTTTCATAAGACGTTTTATCGCACTTATCCTTTAGAAAACTCCCCGCTGCGCGGGTCGTTTTCTAAACAGATTGCGTGCGATAAAATCGTCGATTATGAAACTAGTTTCTTAATATACTATTGCAATACCGTTATGTTTTTTTTTTAATAATTTTATTAGAACTGGAGTATTTCCAGATTCACTCAAAATTGCCAAGGTCTCACCAGTTTATAAATCAGGTAATAAACTACTCTGCTCTAACTACCGTCCAATTTCAGTCTTATCAGTCCTTGCCAAGGTTCTTGAAAAATTAATATTTTTGCGCGTACGGGACTTTTTGTTAAAGTTCAGTGTTATACACAAGAACCAATTTGGCTTCGCTAAGTCCTCGAACACCCTAGCAGCAGCTACTCAACTAATTTCAATTATCCGTAAAGGAATTGATAATGGTGACCATGTTTTAGCTGTCTTTATTGATTTGCGAAAAGCTTTTGATACAGTCGATCATCGAATACTCTTCGAAAAATTGAAATCACTGGGTTTTGATATTCTTTCCCTAAACTTGTTCAAATCATATTTGAACAATCGCAAACAGTATGTTAATATAAATAACTCTAAAAGTATTTTAAGAACAGTTAAAAAAGGTGTGCCACAGGGCTCTATTCTGGGACCGGTGTTATTTAACATTTTCATTAATGATATTTTTAACTTGAAAATACATGGTGAAATGCAACTATATGCAGATGATATTGCAATTGTGTATACTGGAAAATCACTATCAAATATATTAGAGCACGTTCGAAATGATCTTCTAAAACTTCATTTTTGGTTTTCTCACAATCTGCTGTCTATGAATTTTGATAAAACAAATTTCATCATATTTGACAAACAAAACACTTCAGAGTTGCCTATAATGAAATTCAAATTTTGAATAATTTTATCAAACGAGTATCGTCTGTTAAGTACTTGGGTCTTGAAATAGATTCTAAGCTTAACTGGCATACACAAATTGACACCATTATAAAAAATATCTCTCCATATATATTTGCAATATACCGAACACGAAATATTGTTAGTAAAAATGTTTTATGGTCAATGTATTTTGCATATATTTACCCTAGATTGTTGTATTTGAATCCAGTTTGGAACTGTGCTGGTGCTACAAAACTGAAACAACTGCAAATTATTCAAAACAAAATATTTAAGACCATATATAGGCTGCCTCAACTTCACCCAACTAAGCAATTATACGGTATTGATAAGCTGCCAATTACAGTGATTCACGAATATGAGCTCCTTCTTCTAGTTTTTAAAATAAAGCAAGGCATGCTCAAACATAACCAACGTATAATACTGGTGAACGATATTCATGAATATCCAACAAGAGGCAATCTTAATTTTTTTGTTGAAACTTACAGAACTAATCTTGGATTTAATAATATTCTCTGTCGGGGCCTAATATTGTTTAATAATTTGAATACTGATATTAAATTAGAACAACGAATCTCATTATTTAAAAATAAAATCAAGACTCATTTGTTTAACAAATTTCTAAATTCTCCGTAAATTTACTGTAATGCCATGGGGGTTTTATTATTGATATTGTCTATTAGTACTACATTGCATATAAAGCAAATACAGTGTATTTAACTTTAATAATTTTATAATAATTTTATAATAAATTGTTATTATTAACTTACCAATTAAGTATATCATAGTTAATAAGTAATTTCTTTTTTCTCTTTGTCTAGAGTAGTAATCTGAGCCATTTGAATCTACACAAATTTTATAATTTAAATGATTCTAAAATTAAATAAAGAAAAAAAAAATTAACTGTCTTATAATACATATGATTTCGACCTGACGTTTGAAAATAATATTAAAAATTGTCTTAAAACTTTGACTAGAGCTAGCCAATTTATAATTATATTAATATAGTAGGTGAAATTCTTCATGCCATTTAAAACGCTTTCGCCAGTCACATTCAAGTTAACTTTTTTTAGTTTTAATTTTATAAAATATAAAATATTTATGTGTGCTACAGGTTAAGCAACCGATGTTTAACATTTTATCAGTTAATTGCTTTGTCAATTGATAATATTATGTCTACATGAATAGTCAGAATTTTTATAATGTAAAGCTTGGTTATAATACTATACGTAGATATAATACGGCTGTGCAATTTATAAAAAGGAGAATGGTTGTCTGTAGTTGTAGGGGAGAGTGTTTCCTCGTTATAGTAGAATTGTTTGTTGAGATGATGTGGGCAAATTTTTAATTTGTGTACGGTAAAAAAGATAATAAAAAACAAGAAATGGAGACCCTTACTATTTATACTCGATCAAATGTCCGATCGGATTTATTATGTAAGTTTAAATCAAATAGATCAGTAGTTATTGTACCACAAATCATTGTGTTTTAATCAATGTTAATCAAATGAGTGTGAATCGAAGTTCATGTATATTAAAACCAAAAGAAATTTTTAGTTTTTAAATAATTTAAAATAAAATTATATGTGGTTTAAATATTGAGTTTGTTTTCATCTATTTGTTTTCAATGTAATAAGTTTTGGTGAAAATTGTTTGGTTGGTGAAATGATAACGGAAACCGTCCAGCACATTTTTTTATGCAATGATATGGTGATTGCTTTATAATGCATGTTTAATGAGGAGATTTATAAATTTAATATAAATCAACAAGGAACCAGGAAGCAAATAATGTTGCTGAAGCTCCTGAATACAAAAATAGGATTATAAAACGCAACAGTGAGCCTTTTTAATGACTTCGCACGTTTTTTAATCAAGCGATGATTTAAAAGAGTATGTGTTATTGTATATGATTTGGATACGATTTATTATTCTATGTCTGATCCGTCATGCTGTGTCAACTCTCAACTCTCGAACATGCTCATCAATGGTGTGAAATAAATTAATATTGTTACGGCTATAATAAAATCATAACGAAATACAACGTAGAACTCAATTCAATTCAACACAAATGAAACACCTTATAGCATCTTTATAACGATGATCATTGATAATGATCAACAAAACAAAACACAACAACAAACAAAAGGATAGTATTTAAACATGTTTTTCAGATAGAAGTAATTATTTTTATTTTAGACCTGCAATAGTATAAAGTTATAATTCAAATTGCGATAGTTTTAGTGGAATGTGAAATAAATTTATTGTAAACGAAGCGCTGTATCGTGCAAATGATACCGTGTAAATAGAAAAACTTATTTTTGAATTTAATTGTGAATAAAAGTTGCGTTTTTTTCATTTGGGTCTGGGTCAAGGTCTAGATCAACTCTATTTTTTACATGTAAAAACAACAACAACATAACCCAGATATTTATCCGGGTTTAGATCAATGATCTAAAATATTTTGGTTACATTAAATTGCAAGAGATGGCGAAACGTAGGTTTTGATTTTATAAGGTTGGTATGGTCATTTTAAAACTTATGAATGTCAAAGAAAATTAATTCAAAATAAAAAAACTGTCAAGGATGCTTTGTTAAATTTGTTTAAAATCAATTTTAATATGATTTGTTCAACATGATTTCAATAAATTTGCTGAAAATTAATTTTAAAGCAATATCTACGATATAAAATCCATATTTTTTTAAAGAAAAAATGTTTACAGTTTTTTATTAATTATCAATTATTTTATTTCATTTTATTTCACGCCATTTGCAATAATCAATGAACATTGAACAAGTTTTATTTTTCAAGAGATGTTGATTATATTTTGAATTTTTTTTATATTGAGTTTTAATTTCAAAATGGCGCTACAAGTTCACAATTTTTTTTCTGCTCAGCTC
Source organism: Diogma glabrata (assembly GCA_963693315.1). Taxonomy (NCBI): domain Eukaryota; kingdom Metazoa; phylum Arthropoda; class Insecta; order Diptera; family Cylindrotomidae; genus Diogma; species Diogma glabrata. The sequence goes on along the minus strand of OY856186.1, from coordinate 108,895,241 downwards.
AGTGTTGCCAACAATTTAAAATATAATATTTTTTTTCTTTGCGTGACCCACATCGTTTTTTTCAAACCTTGACCCTGACCCAAATGAAAAAAACGCAGCTAAAGTTTAAAGTGTTATTAATTAGAAATCATTTGTGTATTATTTTGGAAGCTGTGAACTGGTAATTTTTACCATCAGTCTTTGGAGTTTCGAAGCTGTTGAAAGAATATTCTAGATAGGAATAGTGTTTGCTGTATTGTTTCCTGTTGTTGTGGAACAATTACGAAGTTGAATATTTAATAAAACTTAGTGTTTTTGCTTAATCAGTGATCGAATTCAGAAAGAGATTTGGAAAATGCGTATCGAATTGAGAGTAATGTCAATTCGAAGGAAAGTGACTGGTTTTGGAATTAAACTAGTGTAAGCTTTTCTTTTTAATTTTCAATTTAAATCATTTTTGTCGGTTTTTTATTGTTAAATTTTTTTATTTTTATATTCAATCAGGAGTTGTTTTTGTTTAAAATTTAAAGAAAAAAATAAGAGATTTCCCAATCCGGATTCGCTTAGTTTGATTCAGTTATAACATTAAACTCCAATTTTTACAGAGCTATAAAAATAAATCGTATGACGAAACTCATATAAAATGTTGATTTTTTTACTTAACTGTTTTAGTTATGATCGAGTCTTTAAGTTATGACATATTGACATATATTCGAAAATGTATGTTTATTTGTATGCTAGTACGCAGTGAAAATTGAGGCGGCCTCTATGTGTATTGTTACTCGGTGTTTTGAGAGACTTGGGTGGCAACTAGACAACGAAGTTTTTTGTCATAAAATGTAAAGTCAAATGTATGTCAAAATATAATTAACCTAAAATAGTAGAATTAAAGTAAATAATGAGCTAATAAAGGATATCAAAACTTGATATGTTAAGGAAAAAGCTAAAGTATATAAAATATAAAAACAGACAAACTAATTAATAACAAAATAATTTTTTGCACGAGTTGTACATTAAGTTTAATTCCGCTCCCTAATTTGTGGGAGCGGATGCATTTCTCACTCTCTAGGAAGTAAAACGATAAAAATTTTACGATAAATTCAAACAAATTTGTATGAAAACTGGAGAAGAACACACAATACTTTCCCTTGGGCCTTGCTGTATAATCCACTTTTGCTAGCTAAATAAGTCTTACTTAGATACATTAGTCGTTTTTAAATTTTAGATCTTTTATCCCTTTTTACTGCTTCAATTAATTGTTTATTTATTATTAGGTCTAATAAATTCAATAAATTAAATTTATGTTTAAATAATAGAATATTTTTCGTACCTACTTTCTTTATGAAATATTCATATATACTGCGCTTTAGTTTGTATTAAATCTGCGTTGCTTTTAATCCAAGTGAAAATCTAATCAATTAATTTATAATTTATTAATTTATTCGAAAATTCAAGGATATATAGTTTTATTAAAACGCTTTTCTTCTTGTGATCCTGACGAATTTCCAAACTATTTTGTAAATATTTTTGTCTCCTTTACTCAGCAGAAGATATGTTTCAAACAGATATTGTAAAAAACGATCAACTGCTGAAAAAAGGTAAAAGTCTAACAGTTGAAGTTCGAGTAATTGCTGTAATATTTTAAATTCATAAAAGTAAAATACTATATGAGGTCTGCTAGATGAAAAATACCTAAACATGAAATAACGACACTAATAAAAAGTAACCAGCAAACATCAAATTCAATTTTTTTAATTTTGGCTAATGATGATAATCCGTCTAGGTTGGACATTACGTTATACAAGATACCCGTGTAATTTAACACAAATACGTACTCTCAGTAGTTACAAGATTTTGTGTTACAACGGCATTTAATCTGCAATTACTGAAATATTATCAAACATTTTTACAAACTTTTAATTGTTAAATATATCACAAAGTATTAAAAAAACAGTCGGTCAAGTGCGAATTTAACTTACTCCCTATCAATTGTTGTAGCTTCAACTGCTGTTGGTTTTTAAATTTTTCTAAGTAAATTTCTTTGTAGAAAATACACGTTTTGAAAATAAGTCAAAAAGTATGCATTGGAAAATTACAAAAAAAATTGTTGTGCCACCAAGGTCAAAAATAATTCAGTCAAGGTCAAAAATAATTCTTTTACGAATTATAATTTTTTTCAAAATGTTTACTCCAACCCCCTCCAAATATACCATTTTAAAAGATGTGCCGATCACTATAGTTTTCGTTCAATTTTTGCATTTAATATAACCTTGAATTTTTTTAAATTTTTTTTTGTAATGTTCGACGATAAGGGGAGGGGAGAAATTTGGCATGAACACCGAAGTCTCACCGTTAGTTCTGTTTTTACATGTTTAAAGTTCGGAACCCTAAAAGAAATTTTAAAAAATGCACCGCAGAATAGTACAAGTTTTTCCAAAAAAATTACTATTTTTAAATAATAGTGTGAGGCACTAAATGATAAAGAAATTCATCATTTTAAATTATATCATTCAGATTGATAGTTTTTTGCGTGTTACTTTATCTTCTTATCTATGTTCATAAAAAAAAATAAATGATAACAGACGAACAAAGATTTTTGTTTTCGGTAGACCTAAAAAACAAATTTTATATCTGTGGAAAATTTCAAGTTGACATCACTTACAATTTATAAGAAAATTGATTATAAATAATTTGATATGAACAACCAAGTTTCGCCTTCGGTTTCCTTTTTCAAAGTACGAAGCCCTAAACTCTAAGTTCATCATAGTTAAAGGACTTCAATTCAATTATATTTTTCTAGCAAGTGTATCGGTGTTTTTTAATTTTCCAACCATTATCGTATAATAACTAATCAATTCTTGTAATTACTATCCACATTACTTTATTTAGTAATTACGTTATTTACTATCAATTTTTCTTGCTTTCCAGGAATAATGAAACGTAACTCATTTTAGTACTGAACAAAAATACTTGTTTAAACACTTTACTGCACTCTATGAATTTCATTCAAAATTTTCCAAACTTCAATCTTCGTGTTAAAAATTAAAATAAAGTTCGTGCTAAAAACGTTGTTACCTGTTGAATCTTTTTTGTTTTATTTAAATAATATTCAGCTAATATTCTTTTGCAATGAATTATGAAACACAAACAAACATTAAAATGAGTAAAAGTAAAAAGAAAATTAATATTTTTATATTATTTATATTCACTGATTTTTTTATATTTTTTCTTATTTTTTTCTTAATCTTTATAATTTAATGGATTTTTTCTCTTTTAATACCAATTTTTATACATACATAAATTTGAGTTTACTTAATGATAATATAGTTAATTTAGTTTAAGAAAATTAAAATAAAATTCTGGCAAAAATATAAAATTTAAAAAGAAAAATTTAATTTTAACTTATCATTTAATTAATAAATTTATTATTGTCTTTAATATTTTAATTTCTATTTTCAATATTTATGTTTTATATAATACAATTAATGCAAATTAATTTTGTTTTTTCTTTCTTTCGTATACCAATTACTGAAATTATTTGAATGCACATTACAGAGAGACATAACAAATTATAGTTATTTTTTTTAAGATCACATACAAATAATTAACTTTGAAGATTTTCTTAACTTATTTTTTTATTAAATATTTATTTAGTTTAGATTAAAATAAACGCATTTCGATAGTTATTATGATAATTATTCGTCTAATAGTACTGTTGTAAGTATAGCATCGCAAACCGCGTATGGATCCATGTTAGAGCTTGGACGACGATCTTCTAAGTAACCTTTATTTGCTTTTGCTACACCTCTTGGAATTCGAACACTTGCACTTCTATCAGCAACACCCCAGCTAAATGTATCAATTGACGATGTTTCTAGACGTCCAACTAACCGTCGCATATTATCTTTCCCTTCTTTTGGATCGTAAGCCTTAATGTGTTTCGCTTGTTTTTTTGATAACTTTTCGATAGCTCGTTCAATCTCTTTAATACCATTTTCTTGTCGCATTAATTTTGTTGAGAAATTTGCATGTCCTCCAGCGCCATTCCAATTCCCTTCCATTGGTTTTGGATCAAATGTGACAACAACACCAAAATCTTCAGCGACACGACCTAAGATGTATCGCGAAATCCATAAATCATCAGCCGCTTTCATACCTAGACTGGGTCCAACTTGATATTCCCATTGAGCTGGCATTACTTCTGCGTTTGTACCGGCAAACTGAATGCCTGCATACAAACATGCTAATCCATGAGCTTCTACAATATCTCGCCCAACAACATTATTTGCACCAACTCCGCAATAGTATGGTCCTTGAGGTGCTGGGTATCCATTTGTTGGCCATCCTAGTGGACGTCCATCAACATCCAAAAAAGTGTACTCTTGCTCAATTCCAAACCATGGATCGTGGTCTTTTGTTCGATCAAACGCACTTTGCATAGCCGCACGTTTATTTGATTCTGTTGGAGCACCATCTGGCTTGTATGTATCACATAACACTAAAATATCATTTTCCCCAGCACGAAATGGATCACGATAGATTGCACGTGGTACTAATGTCGTATCTGAATTAGCACCTAATGCCTGATATGTTGAGCTTCCATCATACTGCCATGTTGGTAATTCTGATACAGATTTTATAGGTGAATTTAAAACACGATCTTTTCCACGTAAATGTTCTCCAGTGCCATCAATCCAAATATAAGTAGCCTGAACCAAATTTTTATCATACTTTAATTTTGTATAACGATTCAAAACGGTTTTATTTAAATTTGCATTTGGTGAATATTTTAAAAATGTTGATTGCACTATATTTGTTGTGCTCAACATGCGCGTAGGTGTTTTGTTTAAAATTCCACTCAACTCTTGACGAATCAATATTCCAACACTTCGAAATGCCATTTTCACTTTCTTATTCAATTAAATTATTTTTCACTTTATTTGTTATAATTTTTTAATTTAAAAACAAATTTCACAAAAATAACTGCCCACTTTCTTAAAACATTTAACTATTTTTATTTTATTATTTGTTCCTTTCCTGTTGAACGGAAGATAAGAAATGAAAACTAAAAATTTTCAGAAATTTAATTTTATTTATATTTTTTGTTCTCTTATGATTTAATTAAATAAAACTCTTTAGCGATAACTTTTTCTATTTGTTGTAGAGACAAATGAATAATATAAACCAATTCTTGATCGGCTGTGTTTATTATTATCAATATTAGTGCACAAATATGTTTGTGATAAGTATTCAGTATATATAGTTGATTTATTTTATATTATTGGTCTATCTCTTTCTTATACCATATATGTTGGGTGATAGAACAGCTGATTTCACAAATATTTACATACATTTTTATCATTTTCAAATGTAAACGAAAATGATTAGAAATTTAAAGAGCTATAAGTTTATGTACATTCATTTTTTTATCTATTATGAAATAATTATTTATTTGTTATTTCATTTTATCGTTGAAATAATAATTATAAGAAAAAAAAAACACTTCAATGGTTTCCAGTCACAAAATACGCACAGAAACTTCGATAGACACGATGAATCACTAACCATTTGAGTTTTATGCATACAGACATATTTTTTTTAATTATTTGTTTGGATTTTTTTTGTATGGATTGAGAGAGTTATCTGTTCGATTGAGAAAAACGAGATGAAAATTTATTTTGGTTAGTGTGTTCTAAAAGAAAATATCCGATTTTGAGAAAAATTCATATATCTTACATTTAGGAAATATTTATGATTTATGATTTATGTTTAATTTTTTTTAGTTTAATTATAACGAAATACTGAATATCCAAAGATATCCATTAACTAGGGTTTGAGAATATAAATCAAGCTTCTTTCAGAAATTTATTTACGTTGGTTTTAAAAGTTTGGGGATAAAAATGGTTAGAAAATACCCACGCAGGTAAGGCATTCCAGAGATGAGAGACTCTGTTGAAAAAATCACTTTGGAAAGCGAAAGTTCTACACCTTGTTAGCTGCTACGACTCCTCTAGTATTGCGCACTGGGTTTGCAGACTCAGGTAAAAACGATTTAATTTCCGCGGAGCTCTTTCATCCATAATCTGCTCGTAAAAATCCGTCAGATCAGCGACATTTCGTCTATGTTGTAAGGAATAAAGTTCGTTTGTAAGATTTGAATTCCCGGTCAACTTAATAGCTTTCCGCTGTACAGAATCAAGACATTTTAAGCTACTTATGTAGCTCCACTACAAATGTGAGAACAATACCCCATTCAGGGACGTGTAAACGATTTGTATACTATAAGAAGCTGTTCGCTATCGAAAAATTTACGACATCGACCCAAAAAACCCAATTTTTTTAACAGCATTTTTAGTTGGATTAATTATGAAATATGATAATTTCCCTTCAAATTATTTTCAATTTCAACATTCGAAACACCGCAATCCAAAATTGATTGCAGATCAATGTTTAAGAACTCTATCAATATGATCTAGTATTATTAAATGAAATCAATAATTTAAATTAATAAATTTTTGTTAAATTGAATACACAAAACAATCTTTTTAGTAAGTATATTTATTTATTGACGCGTTTCGAATATTAAATATTCATCATCGGTACAAAAAATATGACTAAATCTAAATAAAAACAATTATTCATTCTTTAAATTTTGATTGAAAAAATGGCATACTAACATTTTATGAATTAAATAGTTTAATAGTATATTAAGAAACTAGTTTCATAATCGACGATTTTATCGCACGCAATCTGTTTAGAAAACGACCCGCGCAGCGGGGAGTTTTCTAAAGGATAAGTGCGATAAAACGTCTTATGAAACGAGTTTTTTATACTATTTTTTCTATTTTGCATTTTTTGTCTTGAAATTTTAAAAAATGTGTATTTTATAAAAAATTGTCAATTTGAAATTTTGTTATTATTACTAATTATTTTAATTAATTAAAATATTTAACACCAATTCAGATATTCTTATTAATTTTATTTACATATTTATTCGTTTTAATGTTCACTGACGTTTGTATGACCAATGTGACCAACCTTGAGAGACAATTGATCGTAATGAAGGCCATTTCGATACGCATTTGGGTATCGAAATGACTTTATTTTAGACGCAAAATAGAAAAAATAATTTTCATACCTATAAAATTTACTTGTTTTTTAAAGAAATATGACATACTGATCAAAATACTATGAATAAAATATAAATGAATTGGATTTTTAGAGTGAAAATTTACAAAATCGAATTATACAAAATATTTGAATTAAGAATATTATACAAAATATTTGAATATTCTCTCTTCAAGAGAATCCATTAAAAATCCTTTACTACATAGATGCAATGGTTCTAAATTTTGTTCAAAACTGGTGTAGTTATGGTTATTATCATTAAGATGATTTGCGAAAATGGACTTTAAATTTTGTTTATTTTTGTTCATTGGAATATGTTCTTTAAATCTCTCAATGAAAATTCTTCCTGTTTTTCTAATATAAAATTTTTCAAAAGTATCACACTTGATTTTATAAATTCCAGAACATGACCTCAAATTGAATTTAGATTTTGGTTTTAAAATTTTATATAAATTATTTTTTGTTCTAAAAGATTTCGAGTAATTATGTTTTTTTAAATAATTTCTTAAAATGTTAGGTAATAAGTTAGTATATTCCATTGAAATATATTTGATGTTGTTATTATTATTATTTGAATTTTTTAACTTATTTAAACATTTAGATAATAACTTAAATTTTGAATCATTACAATTATCTGAAGCGATAAATTTTATTGTATTCAATTCATCTTGAAAATTTGAAATGTTTAGTGCTGTGTTTGTATTATTAAGTGCTGTCGGTGAACGTAGAATTAGTATTTCATGAAATGCATGGAGCATGCTATCATCAGAAAAACTATGGATTGAATGAATTGTTGACTCAAACAAGTCATTAATATAGATGAGAAAAAGAGTTGGGAAAAGATCGGAACCCTGAGGAACTCCAGCATTAGTAGCAAATACATCCGATGAGACACCATCAATATTGACCTGAAATTTACGATCAGTAATAAAGTTTTGTACCCAAGAAATAAGTAGCTCGTCTAAGCCATTGCATCTCAATTTGCATATAATATTGTTATGCCTTGAAAATATCAAGAGCAACGCCAATATCGCAACAACATTTGTTCTAGCATCCGGACTGACCACTTCTGATTTCGATAAAACTTCATACGCAGATAGCCATTGACAAAATAAAAATATGATTTCTTTTTAAAAATGCACTGAAAAAAAAATTTAAGTAATGGACAACCTCATCTTGAAGTTGGCAGTTTATTATTCATGTAAAGAAAAATAATTTGCAAAGAATTTCACCGTGATTGGGACAACTACACGATGACGATGGTCTATAAAATATAAGGTTTATTTAAAATATAAACTGTTCCATATCACATATAACAGTAGTTGAATAAAGTTATTAACTATTTCCCTGAAAAAATATTCTTTGGCCTTATATCATGAATTTTTCATTTTAAAATTTAAGTATTTGAGATTAATTGAACTATATTTTATTTTCACATAAATATTTCGTGTGATTGTCTCAACTACATCGGTTTATAATTGTATAGTTATTGAAGCAATTTCGTAGTTCGATTCGCCGTATCTGACCGCACGGTGAGGTTGAGACATCTGCATTTCGATTGGAAATAAGACATGTTTTTTTCAGTGTGACATTTCACTCTGGGCATTACACAGGGTGGTGGCAGAGTTTAACGGATTAGCGAAACATGAGTATCAGTGGCTACCCATTGCAAACGATTTACTAAACCGATAAAAGTAACTTATTGCTCATTGGAAAGGTAAGTGATAGGACTTATAAAAAAATTATTTAAAATTTTGTAGTCATTTCTTAAAACAGTATTAAACTTAAAAAATATTTTCAAAGATGCCGCTGTTGGGGTACCTCCATTTTCACCCAATTTTTTTTCAGAAAAAAAAATATTCAATTAATTCTTAATCCAAAATGAAAATATCCTAATCGCATGATTTCTTGTTTTAAAAATTAATTTCTTACAAAATTTTTATTTCAGTTTTTCCCCAAATATTTTTTTGTTAACAATGCTAAATGCAGTGAATCATCTATTTAACTAAATCCACCAGTATTCTTGAGTTATAGAAATTTAATGTCCGTTTAATTATTCTTAAGCAAGCTACAGACCTACAATCAATTTGTCAATCAATTGAGAACGAAAATAAACGAAATAAAATTTAGGGGATTTTTACACTAAATTTTATTTCGTTTAATTTCGTTTTCGAATTGATTCACAAATTGATTGTAGGTCTGTAGCATACTTTAGGATACAAATTAAGTATTTTAGGGTTTGGAGGCGTTTTACATAATTTATCTTTTCATTCATTTATACCTGTCCACAATAAATTACAAATACATGTGCCTGAAATATATTAAAACTCATTCTGAGAAGTAAATAGTGAGAAAAATGAAGTGAAATAAAATGCAGGTTATGAAGAATTCATATAATAATTCAATTTTTTTTATTATACTTTATGTAATAAAAGACAATATAAGTATATGTACATACATTAATAATATAATAGTATTTTAATCGATCATCACGATCACTCGATCAAAAACATGTCCTATTTCCAATCGAAATGCAATTGTCTCAACCTCACCGTGAGGTCACATATGGCGAATCAAACTACGAAATTGCGTCAACAACTCTACAATTATAAATCGATGAAGTTGAGACAATCACATGAAAAATTTATGTGAAAATAAAATATAGTTCAATTAATCTCAAATACTTAAGCCGCAATTAGACTATTGCAGAACTCTGCAATATTTCTGCAATGGTAGTGTGTAAAATATTCATTGCAGAAAAGTTTGGCAATGAACTCATTGCAAAACATTGCAATGACTCATTGCAATGTTTTGTAATGAGTTTATTGCTAAACTTTTCTGCAATAAATATTTTACACACTACCATTGCACGACTATTGCAGAAATGTTGCAGAGTTCTGCAATAGTCTAATTGCGGCTTTAAACTTTAAAATGAAAAATTCATGATATAAGGCCAAAGAAAATTTTTTTCAGGGAAATAGTCATTATCTTTATTCAACTACTGTTATATTGGATATAACACTTTATATTTTAAATAAACCTCATTTTGTTGTTAGGAAAATGTTATCGTGTAGTTGTCCCAATCACTGTGAAATTGTTTGCAAATAATTTTTCTTTGCATGAATAATCAACTGCCAACTTCGAGACGAGGTTGTCATGAAATTCAATTTTTTTTTTCAGTGTAATGAAATACTAGTTTATTCTCAAGCAAAAGTTTAAAATTTGAGCGAGGCACGAGCGAAATATCTTCCCTAACAATAGCGGCTTCGACAATCCAAAATCGTAGGAGTATTGTGTATTGTGTGTGTCATAAAAACATATACTAGTGAATGAGCCTACTTTTCTCGTAATTACTATGTCAGTTAAATATTTTTGTTGAATTCTTGTCATTGGGACCGTACTCCGTATGGACATCTCTAATCTCTTTTAATGTGAATTGTGACTGTTCATGGTTTTTTTACAACATAAAATCTCCTTCATTGCTTCAGTAACTTCATTAGCTTCACGAGACTTATAATACGACACCATCATACTTTCTATCACTTGCTTTCGATATATTCAAACAAGATTTCTGATTAAAATTACTAAAATGTTCATAACTTTATTGTTTTGTTTATTAAATATGAATCGCTAACTCTAGAAATGGGACACATTCATTTTTACCAATTTTAATTTTATTATCAATTTGCACTAACCACGTGTAAATACAACGTTTACTGCAGAAAAGAGACCTCCCGAACATCTGAAAATAGTGCTTGGAAGTAACAGTTTACAACAGAAAAGGGACATGTCCATATATATTATATATATATATATATATATATATATATATATATATATATATATATATATATATATATATATATATATATATATATATATATATATATATATATATATATATATATATATATATATATATATATATATATATATATATATATATATACATATATTTATATATATACATATATATATATATATATATATATATATATATATATATATATATATATATATATATATATATATATATATATATATATATATTTTATCATTGCCAGTGATTATGAAAAATTAAATTTTGTTTACTTATAAAATTTTTTTTAATGGATATGTATCAGCCCCAACAGTTATATTATATAAAAAGTTGTATGAATCATAATATCTATTTTTAGAGTTTAAAACTTGCTAGATAGAGTAGGGATAACAGTACTATAATCAACCGATCACTACAACTAATATTTAGCGTGATTCCACCTTATGTTAAATCGTTATTTTGTTTTCCTCTCTTTGTCTCAGAGAGAAACAGCTATGTCTTTCCATAGACGTGCGTAAATTTTTCGTTTGATTCAAAATCGTCCAATTATTGCAAGTTTTTTTTAAATCTATAAGAAAAAAACCCTACCACAAAAAATAATAGTTACTCCCTTCAGCAAGGGAGCAAGCAAGTTTTCATAATATACTTTGAGAATGTTAACATGACTTAAATATTGGTTCGTGTCGTTAGAAAATATTGCTTGTCCTTTTAAAATATATGAGCTAAATAATCACTGGAAATAACACAATAAATTTAAATTACCCTCGTAATTACTTTCATTCATTTTATAAAAATTATCACAACTATGAAGAAACCATTTAACCTTTTTTCGTTTTAAATTATTTAATCGTTTTTTCATTTATAATTTAATAAAAAAGTTTATGCTTGTAAATTTTACACCTTACTACGAAATGGACTTACTCTTGATTCGATAAACGCAATTCCTAAATCTCCTTCTGGGTTCCATCCCTGATTAGTAAGCAAAACCACCCCGGTTTTATTAAGTATTCCACAACTTTATTGTTTTACAACAACAGGAAAACAATTCAGCAAACAATATTCCTAGCTAGAATATTCTTCCAATAGCTTAGAAACTCCAACGGTTTATTGTTGAAATTTCCAGTATAAACAATGCGTAAAAAAAGTAATACACAAAATATTTTTATTTCATACTGATATTTAAAACGACATTTTTCGAAATATTTATGGTACAAAAAGTTGAACTTTAATGTCCTAGGACTTTATAAAATTTTATGAAGTCCTAGGACGTTAAAGTTCAACTTTTTGTACCATAAACGTTGAACTTTAACGTCCTAGGACTTTATAAAATTTTATAAAGTCCTAGGACGTTAAAGTTCAACTTTTTGAGCAAAATTTAAAACTCATTTTTTATATCAATAAATTTTTATTTTAATAAATTTCCAGTACAAAATAAAATTTTATTTTGTATTTACCTCAAACGAAAAGTGTTTTTAAAGGTACTCACTAGTAATTTCGTAAACAACTAGCTCGTACTTTAAAGTTTCACTTTTCGTTCTAGATAAATTAGTAACTATTAGTCAATAAAACTTAAAATTTTATTCAAGTTTAATTTAAATTTAACATAATCACATTAAATTATTTACACTATTGTAGTCATTTAAATTATAACTTTACATCATCGCACGCAGTCTAAAATAAAACTAATTTAATTTTGCAAGATGGATTCCTTATATACCTTCTGCATAATTTCTCGCATATTCTAGGAAAATTTATCCTTTACAGAGAAGGCTCCGGAAACTATGATGAAATTAGTTTGGATATATTTTATTTCATGTTTTGAGTTTAAACCCTTTTTCTTAGAAAAAAATTTGACTTTGGTTTTATTTTTGAAATATTTTATATTGAAAATTGAAGTTGAATACAATTGTTTTGTATTACATTGTGTTTATGTAGAATCGTAACAATATTATTATAAAAATGTATTTGTCACACTACGGAAGACTTTTAAAGATTATAACCGGCCGGGAGTCGGAATTATTTTTATCGAATAATACAAGATTATCCACGTCAAGGTGTCAAGTGGAAGTGCTTGCTCAAACGGACAAGTGGAAATCGTCAATAGGACATTAATAATAAGTTTGGCTTGTATGAGCCAAACTTGTATGAGGGTATCGAATGCTTATATTGGGATGAAGAGTTGCTGAACTTACAACTCAGTATAAATAACGCCGTACAACGTGTTACGAAAAAAAACCAGCCAAGATAATTTCCAAATATAAGCTGGTTTTATCCAAGGACAGTCCCTTGACGATAGAAATATCAAAATTAAATAAAGTCCTTCTTACGTCGATTGAAGATATTGTAGCAGAACTTTTGGAAAAGAATTAAGCGATTGTTAAAAATCAGTTTGACAAGAAGAGGCGGTCTGCACCAGAAATTGCAGAAGGTGATATTATTATGGTTTGCAGTGAACCATCGGCTAATGGAAAAAGTGGAAAGTTGTTAAATCGATTCCAATGATGCATACCTAATTCAGGAGATATAGGGTGAATCGCAAACTTGCCTAGTATATAAGGGAATTCTTTCAGGTGACTGTTTAAAAATTGTTAAACGTAGAGATAAATTGATGTAAATATCAGTTATTATGACTGAGTACTGATTGAATTGAAGCGTTTGTATAGTTAAATTATTCTAGTTAAGTAACTTTTTATTGAAATTGGTACATCTAACCATAAATTATTGTGTGTATTTGCAGTGGCGGATTATGCCTTTAAGGGGCCTGAGGCGGAACAAAATTTTGGGGCCTAAGATTTTACCAAAAATTTTGCTAATGAGTTTGATTATGACTATTTCTTAAATAATTTTTTATCCGCTTCAGAACGGAGAAAGATCGTTCCCCACTTGCGTTGCATATCGGCAATGTAAGAAATATTTTTAAAATAGTTTCCACATTGGAAAATGAAGATTGCAGGCCATCAATGATTACCTTGTACATCTTAAATGGACAAGTGATGTTCTCTTCTTTTATATATTTTAAAAAATGATGTACTTCGTCTTTAAAATATTGTACTTCTATATCCCTCGCATATGTATTTGACAATTCTAAAATACACTTGTCAACTTCATCACTGGATATATTTTGATCAAAAAATAATTTAAAATTATTTAAAACAGTTTCATATATGGACGTTCTGGTAGACATTTCAGTGGCAAGTCTATCACAGATCATTTTGTGAGTATTTATAATAAATAATTCTCGTCCTACTAGCTGTGTATCATTTGCAGATGATTCATCATACATAATTTTGCGTTTTCTTTTTCGTCCTTCTTTGTAGCTAATATTGTCTGTTAATAAGTTTGTTTGCTTTTCTATGCTCTCAAAATTTTTCCGAACATCCCTTATAAATTGTGACAAAGAATTAAACAGTTTTGCTCCTTGTAATAACTTCGTTTGAATATTTTGAAATGATTTTCTAGTACTATTGATTCTTTGCAATAATATATCCCATAGAACGGTTAATAAGGCAATTCATATTCATCGAAAGAGCTAGCTAATTTTTTAACCTCAACTTTAGTAATCGGTTTTTCGTCTTCATTTTCGCTAATTTGGATAAGAACGCTTTTAATATTTTTGTAATTAAACCGCAAGGCGGATACTGCATCAGCTCTTGCAGACCATCTTGTCACTTGTGTCAACTAATTTTTTAATATGTTTGGAATTAGGATCGGAAAAATTATCAATAAGAAACATCCATCTGTGAGTAGATGAAGAAAAGAATACATATATATTTTGGATAAAGTTAAAATAATACACCGCAGTAGAATAGGCATCTGCAGCATAATTTCCAATTAAATTAAGCGTATGACTTGTACAAGGAATAAAAATGGCGGTCTCACTTAGAGTTTTAATTCTGGCTTGTAAACCATTATATTTTCCGGCCATATATGTTTGACCGCGACAATTTTTAATATCCAAAGACAAATTGTTTAAAGTTTTCAAAATAAGTTGTGCTAGATATTCTGAATTGTGATTTTCAATTTGTAAAAATCCAAAAATCGTTCTCTCGCATCGCCCACTTTATCAATGTACCTTAATATAAAACTTAGTTGGTCAGTGTGGTTCACGTTTGGCGTAGAATCAACAATAATTGAATAATATAAAGAGTCCTGAATTTCTTGAATTAGGTGTACTTTTACTTCAGTTCCCAGTAAATTTATAAATTCATCGCATGTGGTATGTGATAAATAACTTACATTACCTTTTCCTGGATGGCTGTACCTCTCCAAATGATTTTTAAGAAAACCATCAAATTGGGATAGGTACTCAATGCATGTCATAAAATTTCCTTTTCTGTTCGAATCAATATCTTCTCGATGACCACGAAATGCTAAACCCAAAGTAGCTAATAGCTTTACTGTAGCTGCAACTCTTTTTAAAACTTCCCGCCAGCATTTTTGTTGTACTTCAATTTCACGAGCTATTTGAGTATCAATACGTCCACTTCCAAACAATCTTTTTTTCAA
Organism: Diogma glabrata; assembly: GCA_963693315.1. Taxonomy (NCBI): domain Eukaryota; kingdom Metazoa; phylum Arthropoda; class Insecta; order Diptera; family Cylindrotomidae; genus Diogma; species Diogma glabrata. Next base: position 108,879,808 of record OY856186.1, on the reverse strand, counting down.
ATTTTTCAAACAAATTTTTTAGACAATCTTTTTTCCAATCAACGTTGATAAAACGAAATATACAACTAAAGCTAAAACACCTATACTACATCAATCATATCATATGAAAACCATTTTCAAACGTTAATCCAAATGATGAATTTAGCATGTATTGTATAATACATGGATTTTAAGCATACAATAAAAGATTTCAATTCTACACGCTAAAAAGTTTTCATTTATTTAGTTACTTGAAGACGAACAACCAGACCGCTGTAGCAAGAAGTTCGAGAAGTTCTCCCGTGCTGTCCTTACCCACGATTCGATGATGTGTTGCAAAGTGGTACGAAATATCAGAGTTTCGACGAACCGGATTGTAACAATCTTCTGGTAAAAATATATTTTAGTCATCAGGAGACATAACGGTGTCTACAGTGCTATTTTATCAGGGCCAATATTGTGTGATACCCTTCTGATAATGTGTCGGGTTAAACATGAAACTATACCACATGAGTACTATGAAAACTTTTTCGTTTACTTAGACGAACGGTTGATTATACCAGTCCATTACTCACGACTGTGAACAAAAGCAAGATTATGTTAAAAGAAATTAAGCATCTTGGACTGCGCACGGATTCTGATAAACTATAGTATATGAAATTAATCTAAAATATGTACAATTATATGCTTAAAATTGAGGGTTTCAGTTTAATGCTTTCAATAAATTGTAGGTCTTAAAAGAAATCCAAAATCATTGATGAAAATATAAAACTCAAATATACTTAAAATATCCAAAAAATACTTATCTGGATTTTGTTTTTATCAATAATTTTGCGATTGATATAATAACAGCTCATTGCAAATAAAGTTTTAGTATTAATTTAAGATTAGTTTTAATATCCGTGGAAAAGATTCCCGGTGTTTAGTCCCTTGTTTTTAGTTAGTATTAATATTCATTCGTAACAGTGGAACTTTTCAAAACAAAATGTTTTTTTACTATACAAATTGGAAAACGAATTTGTACATTAAAAAATTATAAAACTATCAAATTAGAATTATTAAAATAAATACATACATGAAAAAAAGTAATACAAATTGACAACCTAACACTTTTACATGTGGGATAATATTAAAAAAATCTTTAGGTTTAAAAACTATGGTTGAATGAACGCAGTCATCTGATATTTGAATACCTATAAAATATCAATACTATTTGTAGCGAGGGGGCCCCTGTGCATGTGGGGCCCGAGGCGGCCGCGTCTTCCGCCTCTATGGTAATCCGCCACTGTGTATTTGAGCGATTTAAATCATTTGTTAGTACATATGTAAGAAATACTATTACATAATTAATATGACATCACTTTTATATTTTTGATTCATTGAATTAATAAGAAACTTGTGACAGATAGTGTAAAATTTAAATCAATATATGAATAGTTCGGTTGTTAATTGTTAGAGTAGAATGAATTTTAAACCAATTCATATTTTGATTTGGGTCTTTGCTAATAGATGACGAGAACGCTATCTCTACAGGATGGCCGAATTGTTGCTTTCATGAAAAAACTTTAAGATAGGCAATGAATTGTGGGTAATTTGTTAACAAAAAAGGTTGATAGTGTAATAAAAGATGTAAATGGTCGATAACGTGTTTTTTTAATTGACGATCCTTGTTGATCTGTCATCATCCGGCAAGTTATTTGATGAAAAGAAATAATAAAAGCCAACAGAATTCATCAAATTTTGCTCCAAAAAACCTGATCTGTGTGTGAAGATACGTTTTCCTAAGTAAAAGACACCCTTTTTCTTTGCTAAATGTTATCAATTTTTCTTAACTTCACATACATTTGATTGAAACACGCACGGCACGATATTATTCAAAAGTTATTGTCTTTCCTAAAACATAGTTGTTATAACCTTGCCACTGTTTCCTTTTTTGATGCACTTCCACTTTTATTTCATCCATTGATTGATTTTTTATTAAGGTATATGTGATCAAAAATTATCAGGAAAAATTTCTATAATAATATCATCGCGGTAAGCTCCTCACTTCGTGTCCAATGATTTCTGTTACGCCAATGTTATCTAACATGGCACCTGTCTTACAGATAGCATTTTTATACGCAATTCACCATGATAAATGCGTCTAAAATTATCTTTCGATATTTTTAACATCTCATTCAGCTCTTTAGCTTTTACTCAATTGTCATTTCTATTCTGCAGCTGTTTCAGACCACCCACTTGTTTCGTAATTGTTACACTAGCACGGTTAATCCAGCTATTTAAAACCGAATAGTTTATATCGTAACAAAACGTTTTATCCATATCCTTTTTTATAAGGATGCTGTTATCTGTTACCCTGAAGAAAAAAAATTTTGATTGTAAATTGTAAAGTATACCGAGAAAAAATTACTAGTTTACACTAACGCATATACATATTTTAATTTTCGGCCATATGTTTCGCATAATGTTTAGATTCGAGAATTTTGATTATTAAACAAAATATGTATAGTAGAATTTTTTTGCCAGCGAATTTTTGACAGATAGCACGCAGCAAGAGATAAAAGATGAGACAAAAAGTAAAACAGAGATGTATTATTTATTTTGGGATAAATTTGTTTTCAAAACAATTATATTAGTAAAATTTCTACTACTAGTTCGTACCATTTGTTTGTTGTGATATTTGTTTACATAGGCGTCGTTATTTTTATTATAATTATTTTTAACTATCAAAATTTTGCTATATTACCTATACAATACAAAATCATTAATATTTTTATGTTTTACTGATTTATTATAAGTTGTTTAGACCTTAGTTACCGACATAATAATGACATTCTTAATTCCCAAGGGAATTGTAAGAGGGAGTTATGGATTCATAATAGACCTAGTTTTCATTATAAATTTTTGTTTTGTTTATTTATAAACAACATTATTTACATAAAGCCATAGTAACGAATAACAATAACCCAGCAATACAATTTGAAATGAAAAACAACTAACTTGATCAATTAAAACGAAAAATCATGCTATCAAAATACTTGATAAAAATAAATGTTTTAGTTTAATAAATGTTTTAGGTAGTAAAACATAAAATTATTTATGTATCACGTGAATTATTAGATGTCAACTACCTTGTGAAACTTACTAACCCTCGGGCCAGAGGCCCTCGGGTAGTAAACGTTTCCCTCGGTAATTAACATCCTCATAATTCCCTTGATACCTAAATAACTATTACTAGATTTTGGTTTTTCATTATAATTGGTTGAATTTCAATAGTAATTTATTAATTCTATGCGTTTTTTTTGTTCATTTCAATGGGACCCCAATAGTTTGTTTTAATATTTTAATCGAGACGCTGAATATTCGCGCATGTGCAAATCAATATGCGCATAAGAAACAAATTTCGTGTTCGCTGGCAAAAAAATTCTACATACATATGTATTATAGTGTATTCTTTTCGGCTGTACCGAACAAGTTCCACCACCGAATTATCGAATTTTGTATTCTTTTGGAATGAGTTTCAATACAAAAAAAATAATTCGGTGTTGGAACTGTACTGAAATTTGTTCGGTACAGCTGAAAAGAATACACTATTAGTGTATTCTTTTCGGCTGTACCGAACAAATTTCAGTACAGTTCCAACACCGAATTATTTTTTTTGTATTGAAATTCATTCCAAAAGAATACAAAATTCGATAATTCGGTGGCGGAACTTGTTCGATACAGCCGAAAAGAATACACTATATGTTAAAAGACGATTCCATATATCAATTCCAGCAGAAAAATTATATACTAATCACATCAATTATGTCGAGTTGAACTTCTTACTTATTAAATTCCCCTTGTAAAATGAAAAAATATACTGATGCAAATAGTACTAATACTAATGTAATGCGTGTTCTATTATCGTAAGTAATTTTGTTTACAATAAGATTGAATTGAAATGTTTAACTACACAAAACAAAGTTAACATGTGTCACCCACATGTTTACTATGAATTTTACGTTAAACATTAAAATAAAATTATAAGAAAAATTTCAAGTAAGACCTAAAGTAAAACAAAATTTACGCTTATGAATTTATTAATATTATTGACTTTTGTTCGACACCTGCAATCAAACCGAATATTCTATAATAAAATAAGGTACCCATTAATTTTATTTTGAGTTTTCTTTGATTTGATTTCTATGAAGTTGGTCATTGTTTAACATACATAACACGTACAAAGTTAAATACGAACATGCGCTGATTGTATTTGTTATCATATGATACAGTGTAGTCTAGATAGTTGCCTTAGAACGAGTGAAACCCCGTTAATACAAAACCTGGATAGCCCGATTTCCTCGATAATTCGTTTTTTTAGAGAGCGTGCAAATATATTTCAATGTTATGCTATAAAATATACTATAGTAACATTAAAACGCACATGATCTTTTTTTATACGATTTTTTAAAGTTTGTTATATGAAAAATTCACATGTGTTTTTACATCAAGTTAATTATCCAGGAAAATTTTATATTTTAACATTCGTACTAAATTGGAAACATATTCTGTGCATTATTCATTGAAAATAATATATTTTCCTACAAGAGATGAAAACATTGTTTTTATCTCGCGTAGGAAATGCAATTTTTTCTGGTAGTATATATAATCGATATTTACTATCTAAGCAATTTCACATTTCAATTTCAATTGCATTCATTTTCAATTGCAATTTCATATTTACTATCTAAGCAATTTCATATGTCAAATACTTTGAAATTGAACAAATTGTTTTGAAGTTTTCGGTGAAAAAAATGATGAACAATGTCATTGAAGCTACAATTTTGAATGGAAAATTCGAAGGGTAAGATGTAGTGTTACCACGTATTCCAATGATCACAACAGATATGGCATTTGAATTCAAACGTTTAGTCTCCAGTGCAAACTTTTGCAATGACCATCAAAGCACAAGGAGCACAAGGGAACACAAGGACAGTTACTGCAAGTATGTGGACTAGATTTGGAGAATAAGTGCTTCTCATCATACTTCTCACACTGTATGTGACTAACGCGTTAGGAAAACCATCTGATTTATTCGTGCATGAACTTTTGAAATTCTTTCCATATTAAAATAAATAAGTTGCAAATAAAATGACACAATATAAATTGAATGTTCGGGTTTTTTCGAATTTTCTTTCTTATGAGATAGCGGCAATATGTGATGGGTATAAAGTTTCTCCTTTAAACTTCAAATCGTTGTATTGCTGCATGGATTGCTGCATGAAATATGTCAAATGATAATTAGAAATCAGTAATTATAATTTTTAATTATTATAATAAAAAACAACTTAAGACAACGCAAAACAATCTTGATTTGCAAATATTAACAATTTTTTAAAGTTTTCGAAATCCAATTCAGCTTATCACAAATGTCAAGCTTTTTTCGGAAAAATGAGATTTTGTGAGTGATTAAGATCAAAGTAATTATTGTAATTCACTAGAATTTTGCAATTTGAAAGAATTTTTCATTTTCTCTTATAGGAAAACTTCTTTAGAACAGTTTTTGTGTGTTTCGTGTCGGGAACAAATACAATGCATGAGCACTGTGAACATTTGTGAATCTATTTTTGTTCTGTATAATGTTTAATATAGGGATGACACTCCTCTACTACACAACAAGCCATTTAAATTTTATTATTGCTTACTTGAATTACGCTAATTTTTCATATATCCGAACTGATCAGCTAGAATGCTGATTACTTTTCATTCATACTTTTAAAAAAAAATTAAAAATTACGCTATCATTCTCATTATCATGTTTTGAAATCACTCCTCCTACGTCAACAAAATGGCTGCGCAAAAACTTCATTTATAAGCGTAGCAAAGCACGCCGGGTTCTGCTAGTAATAATAATTTTTTTTGAAATTGTTTGAACTAGACTCAAATTAAGTAACCAATATAATATTCCTCGACCATGCACTCAAAAAAAACTAAATAAATTTTATATTTTTTATAAATATAAAACTTACAAATTTTATTGTTAGTTTACCAAAAATATTGTATATTAGAAAAAAAATTATTTAAAAAAACAAAATATTTATTTGATTTACAAATTATTTTTGAATTTGAAGAAAAAATTTTGTATTTTTGTCAAAAAATTTTGGGTGTTATATTTATAAAAATTTTATAAGAGTGACTTTTATTTTTTGGAGTGTGCGATGCATTGTCTTCCTCAATTATTAAAACCCAGGTACCTAGATGAATTGGTTCGATTCTTCGAGCAAGCAACATCGGGCCATCAGTAAGTAATATTCCATAACTAAGACCGTTGACCAAGTAGAGTTCATCACCCAGCCCCCCTAAGAAATTAACTTAATATTTAAAAAAATTAACAAAAACTTATATGGAGTCATCCACAATCCGTCAGAATGCGTTTTGACTTCATTACTAATAAAATTTACACTTTGTACCGCAATTTCTTGGTGGAATTGCATTTTAATAATTAAAAAACCTTTATAATATTTAATTTTATTCCACAATAATTATTGTGGATGTGGAATAAATTAAAATATGGAGGGGCTGAAATCTCACAGCTCTGAGATATCAAGACTTCGGTCTGGGTTAAGGATTTTAATATAGTTTTCGGCAAAAAACTTTTATGAGGACATGGTTTTTAGTTTTGGGCAGCGATGTATATCAAACAAAACTTTTTGTTAAAGTACAAATATTTTCTTATCTCTGTTTAGATATGTATTACAAAACTAACACGAAACATTAATACGTTACCGGAAAATTATAACAGATCATAAATTAACATAATTTAGTGAAAAGATGATACACTCAGCAAACTACTCAAAAACCTCTCCATTTAGCGTTTCGATAAAATATTAATCACAAATTCATATTTCTTTCACAACTCCAAAAGTATTGTAAAAATTAAATAAAATATAACTTTTTTCATAATTCTAAAAATATTCCAAAAATTATTACAAAATCAAAAATTGAAACTTTTTTCAAAATTCCAAAATAATAAAATCAAAAATTATAAATTTTTCAAATTTCTAAAAATATTCCAAAAATTCTTACAAAATCAAAAATTAAAACTTTTTCCAAAATTCTAAAAATATTGCAAAAATTATTACAAAATCAAAAATACAAACTTTTTTCAAAATTCCAAAAATATTTCAAAAACTATAACAAATTCAAAAATTTCCATGTCCAATTTTATTTTCAATTACATTTAGGTCATAAAAACAGCTACATATTTTTTGACACACTTGACAACTTTTGACACACTTGACAACTTTTTTTGATAAACTTATAATGCCATAATTCTGAATAATAATAATAAATTTCATTTGAAACAAATAATTAATTTTATTTTTTTCCCGAAAAATTGGGTGAAATAAATAAAAATCTTTCTTTTGACACACTTGACAACATTTTTTTGACAAACTTATAATGCCATAATTCTCAATAATAATAATAAAATTTCATTTCAAAGAAAATTTTAATTTAATTTTTTTCCAACAAATTGGGTAAAAAAATAAATAAAAATCTTTCTTTTGACACACTTGACAACATTTTTTTGACAAACTTATAATGCAATAATCTAGATTTTGATCTCACATACCAATCCCGACCATCAAAATTTCTTCAAATTCAATGTTCCTACTCGTAACCACTTAAAATGAACGTTTTTTAAGCAAAAAATATGCAAATTTCCTAGTTTTGACACACTTCCGGTACAGTTATCGAACACATCGTCCTTTTGGCTCTTCCCATTGAGTAAACATATTTTTAGAAAAATAAATTTGTCAAATCCGTCCATCCGTTTTCTAGATTTCGTTGGTTGTAACGGACGGACGGCCGGCCGGCCGCAGACAGATATACATTTTTTTTTCATTTTTAGAATCAGGAGGTCCTAAACGTTGAGAAATGTCAAAAAAAGTGGGGGTAAGAATTTCACTTTGAGCTCATGAATGTAATACTTAGTTCTTTCAGACCGAAGTAATATTATAAAGTTTTTTTAATTATTCATTACTAATCTTTTGTTTCTATTTACAATATTTATGTTTCATTTTTAAACCAATTTTGAGGCAATTCCATTTAGCTTCTTTAAAGCCTTCATTATTTTCTTTAATTAACGTCTCTGAATATCCGAAGATACCGTGCCAACTGAGGATAAGAATGAAATGCAAATTAAGTTTCTCTGGGAAATTTATGAACGTTAGCTTTAAATTTAACCTTCATAAATTTCTCAGAGAAACTTAATTTGCATTTCATTCTTATCCCTAGTTGGCATGGTATCCTCGGCTATTCAGAGACGTTAATTTATAATTAACACTAAACATGCCTAACTTTGAATAAAATTAATTATAATTGTAATTTGAATTTCTACTTAGAAAACGCACTTTTTATTTTATTTAAATAAGCTTTAAATTTTACGCCATAGTCGTAGTCTACCATACCAATAGCATGATATATAATTCGTTAAATGTTAAACTAAAACTTTATTAGCATAAAACCGAATTGAATGCTCTTAAATTTATTTCAATACAATATTTAAACCATTAATTTTTCCTTAGTTTAAGTAAACATCGACAATCAATGTCTTTAAATTCAACACCCTCTCCACATAGAAAACACAAATTAAACATGAAAACAACGATACGTGTAGGCTTTTGATCTGAATATTTTTTCTTCTTATTTCGTTTGAAATTAAAAATGTTAGTCTTATCTACAATTTCTCCCTCTTAAAAAGAAAAATTTTGGAACTCGTTTAAGAAAATCTTGGTGTTTAAGGAAGTAACCCTCAATTTTTTTAAGCGTAGGTCGTTATTCTCATTATCTCGTTATGTGTGTAAAATAACAATTTTAAGTTATGACACTATGACGTCTTATATATGATAACTTCAATAGCATATGAATCGTCATCAAATTTTGTAATAAGAATGATTGCAGATAAAAAATATGGAGGGGTTGAAAGCTCAAGCTCTGAGATATCAAGACTTCGGTTTTGGTTAAGGATTTTCATAAAGTTTTGGGCATAAAACATTTTTGGGGACATTGTTTTTAGTTTTGGGCAGCGATGTATATCAAACATTAAACTCTTTGTAAAAGTACAAGTATTTTATCTCTGTTTAGAAATTTATTACAAAACTAACACGAAACATCAATACGTTGCCGGAAAATTATAAAGGTCATAAATTAACATAATTTTGTGAAAAGATAATACAATCAGCAAACTACTCGAAAACATCTTTATTTAGCGTTTCGAGAAAATATTACAAAATCACAAATTCATATTTCTTTCAAAATTCCAAAAATATTGTAAAAATTAAATAAAATCAAACTTTTTTCTAAATACTAAAAATATTCCAAAAATTATTTCAAAATCAAATATTTAACTTTTTTCAAAAATTCTGAAAATATTGCAAAAATTATAACAAAATCAAAAATTGAAACTTTTTTCAAAATTCCAAAAATTTTCCAAAAATTAGAATAAAATCAAATATTTAAAATAAATCTTTTAAAATTCAAAAATCCAAACTTTTACCATAATTCTAAAAATATTGCAAAAATTATAACAATATCAAATATTGAAACTTTTTTTTAAAATTTCAAAAATTATAATAAAATCAAAATTTTTAAATTTTTTAAAATTCTAAAAATTCTTACAAAATCAAAAATTAAAATTTTTTCCAAAATTTTAAAAATATTCCAAAAATTATTACAAAATCAGAAATGCAAACATTTTTCAAAATTTCAACAATATTTCAAAAACTATAACAAAATCAAAAATTTCCATGTCATATTTACGTCATACATCAGCAAAATTTTTTTTCTCAAAAAATTGGCTAAAAAATAAATAAAATTCCTACTACACAACACTTTTTATTAAAAAAAAATTATTTTTTTGACACACTTGACAATATTTTTTAGACAAACTTATAATGCAATAAAATTCTCAATAATAATAATATCATTTTCATTTCATACAAATAAATAATTTTATTATTTTCTAAAAAAATAAATGAAAATCATTCTTTTGACAAACTTCACATTATTCTTTTAACAAATTTATAATGCCATAATTCTCTATAATAATAATAATAAAATTTCATGTCATACAAATAATTAATTTTATTTTTTTCCAAAAAATTGGGTAAAATAATAAATAAAAATCTTTCTTTTGACTCACTTGACAACATTTTTTTGACAAACTTATAATGCAATAATCTAGTTTTTGATCTCACATACCAATCCCAACCATCAAGATTTCTTCAAATTCAATGTTTCTATTCGTAATCACTTAAAATGAACGTTTTTTAAGCAAAAAATATGCAAATTTCCTAGTTTTGACACACTTGACGATTTTTTGACACACTTCCGGTACAGTTATCAAACAGATCGTCCCTTCGGCTCTTCCCATTGAGTATACCTATTTAAAAAAAAATTTTGAAATCCACTCAGCGGTTTTCGAGATTTCGTCCGGTTGTGACGGACGGCCGGCCGACAGACAGACATACTTTTTTTTTTTTGCTTTTTTAGAATCAGTAGGTCCTAAAACGTTCAGAAATGGGGGGGAGAATTTCAATTTTGGCTCATGAATGTAATACTTAGGTTTTTTCAAAACCGAAGTAATTTATTGTTGATATATCATATGCGAAGAAATTACTTCGGTCTGAAAGACCTAAGTATTACATTCATGAGCTCAAAGTCAAATTCTTACCCCCACTTTTTTTGGCATTTCTCGACATTTTAGGACCAGTTGATTCTAAAAAAGCAATACCCAATTTTTTGAAAAAAAAAATAAAATTAATTGTTTGTTGGAAATGAAATTTTTCTATTATTATTGAGAATTATGGCATTATAAGTTTGTCAAAAAAATGTTGCACTTGACAAAAAAATGTTGTCAAGTGTGTCAAAAGAAAGATTTTTATATATTTTTTTACCCAATTTTTTGGATAAAATAAAATTGTTTGCTCGAAATGAACTTTTATTATTATTATTGCATTATAAGTTTGTCAAAAAAATGTTGTCAAGTGTGTCAAAAAATGATTTCATTTATTTTTTAGCCAATTTTTTGGAAAAAAAATGTAGCTGTTTTTATGACGTAAATGTAATTGAAAATGAAATTGAACATGGAAATTTTTGAATTTGTTATAGTTTTTGAAATATTTTTGGAATTTTGAAAAAGTTTGTATTTTTGATTTTGTAATAATTTTTGTAATATTTTTAGAATTTCGGAAAAATTTTCAATTTTTGATTTTGTAAGAATTTTTGGAATATTTTTAGAATTTTGAAAAAGTTTTAATTTTTGATTTTATTATAATTTTTTGAATTTTGAAAAAAGTTTCAATTTTTGATTTTGTAATAATTTTTGCAATATTTTTAGAATTTTGGAAAAGTTCGAATTTTTAAGAATTTTTGGCATATTATCGGAATTTAGAAAAAGTTTAAATATTTGATTTCATTCTAATTTTTAGAATATTTTTGGAATTTTGAAATAGTTTGATTTTATTTAATTTAACAATATTTTTGGAATTTTGATTATAATTTTCCGGCAACGTATTGATGTTTCGTGTTAGTTTTGTAATAAATTTCTAAACAGATATAAAAAATACTTGTACTTTAACAAAGAGTTATGTTTGATATACGTCGCTGGCCAAAACTAAAAACCATGTCCTCGTGAAAGTTTTTTGCCGATAACTATATCAAAATCCTTTACCCAGACCGAAGTCTTGATATCTCAGAGCTGTGAGATTTCAGCCCCTCCATATATTTTATTTACAACTAGCAGGACCAGCCGTGCTCTGCAACGATTATAAATAAAGTTTTTGCGCAGACATTTTGTTCACGTAGGAGGAATGATTTCAAAGAGTTGTAATGAGAAATGATAGCATATAATTTTTAATATTTCTTTTTAAAAATATGAATGAAAAATAATCAGCAGTCTAGCTGATCAGTTCGGATGTATGAAAAATTAGCGATCAAATAAGTTTTTAAGAAAGCAATAAAAAAATTTAAATTACTTGTTGGATTAGTACAGGTGTGTGATCTCTTTATAAAATATTATGCACAGAACAAAAATTCACAAATGTCCACAGTGCTCATGCATTGTATTTGTTCCCGTATCGAAACACGCAAAAACTGTTCTAAAGAAGTTTTTCTGATAGAAAATGAAAAATGCTTTCAAATTGCAAAATTCAAGTGATTTACAATAATCACTTAATCACTCACAAAATGTCTCAAAATTTTATTTTTTACGCCAAATAGTGTAAAAGTTTTGTTTATTTAACATTATTCCCGTCGCATATTGCCGCTATCTCATAAGAAAGGCAATTCAGGAAAAATCGTTTTGAAAATATTGAATTTACATTGTGTCATTTTTATTGCAACTTATTTATTTGAAATTAATTCATTGAATTATTTGTGATATAACATCACTCCGGTGGAAGTTATCCCATCATGAATAATAAGACTGAATCTAACAAAATATGATGTGCAATTTATGAAATTGTTTAGCTATCCATGCAATTATCGATCGATCTAGTTTCGAACCGATAAGAACTTTTTATTACACTTTAAAAAAAGTATATCATTTTCATCAGGGCTAGCCGACTAGATACACTACCAAAAAAAGTGAACGCTTATAAACCAAAATTGGTCTACTGTTCTAGCGAAGTATAAAAAAACAAAAAACTTTCATAAACATATGTTTATTAGATTCAGGTTTAGTCAATTTATTTCTCTAGTTGATCACTATTGTTGTTATACTCTAACCAAGTTAGAATTGGATAACAAACTTGTATCGGCGAGATGAAGATGACTATCTTCACTTTTGTCTATCGACTAAAATCATTCTAATTTTTGGAATATTTTTGGAATTTTGAAAAAAATTTCAATTTTTGATTTTATTATAATTTTTGCAATAGTCTTAGAATTTTTGAGAAAAGTTTTAACCTTTGTTTTTGTAATAATTTTTGGAATATTTTTAGAATTTTGGAAAAAATTTGATTTTATTTATTTTTACAATATTTTTGGAATTTTTAAAGAAATATGAATTTGTGATTTTGTAATATTTTCTCGAAACGCTAAATTGTTTATGAGTAGTTTGTTGATTGTACCATCTTTTCACTATATTATGTTAATTTATGATCTGTTATAATTTTCCGGCAACGTATTAACGTTTCGTGTTAGTTTTGTAATAAATTTCTAAACAGAGATAAAAAAATACATTTACTTTAACAAGGAGTTTTATGTTTGATATACATCGCTGGCCAAAACTAAAAACAATGTCCTCATAAAAGTTTTTTGCCGAAAACTATATAAAAATCCCTAACCCAAACCGAAGTCTTGATATCTCAGAGTCTTGAGATTTCAGCCCCTCCATATTTTCATGACAGGATGAAGGAAATAAAAATAAAATACTTCTTTTAAAATTTGCAGGAACAAAGTTAAAAATGGGTTCCTAATTATCCTAGTTCAAGAAGCATATACTAAGATCATGTAACGCATTGTTTTCCTCAATTCAGCATATATAATAGATTATAGTTATATTGAAGCTCATTTCCTTGAGCAAGCACAAAAGTTCATTCTTTAAAAAAAAATATAAAAAAATAAAAAAATTGCGTCCATCAACACCTTAGAAGCATGTCAGAGAATATTCCATAACTCCAGCACCCCTAAAATACGCCAGTACCCCTAAAATATCACTTATCCCCTTATATCAGTGACATCTTACTGCCATTGGCAGTGGTATACAATATCTTATGTTAACTGAATTACCAATAGCAGGTACTAATGTACGCGGGGTTGTCACACCCATAGATTTAAAATTTTAAATTTTACATATGTTCTGCGGGCGGGAAAATATATTAAATTCATTGGTATTAATGCATTGTTACCGTTTGCAAATCGCTATTGCAAACGTGTTGCCGGCTAAGTGCCACCATTTTTAATTAGTTTTCATCATGATGGCCATCCGTATTTGATTATACATATGCTATGCTTCTTTGTATAGTATTTGTGCGAATTACATTTCGTAACTTTGAGCTTTAAATCGATATAATCGTTATTATCAACTATCTTCACTTAGTTTTAGAAATATGTATTACATAAAATTGCAAATCAACAACATATTTGGTGTAGATGAAAAAACTTTTAAGATCATGATGTGTTAAATTGCAATATATATAATTTTGATATATAAATGTAATTGTTTCAGATTATACTTTCATTTTTCAATTTCATAAAATTATGTTCCATGTAAAAAACATGATCAAAGCAACCTAAGTGTATAAAACGATATTTAAATAAAACCCCTATTAAAATAATTATCAACATTTAGGCAAACCCCCTTGAGATAGTTATAAGGACCCTGGGGTTCCCTTTTTAAAAAAAATTTGCCAGTTACCTTTTCCATAGTGTACACAACAACTTCCCAAAGTTTCATGATTATTGGATGAATGGTGTATTAATGCATAAAGGACAAACACACATACTTTCAATTTTATATATAGATAGATTATACATCATGTTTCATCAAGTACCAGTGGTAGAATCTATCGAATTTAAAAAATAATCCGATCGATTAAATTTGTATTAACAAATAATATTTTATGTGTATCTTATGTAAACTTATTCGGTTAAGAAAAAGTGTATGCAACACTTTAACATTACATTGCACTTGTATTTAAGAAATGAAATCAATACTAAGCAACACTTAAACGTAGGAAAACGGTTTATTTTGGTTCCAAAACGCACGTGTTAATTATCACGTATTAAACAATGATTTTGAAGATATTAAATCACCCACAATTATTTTATCAACCTTAGAAGAACACATAAATATTTTATATCTCAATGGAAAATAGTCACATTTTTCCCAGAAAACAAAACATTGAAAATCAATTAAAGGAAAAATAATAAACCTTAATCAATTTAGAAACATTTGTAGCTGTGTGAATGGAAAAAATAAAATGGTTTTGATTCCAATCCCTATTGTGCAGAGCTATTAAAACTATTGTAAATCGAAGAATATATAATATAAAATAGTTATCACTTATCAGAATCGCTGTTGGTGAATTTTCCAGAGTGTAAATGAGACGTGACGTGACATTCGTTGTTGACCTTTTTTCAAATCAATGAGACCCATTAGTTATTGATGACGATGTTTATTATAATAGTTGTTGTATTCGTTTTCGAAAAACTTTCTAAAAATTTGTCACACTGCTCACCAATTTCCTTTTTTTGTGAAAATGTAAAATTTTGAAAAATGTCATGTATTTTGTAACATACATTTAGTATTTAATTTTTTCTATTTTCAGCTATGAAAGCATCACAGACAAGGGGTTTTGGGGACATCATGACTGTTTTCGGTTTCTGTTATAATAGTTAAATTTTGACTTTTGTAAAATAAAAATCATTCCCCCTCTTAAAAAAATTAGAAAATTAGTTTTTCTATGGTAGCAAATGAAAAGTCTATTTCCATCACGCTTAATTCCCTGTGAAAATGGGTTTTTTACAATTAAAAAGAATAACAAATTGTACTTGCTATGGTTTCTCATATAATTTTAAAAAGTTTTTTAAACCACGCAACCATGAAATAATAGAATATGACTTTTTAATGTTATGTTGTTGAATTTTAATTTTATAATTTATAGTAAATAGCGATTATATATATACTATCATAGAAAAAATTGCATTTTCTACGCGAGATAAAAACGTTTTTCGTTCGTAAACATGTCTCACTCGACGCTAGCGCGTCTCGTGAACTAATGTTTACTCACGAAAAAACAATGTTTTCATCTCTTGTAGAAAAATATACTAATTTTATCATACAGATTCTGTTATTATTTTTTGAAGTTTCACTTCTGTCATTCTAAAAATGTCATTTTGCAATACGGATTCTTTTATTATTTTTTAAAATTTCACTTCTGTTATTCAGCAGCCAAATTCTGTAACTGTGAAGCGGTGAAGTGATAAAAATTTCTTCGTTTCTTTTCATTAAAAAACTTATCACTTCACCGCTTCACAATTACAGAATTTGGCTGCTGCAGCCAAATTCTGTAACTGTGAAGCGGTGAAGTGATAAAAATTTCTTCGTTTCTTTTCATTAAAAAACTTTGCACTTCACCGCTTCACAATTACAAAATTTGGCTGCTGTTCTATGAAACGAAAAAAACAAATGCGTTTCGGTTTTTTTTTTTCGATGTATGCTTAGTGATTTTTCAAAAATTGTGAATTGTTAAACTTTTGAAACGTAAAATTTAATTCTGCAGTAGAATTAAATTTAAGGGGAATTTTTAAATAACCCAAAAGTCACAAAATTACATTATTATGAAACTCGGAAACACTCCATGCCTAAAAAAATCGCCTTTTGCTTTACCCCAACCCAACGGTGGTACAAAAAAGTATTCTCAATTAAAATAAAAATTCTTTAGTAATAAAAAACATTTATTTTATAATAAAATATTATATATTCTTTACCGATGCCGAAAATAGCATCTTTTGAAACGAGCAGACAGTTTACCAGCCTAGGCGATAGCTGAGGTTGGTAATGATCGAGAGGTTCAAAATATAATTTTTGGCGACTAGAAGACTGTACTTTTTAAAAATTATGATTAATTATTAAATATCTTCATACATAATTGCATACAATTTATACTATAAAACGTCCGCTCTTACCGCTAATTAAAGTCTATATATTCTTTTTTTAGTCCAGAAAAAGGAGTATTCATAAATCATGGCGGGTGACATAGGGTTTCTGGAAAACAGTGCTTGTAAAAACAGCTTTTTGTGTTTTAGAATTTTGAAAAAACAGCTGTTAACAGCTGTTTTACTGTTTTTTATGTTTTTTGAAAGTTTAGTTAAATTTTATAAAAAAATTCTTTTTTACACACATTTTATTTTTTATAATATTTTGTTCAAAATACAAGCGTTGATAATGACGATGATAAGCTGAAAGGCAAGACGTTTTTTTTGTACAGAGGAAGCAATTTTATATTGAAGAAAACGCTACAGTTTTATATTTGTTCAATGGTCTATCTCTCTTAAGGTGAAAAAGAGACAATATTATCAAAAAGTAAATCGTCAACCATTTTCAGAAAATTTTCGTATCCGAAAAAATATATTGTCAAATTAAATAATTAAGTAATTAGTTATGTAAACAATGCAATTAATAATAAAACAACGTAATTAATTATGTCAACCAAATAATTAAGTGCTCAGGAAAGTTTATGACTACCTTAAAGAATCATTCGAAAGTCGCAAATATATTTTGATAAGTGAAACATTAAAAGATGAAAGTGGAAGTGAGAAGAGACAGAAAACTATTAGTGATTGCTTATAGCGAAAGAATTTTTAAGAAATTATCTCTGATTTGAATTCTGATGCACCATAAAGAAATACATTAGCCAGTCAATAGCTCGAGATGGATTTAAACAGCCCGAGAATGAAAGCTCTTTTATTAAACTTTTGTACGAAGATTTTGATGAAAGGAGATAAAAATTATGGACAAAATTAAATTAAAAGTTTCCAAGTTTAGCATGACTGTTGATGAAATTGCTTCTCTAAGAGGATTACCGGTTTAACCATTATGATAAATCTGAATATATCACATATCAGATTATATCGAGATTATATATCGAATTTTCGGTTTATGTAGTACTATCGATATGATCGAATTAAAAAACAACTGCTTAGTTTTTTTGTAATATCTTCAATTTTAACTAAATCATGGCCTGCATCTCTAAGTGTGTTACACACTCTGTAAAAAAAAATTTAAAGTCATCTGAGAAGGAAGAGATTTTGAGTGATCGATAGTGAGAATGAAGATAATATCGACCACCATGATTTACTTAAGAATTCTTGCTAGCTCATCAAATACATGAAACTGTCAACTGTTCGAAATCGTGTTTTTCAATCAAAAGTCAAGCACTTTTTGGACGAGTAATTCACCTCGATGTAAAGGCTCGCTTAATCCCAACAACTCTTAGTTGATCAAGACGAGACTTTATTGGAATTTAAAACAGATTTAGAGTTGGTCGACAATGTAGATGCGTTAAAAGATTACCTAGAAGTGATGAGATCTGTAGAACTAGCTGTTGGGGATCTTAGCAGAGAAGATTCAACACCGATGAGCAATGAAGACCTGTATACAATCCAGCCATCCAGAGCTACAATAACTTTTGCAGGTACGTAGGCATCTCTTTTTGGCGTAAAGGATGTTGAAACAACTACCGATAGGTCATACACATGAAATTTGGCTGTACAAGAAGAACTTAATGTATATTGCTTCAGAAAAATGAATCACCAAGTGTCTCCTGGACAAGAAAATTTCAAGTGATTAAAGGCTAAATTTTCTCTATTTTATCTGTTCTTTATCACTATAATCTGCACGCCAGCATACAGAAAATTTACAGAAGATTTTTGATACATTATTTACAATTTAGCCGCAGCATCTATGGATGTGGAAAGGTTATTTTCAGTGTGTGTGTGCTTGATGAAACGCGTTTCAATATTCAAATAAAATTTAATCGTAACGATGAACGTATGGAAAAAATGAGTTTCGGTATTCGATTTTTTTAGCAAGAATTCAAATTTAGATTTAAAAATAAAAACAAGAGTAAAAACAGTCTTTCCGAAACACCTGTTTGCTGTTTTACTGTTACTGTTAAACAGTAACCATGAAACCCTGCGAGTGACTTATAAATTGAAAGGTGGGACCAAAACGTACACCGTGCTGAAATTTAAAAGAGCAACGGGTCTAGAAATGGCAGCTTATTTCCGTTTTGTATGCAAAATTTGTGATTGTCAATTTATGACCAGTTTTACATTGTAAGCGTCGTATTTTGACTAATTTCAATTACATTAATTAACTTATATAAAATTTTTTTATTGGAGTGAAGCTTAGCGAAACTAAAAAATCCGAAACGGAAACTAAAAAATCCGAACTAATTTTTCCCCGATTCGGATTTTCGATTGTCCGTATACTCCTCCCAAACTATTAAAAATATCAAAATGAAATTTTGCATGTAAGACGATATCTAGCCATAGATGGTTTACAAAAGTGAAAAGTTGAAAGTTAGACATACCACGGAGGAATAATCACCGAAAAACGGTTCCCATAGACTTTCAATGGGAAAATTGGGAAAATTACTTGCTTCGCTCCTTTTTATCAATTGCATTTTGCATTGGTTACCTAGTATTGATTTTCCGTCTCCGCTTATCATGGTGCGTTCGATTTGACTGTTACAACTGAAATAACAACAATAATTGCATTAAATTTTCAGTTGTTTCAGTTACTTCATTCAAATCGAACACGACTATCATCTTCAGATATAAAGAAATATCGAAACGTAAAACAAATTTTATAATTAAAAATAGGCTTTAACAAAAGTTTTTTAAATATTTTTGAATTTATTCAAATACATCCTATAGCCTACAATTAATTTTAATAAAAATAAATATTATTATTATAATAGAACACAAAGTTTTATTACAAATTTGTAATTATAGACAACTCGTATAGATTTATTCCGTTGTGCTTTAATGCCACAAGCAATTTAACATCATTGACCCTACCTAATTCAAAGAAAATCTATGTTTTATTCAATTTATCATTCCTTCTACTTTAACTGCATGATACCGCACATGTAATTCAAATAAAAAGCTTAAAGTCATATGGGTTTCAATATATTCAAGAATATCTTTTAAATGACAGACAATTTTAGTTAATGAATGGTAAAAGTAGGATTTTGTTCTATAAACTTAAAGTCGTGTGTTTTCTATGCATGTCATTCTTTAGAAAGAGTTAAAACAATCGGATCACGTGCAAAGTTGTTTATCCTAGCCATTTTTACAGTACAACTTTTGAGGAATTATTGGACCGCAAGTTATGTTATAAGTTATACAAATATACATAACAAAGAACATATTCACATACACATATTAAACAGTAAATATTTAAGCTTTATTCATTAAATAATGTATATAATATATAATATATAGGAGATACAATTCTTTATATTTATTATGCCTAATTTATAGTCGATAAACTTATCCTTAACATTAACTTAATATGTATAAAAATCCACTAGAGCATTTATAGTCGGTACGTAAACTTAACGTAAAATTTTCGTTACCGACTATTTCATTTCGTTTTATATTGAAGAATTAAAATTACGTATATTTCGTTCTATTTAATTTTTATTTTAAAACTAGTTTTACTTTTAAAGAATTGATTGAATTATAAAATTGATAACTAACCAAAAATTAAAATGAAAGTTAATGTCAAACAATATGTAATTTATACCGACTATCAATTAACATTATGCAGTGTCTTAAGTTACGGATAAGTTTAAGTTAACGTTAAGGCTAATTTTAACGACTATAAATCGGGCATTAGGAATGATACATCTATCTAAGCACAGTACATCGATCTATTAATAAAACAGATATTATAAAATATTTACTTTGCATTTTCATATATGG
Source organism: Diogma glabrata (assembly GCA_963693315.1). NCBI lineage: Eukaryota > Metazoa > Arthropoda > Insecta > Diptera > Cylindrotomidae > Diogma > Diogma glabrata. Next base: position 108,859,345 of record OY856186.1, on the reverse strand, counting down.
AGACGAAATACGACTAATAATCCACTAGAAAAGCGAGGTCATATATATGAATTTTTTTTTTCCATTCACTAAATGGTTTTCTGTCCATATTCATAAATATTTGGATTTCCAGTAAGAAATCGTAAATTAATTGCAAAGCTTTCGCCTTATTGCGTAAAAAAAACTCTCACTTTCTCCCTGGCGTTTACAACCCATGGAGGAAGATCCAACGGTAGTGAGCGGTATTTGTCCATCAGTTTTATAGTTGACATGGTATCTTCGGATATTCAAAGAGTCTGAATAATGAATATTTCATATTTAGTGTGCTAAACATGTCTAACTAATTAATAAAAAAAAATCGGTTATATCGACTCTAGTTTTGACATCCAATATAGGGTTTCTCATTTCCCGTAGAAATTCAAATCCCGGGAAGCCGGGACAAAAAATATTAAATTCCCGGGATCCCGGGAAATCCCGGGAAACGCTAAAAAGCTAGATTTTTCTAATTGGTTGGTAGAAAAATGTGTAAAATTAAAACAGCACAAAAAATGCGCTATTGATTTTTAAATTTCCATTATTTTTAATTAAAAAAACTTCAAAAATTAAATAAAAAAGAAAACATAAAAACAAAACAAAAATAAATTCATAATACTAATTTTTAAATAATTTTTCAAAAAACCAGGTTGTCAATGGCGCCATCACTCAATTTTGTCCGAATTTTCGTGACGAAACGTCCATTGAATCAATCATTGAACCATCCGTCCAAGAGAACCATTAAACATAAATTAAGAGAAATGAAGCGCAAGTTTTAGGTAGATTTCTCAGAAAAATCTACCTATTTTAAGTTTGATTGGTGTTAATTTGTTGTGTTTATATGTGTCAAAAAACCATACAAAAAAACCATGATACCATATGTGTCAAAAAAACATTTTCATAATTTTGAACGAAATTAATTACTACAGAGGGAAAAGAATTAAAAACTACTCGATTTTCGAGTGAGAAAACTTTTAATATCTTTGAAAAAAGTACAAAAAAATGTTAATAAAAATTAGCGGGATACCCGGGATCCCTGGATGAAATCCCGGGAAAACGGGATGAAAATTTACCCCGGGATCCCGTTTGAGAAACCCTAATCCAATATCACGACGGCATTGTGTGATGTCATGATACCAGCGTTGTTGGGATGATTTTCCTCATTACCTTTTATGGTGACCCATATAGATCAAACAATCTAATTTGATAAGATTTAATAAAGTTTTGTAATTTTTTTCTGACAGAGGAATATTGAACAATCTTTCGATGAAAGGCAGAAAATTTACAATTCATGAGGTAGTTTGAATTGCCGCGGTGGATAACAGAATTGCTATATTAGAAGGTATTCCATAAAAACTAAAATCAACCATTGAGTCTAAACGGGCAGTTTCACTCGCCAACGTTACAACTCAGGACTGGATCACCCGATCAAAAACTGTAACTTGGACAAGCTAGGCGGCTCTGTTGAATTCCTCCGTTTATCCGACAAATGTCATAGGACTAAAAATGCACAAATACAATCAACAAAAACACACACATTACAAAGCCACACAACAACAGAATTCACGATGACAACTCTGTGGCGGCACTTGACATGACAAAATCAACCAGCACCATAGCAATTGGTCAACAACGTCTGTTTGAAGATATGCTAAAACAAATGGGAGCTCTGCTACATTTGAAGGTGCAGAAATGATGAAAAAAAGACAACTTTATTGCCGATGTCCAAAAGAATTTACAATGAACTGGTTGGTAGAGGCAATCCCAATTTACATCACATGGGAAGAAGTAATGCTTTCACAAATGAAAGTCTGTGATCTCCCGAAGATGCATTAGACCAAAATCTGTTGATCAGAACATCTGAGACGGCTTTGTTGAAGGGTATCGGACATCTTGAACTTGAACACATCCAATGACTTGAACACTTCCAAAAAGAAGATCCAGACAAACCAGAGAAAAAAATTGGCTAATAAAAAAACTTCGGTTGATGAACCCTCCTGTTTATTCTTTTCGATGACGACAGTGTGAAAGTAACAGTGCTCTAATTCATAATTCAGAAGCTTTATATCATCAAAAACAGAGTATCCGATCGTTTCATGAAACTCTGAAAGTTCTGTCTAAAATGGGGCCAACAAAACCAGAACCTGCATAGCATCACCTAAAATTCGTGATACTCATGTTCTCACTAGCTGTTTTTCGATGATTTAATTGTAAAGACGCTCAGTTATGAAGCAGCGACGAAAAAAAGTTCACTACTTATTATGTCTGCCTATATTCCGTATGACACCAACGTCGTTATTAGTGCATGTGGTTGACTATTTCTAGAACAAAAGCCTGGATATGATTGTCGGTGGTAAACGTAAAATCCCATCTTAAGGGCTGGGGAAGCACCAATACCAAAAGTATTTTGGAGCATTTGGCCATTGTCTAGGTCCAGACAATTGATCCGGCTGTTTGTCAGCTCATCGAACTATTATTCAATACTTTTCAAAAGGTTCATTCATAAATCTAAGAGAGAGCTTACAAAAAGTATTGTTACTCGATTTCGACACCACACAGGAGGGTGCATTCATAATTAAACGTATACAGTACTCCCTCAACACTATTTGTCTGGACGCGTAGGTGTATTTATAAAGATTTTTCAAGAAGTAGTTAAATCAAGTAGAGAAAACTAAACCGAATGGACTGGATCATGCCAAAAAAGTTATATGGTCCCATGCTCTGTCTTGACGTATCAACTATTTTGAAGACTATACATCTCCAGGTCCTAACAAGATTTAGCCTATCTCCAAAGTGTTATTTATTTATTCATTTATTTATTTATTTATTTATTTATGGCAATGGAGTGGAACATATAGCGTGAATAAAACACTCTAAGTTAAATGAAATAAACTACCACAATTCAGGTAGGAGTGAATCGAAGTGCCAAAAATTGTCTACTGCCAGAATAAAGTAGTTGTGACACCCATTTGTAATGGAGATTGAACCTGTTGCCAAAAAACCCAACAGAAAGCAATCGGAGGATTGCGTGCCTTGAGATTTTAGATTCCAGTTAGCGAAAGCCATGTGAATACGAGAATGAACGTCCCACATTCCAGTAATTAACCAATATGCACGCATTCGAAAATGAACAGACAGACCAAGAAAAATTGCACAGAAGTGACTGTGATGATCCTAGCAGCGAAGAAGCCAAGACCGTCACAACTAGTAACTTACTAGTACTTTATTTACATAGTAAAGATATTAATAACCAGACCAGACTAGACCAAAACTAGTACTTTATTTACATAGTAAAGATATTAATAAAAATATGAGTGACTTACCCTATGCTGGTAGAAGATCCAACCTCACCTTCTTTAGCCTCAGCCCAACATCTTAGTTATTACGATGGCTTAATATATATTGTTTCTGCAGTTTCACCCCAAATTTGGACTGGCGAGTGTAGAACTATAACTGTAAAATATCTAAGTGATCCAGTAAATTGTTGCGTCAAAATGAACAGACGATTACTGATAGCAATGGTAAAACAAAAATTTGATCAAAAAAATTGTTGCGTCACAACGAATGTACGATTGTTGATAACACTGGTTAGATTAATAACTGATCAAGTGAATTGTTGCGTCCAATATGAATAATTGGTAAAATATATACCTGATCAAATAAACTGTTGCGTCACAATGAGTAGACGACTGCTGAACAAACACATAAAAATTTTCTAAATGGATATCAACGCAAAATCGTCGGTTTGAGATTAAGGATGGTCCATAGCTACACACAAATAAAAAAACTAACAATAAAAAGTAATATTTATCACAATATTGATTTAATTTATTTTTATAGTCAACCAGTTTATAGCAAAACACGCATACAATATATGACATAGAAAGTAATTAGTATCACCATATTGATATAATTTATTGACTTTGAGCTCAAATTATTGTATTACAAAACACAAAAGCAATATATCACATAAACAGTAATTATTATCACAATAAAAGCAAAACGTGTTCTAGACCGAGTTGTGAAACTTGACCATTTTTAATTTTCCTGAAACTAGGCATAAGTAATATGGACAAAATAAAAAATACAACTTATTTTACAATTTTTTTAAGCATCGGGGGAACCCCAACTCGCATGAAAAATTAAAATTCTGCCAATCTAATCTGCCAATCCAATCTGCCAATGTAACTGAATTGCTCAAAAAATGCTAAACCGATTTCATCAAACTTTTTTTTGTTTGATAGGTGATAGTTAATCGTTTAGAAAAAAATTAATTAATTCTTTTTGTAAATAATTTTAAAATTAAAATAAAAAAACTTTTTTAAAGATGGCGCTAGGGTCAAAGATCAATTGGAATTTAATTTATTTATTTTTTTAAAATATTTCTATCCTTACTCTAAAATATTCATTCGATATTCGGTGTTTGCGAAGTAAACATCAAATTATCAAGTTATAATAAATTTTTGCAATATTAAAATTTCTAACTGTGTTTTATTTTTGTTTGGATTTGTTGTTAGTTATAAATTCAAATCAAATTTAAGTTAAACATTGAAATATAAATTGATTGTTTTGTGATTATTGTGTGTGGATGCTCACAAATAAAAGAACTATAAGTCGCCAGATGCGTAGCCTCCCTAGGAGCTCGCTCAGCAGCATTAAACAGATGAGTCAAGGCATTAAAATGAGTGACATCCCAACAGTAAACAGGTATGCAGGTTTACCGCCTAACGTTAATTTATCAAAATATGCAAAAACATCGCAAACTAGTTCTCCGTATGGTGAAAGTTCTAGAAAACCTGTAGAAAAAATTCCTCCAATAATTACAAAATCTTCCTCAACGGAGATTCATAAAACTATGAAGGAACTAAATATTTCAAAATATAATATACAAATAATGTCAATTGGCATAAAAATACTTACATATAGCCTATCAGACTATAACAAAATTTTTACTAAATTAAAAGAACATAACAATGGTATGTTCTCATATACGCTTGAGGAAAATCGTTTTGTTAAATTTGTACTATGTGGGCTCCATGATATGGATACAAATGAAGTTAAGAAAAGCCTCGAGAATAGTGGCCTGAGTCCTGTTAATGTTTGGAAAACTATTCCTAAAAATATCGTCGAAACAGTGAAGATGCCCTTTATTTTGTTGCTTTCAAAAAGGGATCAATGTCTCTGAACCAATTAAAAAATATTAGATTTGTTAATAACACAGTGTGCAGATGGGAAATTTGTCGATCCACCAGCAAAGGTCCTCTCCAATGTTATAAATGTAAAATGTATGGTCATGGAGCGAACGCATGCTACATGAAGCCAAAATGTAATTTCTGTGGTGGAGATGAACATATTGATGATATGGAGTGTCCTTTACAAAACGATATTACTAAACATGTTTGCTGTAATTGTAGTGGAAATCATACATCTAACTCTATAATTTGTCCAGAAAGAGAAAAATACATTCAAATAAAAAATCATCTGAATCTAAAAAATAAGTTGAGTCGACCTTCAAATCAACCAACGTTTTCATTTCAACAACAGGATTTTCCTATTCTTCCTTCAATACCTCATCAAAACAACAATAAAAATTTTAATAATAATAATAATAATAATAATTTTGTTAACAAAAAAATGCAGTTCAGTACAGTGGTTCAAACAAATGCAATCAATCATGAAAATTCAATTAATATTAATTCAGATAGCACAAATGATTTGTTTGCACCACATGAGTTATTACAAATTCTCAAAGAACTTGTTTCAGGACTTCGGGGGTGCCATTCCAAAGAAGAACAATTTGATGTTATGGCTAATATTGCTATTAAATATGTCTGTTATCCATAATTCTTTAAAAATTTGTGTGTGGAACGCGTACGGTATAAAAAATAAAAAATTTGAGGTAATTCAGTTTTTAGATAATTTTAATATTGATATATTACTTATTAGTGAAACGCATTTAAAGCCTTCTATTTCATTTTCGATTCCTAATTTTCGATTTTATCGTAATGATAGAGAAAATATTCGCAGGGGTGGTGTTGGTATTCTTATAAAAGATTGCATTAAACATTCGCTTCTTCCTGACCTTAAATTAAATTGTATAGAATCCCTGGGTATTAATATAATAAGTAGTGATAATAATCAACTTAAAATATTTTCTGTATATTGTTCATATTCGAATTCTGAGCATCTCAGAAATGATTTTATAAAAATTTGTAGTGGTAATATTCCTTACCTAATTGGTGGTGATTTAAATTGTAAGCATCCTAACTGGTTTTGTCCTAGACCTAACCGCGGTGGTCGAACTTTATATGATTATTCTATTAACTCTGATTGTGTTGTTATCGCTCCTCAAGATCCTACCCACTATAGTCCTGCTGGAGTCCCTAGTATTATTGACATATTTTTAACAAACAACCCTCAGTTGATATCCGAAGTTAACACTATTCAAGCACTCTGCTCCGATCATCTGCCAGTCCTCTGTTCAATAGTATTTAATAATCAAGTAGATCATTGCCATCGTAAATACTTTAACTATAAAAATGCTAATTGGAGCATTTATCAGAATCATATTTCATCTGAAATTGAAAATTTCAATTTAAGTTCAATTCATACTATTTCAGATGTCAACGTTGCAGTCGATTTTTTGACAGCATCCATTTCTTCAGCTCGTGATCTATCCGTACCGCTTGTGCCTGTTCTTCCAACTGATAAATTGTTATTATCTGATCAAGTGTTAAGTTTTATCAGACACCGAAATTCGCTTAGAAGATCTTACCTCAGAAGTCGCCTTGCTCACATTAAAACCTCAATAAACTTGCTAAATAGAATTATTAAATATCATATAAATATTCTTTATAATCAAAAATGGCAAACGAAGCTTGAATGCTTGGATAATGGTTCAAGAAACTTCTGGAAAACAACTAAACATTTTAAAAACCATCGCAAGTCCATTCCACCATTAGTTACTCCCAACACTGGAAATCGAATTTTCTTAAATACAGAAAAAGCACAAGTATTGGCTGATGTCTTCCTTGACGCTCATCAAATTCCAAACTCCAATATTGTAATTGAAGAACAAGTGAATGACTTTTGCACTAATTTCAATAATTTGGATAACAATGCTCCAATTTCTGAAATTCGCCCTTCTGAAATTTCTGATATTTTGAAATTCCTTCCAAGGCTCAAAGCTCCAGGTGTAGATAATATTCCATTTATTTTACTTAAAAATCTTCCTGAAAGTGGAATCCATTTTCTTAAGATAATGTTCGAGTGCTGCTTGAAGCTAGGTTATTTCCCAATTCAATGGAAAAAAGCAAAAATTACTCCTGTTTTAAAGCCTGGCAAAGACCCCACTCTTGCTACAAGCTACAGACCTATTAGTCTTCTTTGTACATTGGGAAAACTCTTTGAGCAGATTATCAAAAGAAGAATGGAAGAGTTCATAACTGACAATCAAATAATTATAAACGAGCAATTTGGTTTTAGATCTGGGCACTCTACAGTTCATCAAATCCATCGTGTAGTCAATCATATTAAATCTAATAGATCTTCGCTAAAATCTACTGGAATGATATTATTAGACCTTGAACGAGCCTTTGATAAAGTTTGGCAAGACGCAGTCTGCTATAAATTATTTATATATGGATTTCCAATATTTTTAATTAAAATCATAAAATCGTTCTTAACTGATAGAACATTTTTTGTCCAGGTTTTTGATTCCATGTCCTCTATACTTAGCATTCCAGCTGGGGTTCCTCAAGGTGCCGTATTGAGTCCTTTGCTTTTTTGTTTATTCATCAATGATATTCCAAGAGATAGTGAATGTAAATTATCATTATTTGCTGATGACACTGCAATATTTGTGTCAGATGAGCTGGCGGTATCTATTATCAATAAGCTTCAATTGTACCTCACTAAAATTCTCGAATTTTTTAAAAACTGGAAACTTAGTATTAACATATCAAAATGTGAAGCTATTTATTTTACTAGGTGCAGAGCATCCCGTAAACTTCCACAACAACCCTTTCTGATTCAAAACTCTTCTTTGGAATGGAAACCTTCAACTAAATATTTAGGAATTTATTTGGATAAATCATTAACATTTAAGACACACGTCACTCAAATACAACAAAAATGTAATGCACTGTTCAAAAGTCTATATCCTCTACTCAACAGAAATAGTAAACTGAATAGTCATAATAAGACACTAATTTACAAGTGTGTGATTCTTAATATCATACTTTATGGTGCGCCAATTTGGTGGGATATTGCTTTGTGTCATAAAAAGAAATTTCAAATTATTCAAAACAAATTTCTAAAAACTATATATAAACGCCCTAGACGTTATAGCACTTTAAGACTGCACAACGAATTAAATATAAAGCTTGTCAATGTAGTTGCTAGAGAAGCTAATGAGAGATATATAAATAAATTAAATTGTATTGAAAATGAATTAATAAATGCAATTAGCTTTACTACCGCTTAATTTTTGCAACGTAGCTTTTAAGTTTAGATTTAAGTAGGTTAGGTAAATATAAGTTTTTTATTAGTTACTAAGCAGACTGAACTGCATTTGAAAATATAAACATTCTTTTTCACTTATTTTTCGCAATACTCATACTAATTAATTTCATCTGTTGTAAAGCTTACTATTAAAAGCTGATCTCAGTAAACTATTAAATGTATACAACTGTATTATAAAATTTAAAGTCAATAAAGGATTATTATTATTATTACTCTAAAATATTTCAAATTAACAAAGAGGCGTTAATTCGTGTTCTTGAGATATTAAATTTTAAAGATTTTTAGTAATTTTTATAACTAACAATTAGAATTTTAGTAGGACTAAAAATGTTTAAACTTGCTATAAATTTAAATTTATATTTAAACATTGAACGCTGTTCAAAAATTGGGCTTTTTGTGACGATGTCGTAAGTTTTTTAATAGCGAACAGCTTCTTTTAATTTACAAATCATTTATACGTCCCTGCAATGGAGTAGTGTTCTCACAGATGGGGTGGAGCTTATTATAGTAGTTTGAAGTGCCTTGATTCTGTTCAGCGCAGAGCTGTTAAACTGATTGGCAACTCAACTCTTACTAATGAGCTTGATTCTTTACAGCACCGACGAAATGTTGCTGACTTGACAATTTTCTACAAATACATCATGAATGAACATAATTCTGAAGAGATTAAATCAATTTTACCTGAAGTAACAATCCCATTGCGTAACACCAGAGCAAATGTTATAGCCTATCCTTTTACGGTTCATATAAAAAGGTGCAGAACTGTTGCCTTTCAGCGTGATTTTTTCAACAGAGTCTCTCATATCTGGAACGCCTTACCTTCATGGGTTTTTCCTGATAGCTTTAATCCTCAAAATTTTAAAGTTGGCGTCCATAAATTTCTAGAGAAACTTAATTTATTCAAACCTAATCCCAAACGGTTTTCATCCCAATGTTGTGAAGCTGATTCAAAATTTTCTATCCGACCGATACATTTCGGTCTCCTTAGACGGATATTCTTCTGAGTCTAAACTAATTAACGCTGGTGTACCCCAAGGCTCAGTATTGTCCCCAACCCTATTTTTGATTTATATCAACGAATTGTTGAAAATCACCAGCAACCCAATAAATAGTTTTGCAGATGATAGTACTCTGCACAAGTCGTTCGAGCCCCTTCCTTCAAAAGGTAAAATGCACGAACGAATTAATCCTGCCCGGAGATACGCTGCCATAAACGTGAACAAAGACCTGAATAAAGTCGCCGACTGGGGTGACCAAAACCTTGTCAATTTCCACTCCACCAAAACACAGCTGTTGATTGTTTCCAGATTAAAGACCGAGTTCCCCAAAGATATTTTATTTAGTATGTGTGATGAACCAATAGGTGAATGTAAAAACATTCGTTTATTGGGTGTTGCAGTTTCAAATGACCTACTCTGGAACGATCATGTAATGGCGATGGCAAAAAGCGCGTCTAAAAAACTCGGCCTCCTAAATAGATGCAAAAAATTTTTCACTCCATACCAATTGCTCCATGTTTATAAGTCCTATATTCGTTCCTGTATGGAGTACTGCTGTCAAGTTTGGGGTGCTGCCTCTGTTTCCATCTTGGCCCTCTTGGACTCTGTTCAAAAGCGAGCTATACGAATTGTAGGTGATCGAACTTTGACATCAAAACTTGATTCCCTACAACATCGTCGCACTGTTGCTGACCTCGTTGTTTTTTACAAATATCGTCATCAGCAGTGCTCAGATGAAATCAGCGGCATCATGCCTCAGACTTATTCTTATCCCCGTTCCACTCGGCAATCGGCTGCCGCAACCAGTGAAACGGTAAAGATCCCGCGCTGTCATACTGGCAGATCGCAGAGAGACTTCTTTGTCCGAACTGCGTACAAATGGAATAGTTTGCCGGAACACTTAGTCTCAGGTGGCTTCAACCCACAGATGTTTAAAAAAAGCGTTAATCTACACCTCAGAACGCCAGTTGTTGTGGGACCCAGGTCTAGACCTAGGTCTTAAAAGGTATTTATGTGTTGTTGTGACACATATTCTAAACCCTATTACACAACACATTTTATTAAAAAAAAAAAAAAAAAAAATCCCTAGTTGGCATGGTATCTTCGGATATTCAGAGACGTTAATTAATAATTTATTATAATTAACACTAAACTTGCCTAACTTAGAATAAAAAAAAGTGCTTAAATATCTCAAGAACACGAATTAACGAACTCTTTGTAAATTTGATATATTTTAAAGTAAAGATAAACTATTTAATAAAAAAAGTTAAAATTTTTTGTTAATGGAAGTTGTTTGAAAAAATTATGAAAAGTTAGAATTTTTACTTGTACTGAAATCCTTAAAATTAAATATCTCAGAAGCAATAACGCCTCTTTGTAAATTTGAAATATTTTAGAGTAAGGATAGAAATATTTAAAAAAAAAAATTATTAAATTCCAATTGATCTTCAACCCTAGCGCCATCTTTAAAAAAGTTTTTTGAATATTTTTATTTAAAAATTAATTATAAAAACAATAAATTAATTTTTTTTAAACGACTAATTAATCATCTATCAAACAAAAAAAAGTTTGATGATATCGGTATAGCCGTTCTTGAGCAATTTAATTTCAAAGTTACATCGGATTGGCAGAATTATCATTTTTCTTGTATGATGGGGTGCCCTCTATGATCAAACTATGCGCTTTAAAAAATTGTAAAATAAGATGTATTTTTTATTTTGTCCATACTACTTATATGCCAAGTTTCAGAAAAATCAAAAATGGTCAAGTCCGACTTTTTTACCTGTGTAGATCACGTTTTTCATCAATATGGATAGTTTATAGATTATAATTTCAAAAGAACTATTTAATTTTAAAATTCACGATAGACTGATGACGATAGACCAAAAATGTACATCCAATATATAGTTTTTTCCCCGTTTTTCCTCTTACAAACTTCAAATCGTCGTATTACCGTATGTATCTGTCAGACATACAGCAATGATAATTAGCAATCAGTAATTATATATTAAAGTTTGCTTCAAAAAATCTAACAATAATACAAATTTGTCAAGAGTTATTCAAAGGTTACCTGAAACAACCCTATTGGTTATTATTTTAAATTTGGACAAGAAGCCAACAGCTTCTTTAATTATTTATAATCCTTTAAGCATTTTCAAAATATAAATCAGCGGATGATTAATGTCAACTTTTATTCTGTGGTGAAAAGAGCCAAAGCATGTAGATAATGAAATTAAAGAATAGATGTGGCATGTATAATTTGTCTACCTACACCATCACCAAAGAACAAACTTTTCAATGCTTAAACTTTTTGTACCTGAGTAAACAGCGTCATAACACATTGCAAGCTATCCGTCCCTTAAATGGTTCTCATGACTTCTGCCAGTGCATGAATTTGTGCGAAACGAGAGCACAAAAGGCCCGAACTCCGATAACTGCGTAGTTGAAGTGCCTTGATTCTGTTCAGCGCAGAGCTGTTAAACTGATTGACAACTCAACTCTTACTAATGAGCTTGATTCTTTACAGCACCGACGAAATGTTGCTGACTTGACAATTTTCTACAAATACATCATGGATGAACATAATTCTGAAGAGATTAAATCAATTTTACCTGCACTCAAAAAAAAAACTAAGTGAAACGAACAAAATTCTACATACGTTCTACAATTTTTTTATAAATATACAACACACAAAAATTTTTGTTAAATTTACATTTTTACAATTAATATTGTTGATATACAAAAAATTATTTGTAAACACTATAAATTCTTTTACTAACATCCAGAAAAAGATTGTAAGTCTTATAAATTAAATTGTAAAAATGTCCGAAACATTTTTGATTTTATTAAATGTTTTGTAAAATTCTCAAAATGAATTTTTGTTTTCATAAAAGTTTTAGAAAAATAATAAATTTTTTTATTTGGTCAACAAAAGACATTTATGGATTTAATATTATTCTTTTGTAAAACAATCATTTATATTTATTACTTCTTCGTTGATAAATAAAACACAATTTTTTGCTAACATTTATTTTATTTTTATTTTATATTATCTTATAATTTTTATTATATTTTTTTATGTTATATTTTTATTTTGAAATATCTGCATCATTTAAAACAAATTTAAAACCTATTAATACGCAGCTGTTAATACGCAGTTATATTATCACAGCCTAAGCTTCCCAACTGAGGTAGCACTATAAAATCAATTTCAGAATCTAAAAAACAATGAAAAAGTTGTGATATCTTTTTACTTTATGCTGGCTGTAACCGACTACGTAGGTTTTGAAATATGTTAAAGATCTGACCAGTATTGCCAGGTCGCGGGATTTGTTCCCGTTTGCGGGATATTTCATATAAAACGGGAAAGCGGGAAAAAACTTGGAAAGTGCGGGATTTTTCACATTTAATAATAAAATCGTTTTAAATTAAAACTTATTTTGAAATGGTTGCACCAACCGTTATTTTACCAGGCTTCAGAAAGATGTCGATCACCCGATAATTTTACTTAAATGCATATGCCATCTATCGGCTTTAGTATTGTCAAATCCCCGATGGAATTTAAGCCTTCTGCTGTTTAAATATTTCTTAGGGAGATAGGTACGTTTTGAAAACCCCAACGGACCACCATGTTATCTGAATTTCAGGAATATTTTGATGCTGCGAAACGAGAAATGAAATCACCTGGAACTACAAGTTGGCTCTCTATGCATCCATCCTTTTTAAACATATTAAAAAAATTGGAATGTTTGGCATCACTATTTTATTTCTGAGCAGTTGTTTACGTATCGAAAAAGAGCTATTACAATTTTAAAATTTTTTGAAAATCATGAAATCAAGACATATTTACTTTTTTTAAAATATGTCCTTCTCAATTTTAATAGATTTAATGCTCCATTTTATAGCAGTTCTTTCTTATTTCACAAGTTGTATGGATAATCGAAATAATAGTAATATATTGTGTAAGTGTTAAATGCAATATTTTTTTTACAAGGAAAAGTTTACGATGTGAGCGAGGCACAAGCGAGCATTACAAATTTTGGAGAGAATAAAATTCATTAAAATCGAACCCAATACAAAGTTTTATCCTTCCGATAGAGTAACATTTATTATTTTAAATTGAATTATTTTAAAATTTGTTGATAAAACAAGTAAAACGAAATAAGAAAAACAATGAATTTTATTGTATTTTTTTGAATAATTAATTCGAAACAATTAATTAAATTTGATTCAATTTCGATATCTATTTAATTATTTGGTATTTGGAAAATGAAAAGTCTATAAAAAGCCTAATGAAAGCCCTATCTGATGAAAGACTTCAAATTTTATACTAATGAGAAACCAAAAAACAATCTTTTGGAAATTTAATTCAATTTAATCATAGTAGTCTTTGCCTTTTTTAATATTCGAGAGAGGAACATGCGCTTCAGTTTGAATTGACTGTTTTTTAGATAATCAGTGCGTCTATTCCGGCATTTCTCTGGGAATTGTGAATTGAGAAAAAAGTGCAATAAATGAAATAACGAAATATTTTCTAATACGAATTTGTTATTTCCGCGGCACGGAATACTAGTTATGAAAAATTGCTACAATTTATTTCCCAATTCCTATTTCACGATGTACCGGAATAGGGCTACAGGTCGAAAATGTTTGCTTTCGATTTTTTATAACATGCAATCAAATTTTTATAAAATAAAATAAAATTTATTTCAGCATTCAATACAATCAAATAAATTGTTTTATTGTGTTCCGCCACATTCGCGGTACAGAATAAAATTAACAGCTGTTTGTTTCATTTATATATTAAGACTAATAACGTACACAAATATAGTCGTAAAAAACAGAGATAAACCTATATTTATAGTTATCGGAAGGATAAATATTGATATAATTGTGGTGGTTTTTGAAGTTTTTCAATAAATAATTGAATTTATATGTACATTTTTACTGAAAACTTGATGGGAATTTCTGGGGGATTTTTTCCTTAAAAAACGGGAAAAATCGGGAATTTTCGATACGTCAACGGGAAATTCATTTTTGAAAATCTGGCATCACTGGATCTGACCCAATTCAGTTCATCCATTATCTCTCAGAGTCAATTCCAATATCTACGCAATCGGTAAGTGGCCTGTTAATATCGAAATATGTAAAATTTCTCACCTGTGCATAGAATATGTCTTCTAAATTTATCATATGTACATATGTATTTTCACTATCACTATTTATCATGAATAGACATTGCTAAATAATCACAATTTTAAAAAATATCTGCGAATTTTTACTTAGACAACCAAATTGAAACTGAAATTGTTTAATACCAATTTTGGTTATACATAATTTCAATTTATGAAAATTTATAAAAGCATTTGTAATAGCAGAGTTTTTTTGTAAAAAATGTGTTTGTTTTTTTAAATTGCATAAGTCTATTTGTAAAGTTTAAAAATCAATCGACAATATTCGTATTAGGTTTGAAAATAAAAATTGTAGAATGTCATTTTTCTGTTGACAAAATTTTACAAAATTTTGTACATTTGAATTTTAATTTGATATGGATAAGTGAGATATGGTTTAAAATTTAAAAAAATCAACATAACCTTAACAATATTTTTGTTAAAAGGATGAAAAAAATTTGTATTTAGAAATGTTTATAATTTTGTACATTTGTAATCCAAATCACAAAAATAATCTGTAAGTTTACAAACTTTTTTTCAGATTTAAAAACGACAAATAGACTATACAAAATTTTGTATGAAGTTTAGCATTTTTTAGCAAGTTCACAAAAAAATTTTGTTAGCACTTTTACAAAACGATTTTATGAATCTTACCGGGCAAATTTTTTTGAGTGTGAAGTAACAATCCCATTGCGTAACACCAGAGCAAATGTTATAGCCTATCCTTTTACGGTTCATATAAAAAGGTGCAGAACTGTTGCCTTTCAGCGTGATTTTTTCAACAGAGTCTCTCATATCTGGAACGCCTTACCTTCATGGGTTTTTCCTGATAGCTTTAATCCTCAAAATTTTAAAGTTGGCGTCCATAAATTTCTAGAGAAACTTAATTTATTCAAACCTAATCCCAATCCCTAGTTGGCATGGTATCTTTGGATATTCAGAGACGTTAATTAATAATTTATTATAATTAACACTAAACTTGCCTAACTTAGAATAAAAAAAAGTGCTTAAATATCTCAAGAACACGAATTAACGAACTCTTTGTAAATTTGATATATTTTAAAGTAAAGATAAACTATTTAATAAAAAAAGTTAAAATTTTTTGTTAATGGAAGTTGTTTGAAAAAATTATGAAAAGTTAGAATTTTTACTTGTACTGAAATCCTTAAAATTAAATATCTCAGAAGCAATAACGCCTCTTTGTAAATTTGAAATATTTTAGAGTAAGGATAGAAATATTTAAAAAAAAAAATTATTAAATTCCAATTGATCTTCAACCCTAGCGCCATCTTTAAAAAAGTTTTTTGAATATTTTTATTTAAAAATTAATTATAAAAACAATAAATTAATTTTTTTTCAAACGACTAATTAATCATCTATCAAACAAAAAAAAGTTTGATGATATCGGTATGGCCGTTCTTGAGCAATTTAATTTCAAAGTTACATCGGATTGGCAGAATTATCATTTTTCTTGTATGATGGGGTGCCCTCTATGATCAAACTATGCGCTTTAAAAAATTGTAAAATAAGATGTATTTTTTATTTTGTCCATACTACTTATATGCCAAGTTTCAGAAAAATCAAAAATGGTCAAGTCCGACTTTTTTACCTGTGTAGATCACGTTTTTCATCAATATGGATAGTTTATAGATTATAATTTCAAAAGAACTATTTAATTTTAAAATTCACGATAGACTGATGACGATAGACCAAAAATGTACATCCAATATATAGTTTTTTCCCCGTTTTTCCTCTTACAAACTTCAAATCGTCGTATTACCGTATGTATCTGTCAGACATACAGCAATGATAATTAGCAATCAGTAATTATATATTAAAGTTTGCTTCAAAAAATCTAACAATAATACAAATTTGTCAAGAGTTATTCAAAGGTTACCTGAAACAACCCCGTTGGTTATTATTTTAAATTTGGACAAATCCAACAGCTTTTTTAATTATTTATAATCCTTTAGGCGTTTTCAAAATATAAATCAGCGGATGATTAATGTCAACTTTTATTCTGTGGTGAAGAGCCATAGCATGTAGAAAATGAAATCAAAGAATAGATGTGGCTTGTATAATTTGTCTACCTACACCGTCACCAAAGAACAAACTATTCAATGCTTAAACTTTTTGTACCTGAGTAAACAGCGTCATAACACATTGCAAGCTATGGGTCCCTTAAATGGTTCTCATGACTTTTGCCAGTGCATGAATTTGTAAGAAACGAGACCACAAAAAGCCCGAACTCCGATAACTACCAGGAGCTGAAGGAAAAATCATCAAATGCTACTGAGGAATCTAGAGGATCGTGCCAGATTTTTCAAGACAGCACCTCTAAATACCTTTCGAAGGCAGTACAGAGTTATAGTTCAACAGGATCGGTCTGTAAGTAATATGCTATCAGAGAGTGAGATCACCACCTTGAACATCTATGCAGATGAAAATGGTGTAGAAGTTGATGTTTTTTTCATTAATGAAGATTTTGAGCTGCAGTTTCCACTTGCGAATGATGCGTAGATCTTTAAGATGAACCATAAATGCAGCATCCAAGCGAGTAACGGGCTTTAAGTGTTCTGGCAAGGCTACTATTATTTTTGTTGATAGTCTGTTTTAAAAGCTCACAAAACTCACACTATTAATTAAAAATACTGAAACAAAGCTCAAATACAGCATATCTGTGTGTGGATACCATACCAGGACATAGTGAAAATCTCTGTTTACTTATGACCTCTTTCCCCTTTTCTTGGATAAATTTAGGATAAATTCACTTTGATACTATAATCTTATCAGACACGGATTCTTTCTGCCGAAATATTAATATATTTTTTATGGAGGGGGTTTTTGTGAGCAATTAAGCTTAAGTACATATTGGAAATCACTTGAACTTTGCAATTCGAAATAATGTTTCATTTTCTTTAAAACTCCTTTAGACAATTTTTTTTGTGTTTCGTGCCAGGATTCGAACTCACACTCATCAGAGACACCTGTTCAAACCATGTGTCCTACACAACTTTATACTTTTTATATTTTTCAAATATAATGCCTCCTTAAGTTTGCGCAAAACATAACTTTTTCGGATTCTATTGCTTTACGCCTCTATTCCCTTACGCACTTTTAGTATTACTTTACGCCCTCTTATTGTTACTTTACGCTCTTTTTTGGTTATGTTACACCCGCTTGTAGTAAGTATGAAAAGTTTTGACTGTACCACAGGTGTAAAGTTAATATCAGCCCTAGTGAGCTCAGTAATACTCGCTCACGCTAAAATTTATAATTTTACGCCCTTGGTTCATATGTTTACTATTGTGATATCAAATTATTTAATAACATAAAGATATTGAAGTGGTACAGTAAAGGATCATAATTGTGGTTTACTCTGGCCTGATTCACAGTTTGAAATAAGTTGTCTCTTGAAATTCATCACTAAATTCACTTAACGACGTTGATATTACAATTGCTAGTGTTTGGCTTTCCCGAAACATTTAACGATCTCGTGATTCGGGATTATATAAACTAAGTATCACAATTTCCTGAGACCTGGGATTATAATATCAATATTCTTATAGTTATCCTATTGTTTCTAAATTTTACACTTTTTCGTTCAATTTAAACAAAAGTATATATTATGCATAATATGCTTGAATATATTAGCTGAAAAATTTCAAACTAAGAACACACGTATATAAATATTTTGTAATCTTTTCTTAAATAATTATATTGTTTACTTAACTAAAAATAATAATTTTAAACAATTTATTCTTCAATGCTGTTTACGCAGCGTTCTACATGAAAAATAATCTATTTAATTAATTTAATTGTAAATTTAATTTTGCTTACCTTCTTTCGTACTTCAAATGTTTGTTTCATATTATTTTGGAATCAATTCAAATTGAAACAAATAATTTAATTTACATATACCGATGTAAAGTTGGTAATTATAGCACATACTTTTAATTAATGTGCTACAAAAATATAAATGTAGCTAAAAGTTATTTGGCATAATTTATCGTTATAATTCGAGTCTTCAAATTGACAAGATTAAAATTATAAAATTATTTTAGTGCAGTAATTAATTAAAATTCAAAATATCAAATACAAGTTTTCTTTATTAAAAAAAATTTATTGTTTGATTTATATTATAAATATTCGCAAAAACATTGGTCCTTCGAGCCGGATTTAAATCAGCATGTTTGGTGAACTGGAAACAAATTGGAAACGACACCGAGTGACGCTATCTCAAAGTAGGTCGCTAAGTTTATTTTTGTATCGTACTTTCGATTATTGTAACCTTAGATTATAAAATACACAGGATAAGCAATATTGTTTTGAATTGAAGTTTTTTTCTTTAACATAAAGTAGTGTGTGAATTTAACGTGATGGTATTTGTATTAAAAAGACACAGTAGCCTAGAAATTTAAATCTCATTAAAGTTTTCCGTATCTTGACCAAACATGCCTACGAAATAACATACTTATGTAGATATTTGTATATTTTACATATTTACCGATCGGAAAATAGTCGAACTTATTAATTTCATTTTATTTTTCTCTAAAGCATTTCGATTAAAATAAAACTGATAATATTAAAACTGAAAATTTGATCCTAACTAAAATTTTATTATGTACGCTTTGGTTTTGTTTTGATTTAATCTAAATTTAGAGTGAAATGGATATTGTTTGATGGTTTACTGCCTTGGTTTTGTTTAGAATTTATAATGAAATAAAAATAAAAATATGGAGGGGCTGAAATCTCACAGCTCTGAGATATCAAGACTTCTTTTTGGGTAAAGGATTTTGATATAGTTTTCGGCAAAAACTTTCACGAGGACATGGTTTTTAGTTTTGGGCAGCGATGTATATCAAACATAACTCTTTGTTAAAGTACAGGTATTTTTTATATCTGTTTAAAAATTTATTACAAAACTAACACGAAACATCAATACGTTGCCGGAAAATTATAATCAAAATTCCAAAAATATTGTTAAATTAAATAAAATCAAACTTTATCAAAATTCTAAAAATATTCTAAATATTAGAATGAAATCAAATATTTAAACTTTTTCTAAATTCCGATAATATGCCAAAAATTCTTAAAAATTCAAACTTTTTCCGAAATTCTAAAAATATTGCAAACATTATTACAAAATCAAAAATTAAAACTTTTTTCAAAATTCCAAAAACTATAATAAAATCAATAATTAAAAATCTTTCAAAATTCCAAAAATATTCCAAAAATTCTTACAAAATCAAAAAATGAAACTTTTTTCAAAATTCTAAATATATATATATAAAATTCAAAAATTCTATTTTTTTCAAAATTCTAAAATTATTGCAAAAATTATTACAAAATCAAAAATTGAAACCTTTTTCATAATTCCAAATATTCCAAAAATCAGAATGAAATCAAATATTTAAACTTTTTCTAAATTCCAATAATAATCTAAAAATTCTTAAAAATTCAAACTTTTTCCATAATTCTAAAAATATTGCAAAAATTATTACAAAATCAAAAATTGAAAATATTTTCAAAATTCCAAAAATTATAATAAAATCAAAAATTAAAAATTTTTCAAAATTCTAAAAATATTCAAAAAATTCTTACGAAATCAAAAATTAAAACTTTTTCCGAAATTCTAAAAATATTGCAAAAATTATTACAAAATCAAAAATACAAACTTTTTCAAAATTCCAATTTCAAAAACTATAACAAATTCAAAAATTTCCATGTTCAATTTCATTTTCAATTACATATACGTCATAAAAACAGCTACATTTTTTTTCCAAAAAATTGGCTAAAAATAAATGAAATCATTTTTTCCAAAAATTATAATAAAATCAAAAATTAAAAATTTTTCAAAATTCTAAAAATATTCAAAAAATTCTTACGAAATCAAAAATTAAAACTTTTTCCGAAATTCTAAAAATATTGCAAAAATTATTACAAAATCAAAAATACAAACTTTTTCAAAATTCCAATTTCAAAAACTATAACAAATTCAAAAATTTCCATGTTCAATTTCATTTTCAATTACATATACGTCATAAAAACAGCTACATTTTTTTCCAAAAAATTGGCTAAAAATAAATGAAATCATTTTTTGACACACTTGACAACATTTTTTTGACAAACTTATAATGCCATAATTCTCAATAATAATAATAAAATTTCATTTCAAGCAAACAATTTTATTTCTTTCCAAAAAATTAGGTAAAAAAATAAATAAAAATCTTTCTTTTGACACACTTGACAACATTTTTTTGATAAACTTATAATGCAATTATCTAGTTTTTGATCTCACATACCAATCCCGACCATCAAGATTTCTCCAAATTTAATGTTCCTACTCGTAATCACTTAAAATGAACGTTTTTTAAGCCTGATATATGAAAATTTGCTATTTTTGACACACATAATGATTTTTTTGACACACTTCCGGTACAGTTATCGAACACAGCGTCCTTTCGGACCGGTCCCTTGTGAATACCTATTTTTAGAAAAAAAAATTTTTGAAATCCCTCCAGCCGTTTTCCCTGCAGCGTAGGTAATGACGGACGGCCGGCCGGCCTACAGACAGACACACATTTTTTTTTGTCTTTTTTAGAATCAGCTGGTCCTAAAACGTCGAGAAATGCCAAAAAAAGTGGGGGTAAGAATTTGACTTTGAGCTCATGAATGTAATACTTTGGTCTTTCAGACCGAAGTAATATATATTGTTTGGTAGCTACTTCTTTCTGGCAATAGAAGAATAATAATATATTTTTTTCTATAAATGGAAAGATATTTGCATTTGAATATAGTTACAATGGATAAGCTAAATCTAAAAGGATTGTTGAAAAAGCGCGCTGCGATCAAAGGTCAGATGAGGCGTATTGTCACGTTTATTCAAAATGATGATGCTAAGACGATTGATCAGTTAAAATTCGTTTAGAACGTGCTCAAGCTCGTCTACAAGAATTTATACTAGTGGAAGAAGCAATTGTCAATATTAGTGATACTGTGTAATGAAGAGCTTCTCCACTGGCGAACCAATGAAGCGGCATAGCAGGCTGCGTACCTAAAGATTTATAACGCCGTAACGACTAAAGCTCAGTCATCGGGGATTTGATAGATTAATACCTGCTGCTTCAACACAAATGCAGAAATGTACGCAAATTACGTGGAGGTACAGAAATGGATATAATACGAATGAAAAAGTGAGACTCTGGCGACCCCTTTTGCGAAAGAACCGCGATCAGCACGTCCAACCCCACATTTACTCACATACTCTCACTCTTTCACATTCTCACACTCCCACACTCTCACACCCTCACACATACACACACCCACCCATACACACACACACAAACCCACTCACACCTACATGTATCTAAACAAAATATTATTGGACTCACCCCATAACGATGTCTGATCCCATTCTCCCTGTCCTGACAGTTCAGCAGATCATCAGTGTCGCCGTCCGCTTAGGTGATGTGAATCTTATTGATAAGGGTGGATACCAACAGTGCATAAGGTGACTAATAAAGTATGATGAGCGATACGACTCAGTAACCCAGCTATTGGTGCATGCAGTGACAATTGAATATATAATGATTGGTTCATAAAAATTTAATATCAGTGATGATGATGACGGTTGAACTATGGTATGTATTTGAATCAGTATCCCAAACCATTGATACGTGCAGCAATAATTGAATATATAATGATTGGTTCATACGAATTTAATATCAGGGATGATGATGACGGTTGAGCTATGGTATGTATTTGAATCAGTATCCCAAACTATTGATAGGTGCAGCAATAATTGAATATATAATTATTGGTTCATACGAATTTAATATCGATGATGACGATGATGACGGTGCTGATGATGACGGTTGAAATATGGTATGTATTTGAATCAGTATCCCAACCTATTGGTATATGGAGTATTAATCGAATATATAAGGATTGGTTCATACGAATTTAATATCAGGGATGATGATGATGGTTGAAATATGGTATGTATTTGAATCAGTATCCCAAACTATTGATATGTGCAGCAATAATTGAATATATAATGATTGGTTCATAAAAATTTATTACCAGTGATGATGATGATGGTTGAAATATGGTATGTATTTGAATCAGTATCCCAAACTATTGATACGTACAGCAATAATTGAATATATAATGATTGGTTCATAAAAATTTGTTATCAGTGATGATGATGACGGTTGAAATATGGTATGTATTTGAATCAGTATCCCAAACTATTGATACGTGCCCTCGCGGTTGATCGCCTCCTCAGTGTTTGCTTGTACTAAACACATACGATTTACTGAATACAGTCACTAATCATGTCATTTTGCGAACGTGAAAATCCTTAATCAAGGTTATAAGTTATATTTCACCATGCCAGACCCGAAACACAAACAAGTACGAAATATTTTGTTTTTCTTTTCCTTTTTAATTTTGGAATATCAATGTAACACAAAGTATATTGTAACTTAAACTAGATATTTAAATCGTCTAGATTCTTTAATTGATACATAATCATATTAATTGAAGGAAAGCTTTACATAGCATAAACTGATTTATATTAAATACGCAAATGTTCTAATTTACATGCACAAACTACTCGAATCTATGTTGAGTAATTATATTTTCTAAACAATTATTATTTGCAAAGTTATATTAAATAAATAAATTTTAATTGTTACACGTAAAAAAAAATTTCACACATAAATTATATTCGTAAAAGTAAAGTTCTAAATTCTTTGTACATCAAAAAAAAATCTCAAATTTATATGGATTGGTTAAATTTTCTACATTATTTATAATCACGCACTATTTGAATTTGAATTGACTAATTATATTATCCAAATTATTCGCAAAGGCATAATTACACCCACTGCTCCACTAATGGAATTAAATTGCATAGGTATTTTTATTGTCCCACACAGAATTGTAATCGAATATATATATATTAATTAGAGGAATGGTCTAAGTTCTTGATACACATAGCATTATATGCGAATTTAGAGTTTCTAGATAAGTTTTCTACGTTATTAGGACACACAAAATTCACTGATCTATATCGATTAAATCAAGTTTTCTACGAATTCGTTTTAAAGAAAGTTTTACTCACAGATCCGGTTATCCAACAGTTTTCTTGTTGTGGCCTCCAATAAAATTATCTTAATATGTTTCTAGTATGGCTTGAGCACCCACAAAATCCTCTCATTAATCCAATGTACAGAAGAAGGATCACAAATCCAACCTGGAACTTTCCTTCAATATCACTCGGAGTTGATTCGCAAACACAAAAAAAAAATGGCTGACCATGAGTAGGTAAATTTGGTTATTCGACATTCGTGGATTCTAGTTCATAGTGCAACCATGAAGCTATCGCATATTAAATATCCGTGGATTAACACAGCAAATAATAACAGGAAAAATGCACGTAACTTTTATCAAATAAAATGATCGGATTAACTTACACCATAACCATTATTACAATTTCCTATTTGTTTGTTACTTTTCTTCGATCTTCTTTTGTTGAAAATATCCTACAAACTGTCAGTCAACAAACATGTGAAAAATCCAACCAGAAATCGTATAAGACTCAGATGCACAAATGACAATAATGAATTCACTAAAAAAGAGCCGGACTAGACGTTTTCATTTCTTATATAGACAATTGATATCGAAAATTGAGCAAAAAAAAAGTTTTTCGAAAGTTTTAAATTTGCAAATCATTGTTAGTACATTTTCGTATCAAACAAATACTGGTTGTTAGCTTGTATGAAACAAAATTGAAAGATAATTTAACGAAATATACCATTTACAACGCATTTGAAAGAAATGGTAATATATGCGATAGTAGAATGGTTTAAACGTATGTACAACCGATTTTATGATGATTTCGTAATATGGAATAGCAAATTACAACTGCTTTACAGTAAAATCTATACATATAGTGGAAGGAAGAATTGATAACCAATATAATACGTTTTGAAGACAATTTCAAAGCCGATTGCAGGATAATAATTTTCAGATAATGAGACGAATTGACAAATATGCACAGCTGTTTGAGGCTTGAAAATATTTAGAGCAGTTATGATTAGAGGTCCGGAGAATTCAAATTCATGTAGTATGGTGAAGTAACGCTGGTGGAAATGCAGTGTGAACCAATAATAGGATATTGTAAAGAGAATATTATTGTTAATGGTTTTATGCTAAGAATAAATATGTGTAACGGAAACTATATGAAAATATGACTATAGATTATGGACGAGCGAGAAATTATTATGAACTATGCGTGGTAAGTAAAATTGTGATATGTGAGGAAATAGAGCGTTCATGAATCTGTAACTCCACCGCAATACGTCGTCATACTCCAGTTTACATAACAACTAAAGAATCAGATCTAGTTGATTTTGAAAAAAATTGTATTTTGTTATAGCCGAAATTAATAGTACTATTCGTCAAACTAACCTAGCTAATGCAAATGCAACTTGTAATGCCACCTTATCTTCTTCCTTAAATCACTATCCGGTGTCTGATTTAAAGCTACCGCGCATTAATATACCGTGTTTTGACGGTGATTATAAGGATTGGCAGACGTTTTATGATTTGTTCAATAAAATTATACACGAAAATTTATCACTATCGCCGGCACAAAAATTTCAATATTTGAAAGGATGCTTAAAAGGTGAAGCCATGCAGTAATTTGTTAAAACACATGGCAATCACTGAAACTAATTACTATAAAGCCTTTCAACGATTGTCCAAACGCTTTGATAAAAAAAGTCCGAGCGGCAGGTATATCCGCTAGAAATAGGTAGATTTCGGGATCAGACAGTTATGTGTGCATTTAGAACCGGATTTATCAGATTACTTTATAAAAAATACTAATTAAAAACAGAAGTATTAAACTAACTTTAAAAATAAACATTATTTTATACAGTTTTTGGGCTCTAGGCACTTAACCTGTACCCTGATATGGCCAATTGTCAAACATATTCAGGAAACTGTTTGCCGCAACATACCCAGAAAATATTTTTAGCGTAAGTGAAAAAATGCGACCGTGAAAGTGTCGCTAAATGCCGTTGTACTTCACACAGTTTATTGAAGATAGCTAAAGAACCTTTTATTGCAGATGTCTGGCTTTTTAAAAAATGATAGAAATATGTTTAATTAATATTTATAAATTTTGTTTACATATTTTGCCCCAAACGGCCGTTATAACGCTTTGTTTTCGACAGTTTTAAGGCTCTAGACTCTTAACCTGTACCCGGATATGGCCAGTTCTCGAACTTTTCCAAGAAATTCCGAGATGACGGTCATTGCAATAGGTAGATTTTTATATGAAATCTACCTAAAAGCATATACGAAATTCATTTATACAGACATTTGTGGATTAACCATGTGTACGAAATCCAAATGCATCTTCATTACGCAGTCTTACAGATAGAAGTGATGAAGTAATCCAAGGATTAAAGGTACTCGGACAGCAATATGAAGCTAGAGGTCCATGGGTTATATATCTAATGGTTAACAAATTGGATGATGACAACCAACAGAAATGGGCAAACTATATTATTGAAATAAATTGTCACACATGGAATGATTTATTTAACTTTTTAAATCAAAGGACAGACGCCACTGAAGGATTTAAACAAACACATAAATCGAAACCGGTACGTAGATCAACTCCAAATTTTACAAGTGTGCATACAAACTCCACTAATTTGTTAGTGGTATGTAAAGATGAAGAACATCACTTATCTGAGTGTGGTAAATTTCTGAATATGAAGTTAGTCGATCGCAGGAAGCTAATTAAAAACCTTTTCTGCTGCTATAACTGTTTAAGTAATAACCATCCACTTTTTAAGTGTCATGTCAAGGGAAAATGCGATAAATGTTCTAAGAGACATCATCAATTACTACATATGGAAGAATAACATGCTTAAGGTCCAAAAACAAGCATTGCAACTGGTAAGTCAGTCAAATCTTTTTATACTAATTCAAATCAAACTACAGCTACAAGTAAATAAAATAATTTTAAGCCAATAAAACAAACGATATTACCTACTGCCAGTGTTATGTGGATGAATGAATTCAATATGATGAATTCATTATCTCAGACGTCTTGTATAACAGAATGTTGTGTCCAACGACTGCAGTTACCCCAAAGAAACGCTCGAGTATCGGTACCTAGACTATCTTCAAATCGCATTCAATTAAAATTCAAGGTTTTAATCCTATCCCGAATAACATCAAACCTTCCATCACTCAAATTTGACAAACTAAATTTAAATAAAATTAGGGGTCTAGAATTAACAGATCCAGAGTATAATCAGTCAGACGAAATTGGGGCTGGCCAATTCTTTAAAATTTTAAATACAACAAGTATGGACTAAACAACCCAATGGCTCATGATTCTATCTTTGGGTGGGTTATAGCTGGGGAGTTAACCGAAAGGTTTGAAGAAAATTCAATCATCAATCTCCATACAGGTTTTGATATAGATAGATTATTGCGTAGATTTTGGTAATTGGAGGAAATATCAGAAGAATCGAGCATTTTCACAAAGGAAGAAAAACATTGTGAAACCCATTTTTGTGAAAACTATTCCCGACAATCACACGGAAGATATATTGTACGTTTTGCTTTTAAGGAATCTGATGTCTTAATAAAGAAATCACAGTCTTCGGCGATATCACGGCTAAAATCGAGCGCGAAAAGGTTTGAAAGAGACTCGTCCTTTAAAGAAACTAACATAGCCTTTATGAGGGAATACGAATTAATGCACTACATGGAGCCTATTCCTTATAATGAGATAGAAGTAAAAGCAAGTAAGTCCTTTTATTTACCTCATCATGGTATTATCAAACCATCTAGTTCGACAATCAAATTAAGAGTTGTTTTCGATGCCTCGGCATCTTCTCAATCTGGTGTATCATTAGACGATAAATTAATGGTCGGGCCAACAATTCAGTCCAATTTTCTGTCTATTTTATTGAGATTAGGAACATATCGAATTGCATTTTCAGCTGACATTGAAAAGATGTACCGTCAATTTCTGGTCGAAAAGAAAGATGTGGATTATCAACGAATTGTGTAACGACAAGATTCGAAGATGGAAATAAAGCACTACCGTTTACTGACAGTTACTTATGGTACGTCGCGTGCTTCCTTTTTGGCAACGAGGTTATTAAACCAAACTGCTTTAGACATTAACTATTATTTACCGATTATAGCAAAAATAATAAGTGAAGACTTTTACATCGATGATTTAATGGCGCTGATACAGAATCCGATGCTTTGGCAATTCAATGCAAAGTAATTGAAATTTTCTCGCAGGCTGAACTTAATCTAAGGAAATGGTCATCAAATAATTCTTCTCTCTTAAAGGTTGTTCCTCGTGAACAGAGAAAGTAAGAGAACTATCTATTTTCAGAGGCTTCCACAGTGAAGGTTTTGGGGCTTGAATGGAGTCCAAATTAATTTAGATGAAATACCAAAACTTACCAAAAGAGGTATTTTATCCGAGCCATCAAGAATATTTGATCCTTTGGAGTGGCTGTCCCCAAGTATTGTTTTAATAAAAATATTCTTTTAGGAATTGTGGCTCCTGAAACTTGAGTGGGATGAAAGGTTACCCATTAATATCATCAGCAAATGGAAAAGCATTAGAGATGAAATTCCGTTACTACAAGATGTATCTATTCCAAGATGGTTCGGTATAAAACATATTACGGTAGTACTATATTCAAGAACGGTGTTGGAAGATGGAACCATAACTTTAAAACTAATTTAGCAAAAACAAAGGTTTTACCACTCCAACAAGTGTCCATACCTCGGTTTGAGTTATGCGCCGCAGTATTACTATTAAAACTTATAGATTCAACAGTTACAGAAATGAAATTAGAGGTGGTTCAAGTTTATGCATGGTCAGATTCTACAATCGTGTCAAACTGGCTAGCTCAGCCTCCACGTCAATGGAAAACGTTTATGGCAAACCGTGTTCCGCAAATTCAAAGTGCTAGGTCAAATGTAAAATGATTACACGTACGATCAAAGGACAATCCTACTGATTGTGCCTCGCGAGGAATCAAACCGTCGGAACTGATTCATAATTCGCTTTGGTGGAGTGGTCTGTCTTGGTTGTCGGAGGATATTGCAGCATGGCCCACTAAGTTAATTGATCTAACAAATCTAAATGGTCATGAAAATGAAGCAGTGTTGGAAGAAAGAAAAACAGATTCAACATTTGTATTTAAACTTATTACTTCAGAAAATACTTAAAATATTTATAAAAATATTTTTAATAAAATTTCTTCATTTCTAAAAATAATTTCAGTAATTTTATGGCATAATAGCTTTATTCATAGCTGCCGAATAAAAAAACAAAAAAGATAACCAGGTTGGTTAACAACAATTGAGCAAGAACAAGCACTTAATTCTATAGTTCTCATGGGTTCAATAAGAAGAATTTTAAGATGAACTTCAAATCTTGCAAAAACAAGGTGTTACATCTTGATCCAGATGAATAAAAACATTAAATCCCTTCCTAGATGAATATGGCATCATTCGAGTTGGTGGTCGAATTGAAAATTCACTGGCTTCATTTGAAGTAAAGCATCTAATTATTATGCCTTCATCTAACATTTTTTCAAAAAGATTAGTTTATGAACAACACACAAATAATTTATACATAGGATATCGTTCGTAAAACTATACGTGAATGTGTGACTTGCGTTCGACATCAACAAAAGGCCGAATCACAAACGATGGGTGATCTACCAAGTGTGAGAGTGATATACGAACGTCCGTTCTTGAAAATTGGTATTGATTATGCTGGGCCGATTACTATCCGCATGAAAAGGGTCGAGGACGAAAAGTTCATAAGGCATATATTGCACTATTCGTATGCTGTAGTACAAAGGCCGTGCATATTGAATTGGTTAATGAGTTAACAACCGAGTCATTTTTATGGAGCTTTACACCGATTTACTGCAAGACGCAGGCTGTGCACTGATGTTTTCAGTGACGATGGCTCCAATTTTATTGGAGCTCATAGACAATTGATGGAACTTTTTGATTTCTTAAAGAAAAACTATACAATAATTTCTGATTTTCTTTTAGATGATAAAATCAATTGGAACTTTAATCCAGCTGCAGCTCCAGGTGGCCTCTGGGAGGCTGCAGTCAAATCGACAAAGCATCACCTAAAAAGAGTCATTGATTCAAACATACTAACCTACGAGGAGATGTCCACGTTATTGGCACGCATTGAGGCCATTTTGAATACTAGTCCGATTGGTCCCATGGCAATATGATTATATAGATGTCCTCACACCAGCACACTTCCTTTTCGGCCATCAAAAAACTTATGTTCCAGAACATGATCTTCAACATTTAAAACAAAATCAGCTTTCGCGATGGCAGTTGGTACAGCAAATCGCACAACATTTCTGGAAACGATGACATGACGATGAATATTTAACAGCACTTCAAAAATGAAATAAATGGCATATGGCATAATAGAGAAACAAATATAAGGGTAAATGATAATGTAATTATTCAAGATGAAAGGTTACCTGCCACTAAAATAGTAACTTGGCAGAATATTGAATACATTTCCAGGAAAAGATCACTTGGTTCGAGTGGTATCAATACGAACCAGGAATGGTGTCATCAAGTATCCTATTCACAAGGTCTGTCAACTACCAGTTTTAGAAACGAATCTTTCAAGTGCCCCGGAATGTCTACGCAGCGATCTACATGAAAAATAATCTATTTAATTAATTTGGTTGTAAATTTAATTTCACTTAGGTACCTTCTTTCATACTTCAAATGTTAAAATTAATTCAAATAAATTAATTTAAAATCTGACATTCAAATTGTAAACAAATAATTTTATTAATGTTTGCCGATGTAAAGTTGGTAATTATAGCACACACTTTTAATAAATATGCTACAAAAATATAAATGTAGCTAAAGTTATTTGGTATAATTACTTCGGTCTGAAAGACCCAAGTATTACATTCATGAGCTCAAAGTGAAATTTTTACCCCCACCTTTTTTGGCATTTCTCGACGTTTTAGGACCTACTGATTCTAAAAAAGCAAAAAAAAATGTGTGTCTGTCTGTCGGCCGGCCGGCCGTCGTCATTACCTACGCTGCAGGGAAAACCGCTGGAGGGATTTCAAAAAATTTTTTTTTTAAAAATAGGTATATTCAATGGACAGGTCCAAAAGAGTGTCAAAATAGTACATTAAATACCGAGGTGATAAAGTAAATTTTCTACATTGAGGTGGATATTAATTCGCGAGAAACGAAGTTTCGAGCGAATTAAGCACCGAAATGGAGGAAATTTTCTTCACCGAGGTTTATATACTATTTTTTTTACTACTTGATATAAAAAATGCACTAAAACTCTTAATTATTCACAAAATAAAATGTCAATTAATAAGCAAATGGTGAATAAATAAAAATTTTGATTTGGTGAAACATTGTGTATCATATCATTGGATTGCGTATTGGATATTTATTATTCAGGGCTGCTTAGTTAGAAATTTATTTTCAATTAATTTTCTTAAAACTATATAAAAATCACATATGCTTTGCATTAAAAAATATAGCTTTTATTTATTTTTGACATGAATTGAAATCAAAGAATTAAGAGAATAGAGGAAGTGAAATTGATTTTAAAAGTTGAAGCAATTTTTGCACACCAATAAATTGTGACTAACACACTTGCGTTTTAGTAGAGGCGCCGTAAATATTTCTATAATTGCATTGAATTCCAAATTTAAGCGTATTTTTGCCCCCAAAATTAATATAAAAAAAAGAGACGCCATTACATAGAAAAGAAAAACAACAAATAGAAAAACAACATAAAAAAATTTTTGACATAAGGGACCCGAAGCATTCTATTATTGTTTACATTGATTTTAGATTACATTTTTTTCTCGAAAATGTTTGAAAAACTTAACACTTATTAATCGAAAAGTAAATTATAATATTAATATTATTACTTATGATAAGAAATCCCATCCTGCATGTGATTTTGGTAATTTTTACACGTCATTATCATAATCTTCATATTTAATGTTTCATTCAAAATTTTCACTTAACATATTTAATTTATTTGTAAAATTATTTTTAAATTATAATAAAATCACTAGTATTTCTTATATTTATTATAAATTCGTCAAAATATCACCACGATAAATATTAAAAACAATTTTATTAAAACCAAATTATAACCAAGCTAAGTAATGTTTACAAATTTTGTTTTTGACAACTTAGACCAACTTATTGAAGATAAAAAAGAGAGGAGAAAAGAGAAAAACGGCTTCAAATATTTTTGTGTATATATACAGTAGTTTCATTTCCTTAGTCTCTTAATTCTTTGATTGAAATGAATTGAAAATCTATTCAATATTGTTGAGCCAAATTTAGAATTTTTTTAGTCTACAACTCACAACTAAACTAAATTTCAACAGAATTCTGTTTAACACGAATTAAAATTTCAAATAAACTAAACTATAGTTGCAAAGAAGTTTTTGCATTCATTCATTATTTATTATTATTAAAATAAAATCAAAACGCTTATTATTTTTGAATATATTATTATTATTTTAGGAAGAAACTAAAAAAATTCATAGATGAACTCAGTTAACAAACGAACAAAAATTATATTTTCATTATTTACTAAGGTGCTAAAATACTTATTATTAGGTGTGGGAATAATTATTAGTAACCTTAGCTGAGAAAAATAACTTTTGTCTTGGGTTTTGAGTAAATAATTGAAATTTCTCATGCAAGTAGTAAAAAAAAATCATTATGTGTGGCAAAAATAGCAAACTTTAATACTTTTGGCTTATTAAGTGATTACGAGTAGGAACATTAAATTTGGAGAAATCTTGATGGTCGGGATTGGTATGTGAGATCAAAAACTAGAATATTGCATTATAAGTTTGTCAAAAAATGTTGTCAAGTGTGTCAAAAGAGAGATTTTATTTAATTTTTTGGAAAAAAAATGATATTAATTGTTTGTTTGAAATGAAATTTTATTATTATTATAGAGAATTATGGCATTATAAATTTGTCAAAAAAATGTTGTCAAGTGTGTCAAAAGAAAGTTTTTATTTATTTTTTACCCATATTTTGGAAAAAAATAAAATTGTTTGTTTGAAATGAAATCTTATTATTATTATTGAGAATTATGGCATTATAAGTTTGACAAAAAAATGTTGTCAAGTATGTCAAAAGAAAGTTTTTATTTATTTTTTTACCCATTTTTTCGGAAAAAAAAATTGTTTGTTTGAAATGAAATTTTATTATTATTATAGAGAATTATGGCATTATAAGTTTGTCAAAAAAATAATGTCAACTGTGTCAAAGAATGATTTCAATTATTTTTTTAGCCAATTTTTTCGAAAAAAAATGTAGCATAAAAACATTTGACGTATATGTAATTGAAAATGAAATTGAACATGGAAATTTTTTAATTTGTTATTGTTTTTGAAATATTTTTGGAATTTTGAAAAAGTTTGTATTTTTGATTTTGTAATAATTTTTGCAATATTTTTAGAATTTCGGAAAAAGTTTTAATTTTTGATTTTGTAAGAATTTTTTGAAAATTTTTAGAATTTTGAAAAATTTAAAATTTTTGATTTTATTATAATTCTTGGAATTTTGAAAAACTTTCAGTTTTTGATTTTTTAATAATTTTTGCAATATTTTTAGAACTTCGGAAAAAGATTGAATTTTTAAGAATTTTTGGATTATTATTGGAATTTAGAAAAAGTTTAAATATTTGATTTCATTCTAATTTTTGGAATATTTTTGGAATTTTCAAAAAAGTTTCAATATTTGATTTTGTAATAATTTTCGCAATATTTTTAGAATTATGAAAAAAGTTTTAATTTTTGATTTTGTAATAATTTTTGCAATATTTTTAGAATTTTGGAAAAGTTTAAATTTTTAAGAATTTTTGGAATATTATCGGAATTTAGAAAAAGTTTAAATATTTGATTTTATTCTAATTTTTGGAATATTGTTGGAATTTGAAAAAAGTTTGATTTTATTTAGTTTAACAATATTTTTGGAATTTTGATTATAATTTTCCGGCAACGTATTGATGTTTCGTGTTAGTTTTGTAACAAATTTTTAAACAGAGATAAAAAATACTTGTACTTTAACAAAGAGTTATGTTTGATATACATCGCTGCCCAAAACTAAAAACCATTTTTTTTCTCTCTCTCTCTGGCGTTTACATCCCATGAAGGGATTTTGCCGTCTGTGCCACCAGCTTCCAATCATCTCGTTCCATGACCAGTTGACCCCAGTTTCGACATCCTATATCACGAAGGTCTTGGATGATGTCATCACGCCAGCGTTGTCTAGGTCTTCCTCTTCGACGAACACCAGCTGGTTGTTGTTGGGACCCTTTTTTTATCATTCTTTCCAATGGAGCCCTTTCTACATGACCAAACCATCTAATCCGGTTGGATTTAATGAATCCGATTACATCGCAGCCTCCAAGAAGCTGTCTGATTTCATGATTCATTCGGATTCTATACTGATTTTCAGCAACTTTACATGGACCATAAATTGTTCGTATGACTTTCCTCTCGAATTTTGATAGAATTCTACAATCGGAGGAAGTCAGTGTCCAGCTTTCACTTCCAAATGTAAGCACAGGTCGTATCAATGCTTTGTAAAGTGTGAGTTTACACGACCGCGAAAGATGTTTTGATCGCAGAAGTTTTGAGTATGCGTAGAAAACTCTGTATGCGGCAGAGACACGGGCTTTGATATCTGCCTGCATGTCATTTGACGATGTTATTACAGACCCGAGGTATTTGAAGTTTTCCACGCGTTCCACTTCATAGTCGCCAGTATCCAGATTTCCGGGAGGTATGTTCTTAGATGTTGTTAACACTTTAGTTTTGCTGGTGTTGATGCATAATCCAAGCCGTTTAGCATTTCTTTCAAGCTGAGAGAGACTATCCTTAATATCGCTTGTTCTACGTCCAAGAAGCACAATATCATCTGTGTAGTCAAGAACTTGACTAGATTTGTTATATATGCAGTTTTGTGTCTCAATTTGGCTTTTTCTTATCGCGTACTCCAGCGCCAAATTAAATAGTACGGGCGCGAGTGCATCACCTTGTCGAACACCTGATGTTATATCGAAAGGATCAGAAACTGACCCTTCGATTACTATTCTAGAAACAAGTTTCTCTGGGATACCAAGGCATATGAGTGCGGACCAGAGGTTGTCGCGGATGATACTATCATATGCTTGCCTGAAATCAACGTAGAGCTGGTGAATGCTGATGTTGTACTCCCAACATTTTCCAGAATCATCCTTAATGTAAAACTTTGATCTGTGGTTGAGCGGTTGGGACGAAAACCACACTGATAGTCACCGATGATAGATTCGGCGAACGGGATGAGTCGAGCAAGTACGACATTAGCTAGTATTTTATATGCAGTGTTCAACAGTGCGATGCCACGATAATTTTCACACTTTAAACGGTCACCTTTCTTATGTAGCGGAACAATGAGAGCTGTTTTCCATTCATCAGGTAGTTCTTCTTGGTCCCAGATTGCAAGAATCAGATCGTATATACGTGAGACCAGAGCTGCTCCTCCATTTTTCAGAAGTTCTGCGGGAATTCCATCGAAACCTGGTGATTTGCCATTTTTCAGTTTTTTAATGGCAGCTTCCACTTCTTCTATTGCTGGGTAAGGGACAAAAATCTCTTCAGTTGATGGAGCAATTGCTCGAATAGGATGAACTTCGTTCGTCCTATTCAGTAGGTCTTGAAAGTGGGATCGCCACACTGCCAGCACATCACGTTCACTTGTTGTAAGTTCATTATTTACATTTTTGATGGCTGTAGATCTTGGGTGGAAATCTTTGGTCAGATTTCGTGCATTGGCAAAGCTCTCTTTTGAATTTCCGTTGGCCGCATGTTGGTTGATGTTTTCGATGCAGCTCTTCATGTGTTCGCGTTTTTTTTTACGTAGAAGTTTTGCTGAGGCTTTCCTGGCGCATAGATAATCAGCTTGGGAGCTTCGGGTGTTCCTTGTTAACCATTTTTCTCGCAGTTTTTGTTTATTTTCAACGGATTGGCGGCACTCGTCGTCAAACCATTCGTTGTGTGATTTCGGTGGTCGTTTTCCGATTGTAGTTTGAGCTGCGGCTATAATGGTTGATTGAAGCGTTTGCCATTCTTCTTGTATGTTTAATGGCATCTCAGAAGAGATGTCATGCTCTTCTATGTTTTGTGTGATTATTTCCTGATATCTATTTAGCGTTTCCGGATGTTTAAATGCTTCGACATTCCAGCGCACGGTCTTTTTTGCTTGTCTGTTAAATGTGGATGACAACTTGCACTTGTACTTAAAGATGACAAGCATATGATCGGTGTCCATATCAGCACCTCTGTATGATCGAACGTCAGTTATACTTGTAGAGTGTCTCTTAGAGATCATGACGTGATCGATTTGATTTTCCGTTCTTCCGTCATTTGATTTCCACGTTGCCTTGTGAATTCTCTTGTGAGGGAAGAAAGTGCTGGAAATTACTAGATCATACATCATAGCAGGCTCGGCTGCGCGAAAACCGTTATTGTTGCTGGTATGATGCAAGCTGTTAGGGCCGATATGTGTTTTAAGTTCTGCAATCCTACCGATTTGAGCA
>OY856186.1:108791246-108822726 GCA_963693315.1 Diogma glabrata | reverse complement strand
ATATATATATATATATATAACGATATGAGATATAACGGAATTTGGCGGCACTCTCACGGTCGCATTTTTCGACCTACACCAAAATAACTTTTTGTGTATGTTTCGGCAAATAAAGTCTTGAACAAGTTCGTGAACTGGCCATATCCGGCTACCAGTTAAGCGGCTAGAACCTAAAAAGTCGAATAATCTAGGGCGCTATAAGTTCCGTTTGAATCATAATATTTTAATAAAATTTATAAATATTGAATATTTGAATATATTTCTATCATTTTTATCCAAATGACAACTTTTATCCAAATGACAACAAAATCAGCTGTTTTAAAAATTTGCCAAGCTCTTTTGTCCTTGATCTAGCTGAAAATGGCCAAGCTCACATTTGAAAACTTTTTTACACAAATATGCATTACAAATCTTTCCAAAATTTAAAAAAAAATAGTTCAGGTCTAAAGGTTGAGGCCCCAGGGCTGTTGAAATGAAAACAAACGCAAAAGGCAATGCTTTTATCATGTTTCAGTTTATATTACTTAAGTTCATCTTAACTTTTAAACATACATTTAAACTATAGCCTCACCAAATTCCAGGTTTCTAACCCAAAAGGTTCCATTTTTATAAGCAATATAATACACCTATTGCAGACAAATCTGAAGCCCTTTAATACCATAGAAAAATTAGTAGATTATCTTTTGTTTGTATTTTTCACTAAGTAACCGTTCGAAAAAAGATTAAATAAGAACAAAAAAAATACAACACAAAGATGATTTTGAAATAAAATTGTTTGATAATGTTTGATTATAAATTATGTGTGACGGTATAACTGTAGTTGTGACGTAGTTGATTTGATCTTTGGTGGGCGTTCATTTGATCTTTGGTGGATTTAATATGTTATGACTAATTTTAACCAAATTAAACAAAACTGTTCCGAAATTGCATAAAGCAGTTTCGGTTAATGTTTTTAATGTCTTTTGTGAAATTTGTTGGATAATTCCGTTTCTACTTAGTTTTTTGATTTTAACTAATTTGATACATTGATTCTACTTGTATGCATATCTGTCTGATCAAGAAATCTACCTTTTTCTAGCGAATATACCTGCCGCTGGACTTTTCAATTTAGAAATGGATACCTAAAGCATCTATTTATCCTAGGGTTTTTATTTAAATTTCTAAAAATAATACACGAATTGTACGGACAGATTCGCGGGCTTCACTAAGGAAACATCTCTTAAAAAAAATAATCAGCAGACCATGATGGTCTCAATATAATTCACAAAAATATGAAAATTGCAAGAAAAAATAAATATTATGTATAAAAAGAAATGAAAACAAACTTAACTTAATGAGTTGAATGATGTTTTGATGATAACGACTTTCGTCCTTGTATGTCGTTTGAATTCCTTCCAATTTAGCTTTCCTGTATATCGTCAACCTCCATGCAAACACCAGCATTTGTCTCAAAAATTCTTCAATATACTTATTTCAGTGGAATGTTCTATCGTCGTTCGACAGAGGAGAATCTTTGATTTTCATAAATAATTTGCAGTTTCCGTAAATTCGCTCAACAACTCTGCACATTCACATAGACATATAGTTTAAATCCAAATTGACCTTTCAATAACCCTCCAAAACTAGCAGACGTTAACTTATTTTGAAGCAATACCTTGATTCCGGTATAATTTGTTGGAGATTCCAAAATTCGGGTTTCTCAATTATCGTTATACAGCAAAGCGCTTAAGTTCTTAGACAAGTCACTTCCATTTTATAATTCAATGGAAAGAAATTTAATTTAAATGTATAACTGTAAATATATTCACGGTCGTTTGATGACCTTTTATTTTATTGAACCGGCCGTGAATTAACCGACGAAATGATACATCGAGTCGATGGAAGAAGAACGACAAGACCAATGAACACTACAATTATTTTTTGTTTTTATATAAATATATTATATTGAATTCACACAATAATTTCATTTATTTCCAATAACCAAAAACAGATTAATCACACTATTATTTATAACCAATGGTTTTAAGAATAGAAATTATTTTGGTTTTTTTCTTTTATCAAACAAGTTATAATTTTCACAAAAACAACATAATAGCAGATTGTATTACTAGTGCGAATGCGTTTTCCAAACAAGAGTAACTCGCGTTTGGACAACGCATTCGCACTAGTAATACACACTATTTATTGTAGCAAGTGCGTAAAATTTATAAATATTTATTTAATTGTTCATTTAATCATTTATTTAACAAAGTAATAAACAAATTTAAGCTTTTTAAATAATTAAAGTGCGCCATCTTCGTTGTAATAGTTGTAAATTATACTAGCTCGAAAATATAAACATAAGAATCCAACTAAAACAACACATAGGAATCCAATAAGAGCTGTCAAAATTGTAAACTTTGAAAACCTAAATAAATTGTTTTTTCTTGCAATTCAAATGATGCAATGTGATTAAGTTGTTTTTACTATATGGTAAGTTATTTAAATTATTATTTTGATATTTCAGTGCTATAAAAATATTATATATAGATAGATATATGCATAGATTTAACTACAAATCTCACATAGAGGCGGCGTTACGGTTCAGGCTTACAAAATATTTTGTGGTGATATGTGCGGAAAAGTAGTTTTTTCTTTTATTCTATTCTAGTACAAAATTGAATATTTTTTACGCATGTGTTACAAAAAATATTTTTTTTCCCTTTTTACATGTAATAACATCATTTCATTTTTCTTTAAAATTTAATTTGATTCTAAGATCAAATTATCATTTAATTTTTGGATTCAAAACGCGGATAAATTTATTTTAAATAAACCATTATTAATAAATTATTATTTTTGTTTTTAAATATCACGTCGGACTTTAGAAATATCACTTTTCGATTTGATATTAAACACGAACTTAATTTTATTTTTCTAAAATACGAAACGCGTACTGATTTAATTTTTATTAATTTTTTGGTGTTTGAAATCGAAATCCAACTGCCCGCCAAAACAAATTTTCCTAATATTTATATTATATTGCAATAAACGAATGGTTAAAAAGAAAAATCGCTATTTGAAAAATGCATAAACCTAGAAAATTCGAATTGACTAGGTTTTCCTATTATTAACTAGGTTTTGTATGCAAAAGAATGTCAAGGTGAATTTACTGTACTAGCTCGCCATTTTAAAAACATCGAAAAATTTTAAAACCTAGTATTTACTAGGTTTCGTATGCAAAATACTGAATATCTATCTATCTTCTTATATCTTATCTTATCTTATCTTATATCTTATCTTATATATATATAAAATCACGTGTCACGATTTTGCCCGCGATGAACTCCGCAACAACGTAACCAATCTTAATGAAATTTTGAACAATGTGTGTATGATGGTCCAGGTTGAGAGATAGGATAATTATTATCTTGATTAAATGCCTGAATATTTTTTAATTACGAATTAAATGTTAAATATGGATGGTTCATATGCCAACTTTCAGATGGCAGAGTAAATCAATTTTTTCAATTGATAGTAAACTTCAACTTCGGGTAAGGCTATTATTAGACTATCAAATATGTTTTAGTAAAGAAAGCTTTGTTTTATTTGATAATAAACGAAAAGCATATAATGCTAAGTCAAATACGTTACCAAGGATTATTAATAATTTTGTGGAGGTTATATATTAATCATATAAATGTTAGTATCGAAACCTGTAAAAAAATTATTGTATTTGTTTTTATAAAGTTTGAATAAAAATAAGAGTACAAATTAAAGAAAACAATAATTTAAATTTATTAATTATTTTTTTAAATTATTCATTGATCTTCAATATTAATTTACAAAAATCAATATCAAATTTAAAAATGCTCTTATTTGTATTGCTAATTAAAATATAACGATTAGATGTAAAAAAAAATTGTCATCAAAACTGAATGAAAAACTAGGAGCGAAGTTTATTTTACAACATTTACATTCTCCAATTTCATGTCATATTTTTTATTGACCAATATATTTGATAGTGTGATATACGCCTCATAAATTTGGGTTAGCCAATAGATGGTGCCGTATTTGTATTTGAAACGTTGTTTTTAGGCGTGCCATACACCTGTGCTAAACTATGCGAAATATGCGAACTATGTTTTTAAAAAAGTAATGTTTTAATGCGAATAAAGCTTTTTAAAAAAATGTAATGTTTCCGTTTTTCTTTTCTTTTTTAAATGTTTTGTTTCCGTAATGTTTTTTTCTATAATTACGTTATAGGGCGATTTTTCTGTTCCGGTGTTTACCGCAATGGCGCTGCAAAAGGGGGATAAGAGAAAAAATCACAAAAATTTTATATGAGATTCCATACAAAACACAACTTGAATAATTTTAAAAGTTATCTATGAAACTTCTCATTTTACCACAATTGAACAATTTTAATTTGATCATAAAGTATTATTGACTATATATTAAGCGTAATATATAAAATTTTATCTTTAAGTCTCTCAAAAAAGAAGCATAAAAATTGCCAAAATTTCCCATACAAAGTTGTATGAAAAATTTAACCCATTTTCGTATTTGTTTTACGGACAGAAAAAATAAAATATTTTACATATTATGCTTAATATATAGTCAATAATAGTTCATAAACAAATTTAAATTATTTCATTGTAGTAAAATGAGAAGTTTCATAGATAATTTTTAAAATTATTCAAGTTATGTTTTGTATGAAATCCCATATAAAATTTTTTGAATTTATTCTCTAATCCCCTTTTTGAAGCGCCATTGCGGTAAACACCGGAACAGAAAAATCGCCCTATATACATTATTTTTTAAAAATTATCATATTTCGCATAGTTTAGCTCAGGTGTATAGCGCGCCTTAACGTTGAAGTTTTGCAAATACACTAAGATTTGCTTTTTCAAATTGTCGTGTATTATTTCTTCATTGGTGATTGGTGATAATTATTTTAATTGGTTTTTTGTTTAAATATCGGTTTATGCGCGTAGGTTGCTTTGATCAATGTTTTTATAGCAATAATTAAAGAATTCAATAACGAATTAAATATATACTCGCGCAGGAAGATTTGTAAAATTTAAAATTTTAGATCTATGGGTGTGACAACCCCGCGTACTTAGATCCCTGCTATTTGCACATGAGTTAGCTGGAGCTATCGTAAACCACTGGCTAGCACTAGCCAAAGTGATATCTTAGGGATGTTGGCGGATGAACTTTTTTCAATCAACGATAGCACCCTAGAGAATAGAATATTCTTTGATGATGACACGCTATTTTTTTAAAATAAAATGTGTTGGGTAGTACGAATTACAATGTGAGCAACAACAACTCATGACAACCTTTGAAGAATAAGGTCCCACAACAACATGCTTTCTAAGGTGTTGATGGACGCAAATTTTTTATTTTTGTATATTTTTTTGAAGAATGAACTTTTTCGTTTGATCGAAGAAAGGAGCTTCCATATAACTATTAAATATACCGGGTTTAATCCTTCAGCAAAACCATGTTTTACATGATCTTTGTATATGATTCTAGCACTTTAAGGATAATTGGTAACCCAATTTAGCTTTGTTCCTACAAATTTGAAAAAAAAAAGTATTTCATTTTCATTTCCGCTATTTTATCATGAAATATTGCCCTATGTCGTTTATTATTATGTGAAAGTATTTATTATTTAGTTCTTCTTATTCTATTCATTCTCCTATTCATTCTTTGAAATGAATATAAAAAACAAAAAATAAGAAATTTGCGTCCATCATCTTAAAAAACATGATGGTATGGAACCTAGGTCTTAAAGGGTTTTATGTGTTGTTGTGAGAGATATTGTAATTCCAACTACACAACAGATTTTATTAAAAAGATATGTCAAATATTTTGAAATAGCACAAATTTTTTGGAAATGTTTTGGTGAAAAAGATGATGAACAATTTCATTGAAGCTACAATTTTGAATGGAAAATTCAAAGGGGAATATGTACAGTTGCTACGCATATCAATGTTCCCAACAGATATGGCAACAGCATGGCAATTCAAACGTTTAGTTTCCAGTGCGACTCGCTTTTGCAATGACCATCAACAAAGCACAAGGAAAATTGCTGCAAGGATGTGAACCAGGTAGATTTGGAGAATCCGTACTTCTCACATCTGGACAACTGTATGTGGCCATCTAACGTATAAATAGTACACGAATAAATACCTTCTGATTTATTCGTGTACGTATCTAGACGGAAAAACACAAAATATAATGTGTGCCCACAAGCACAGGAACAAAGAAATAGAATTAAAACGACATTTTGAAATTTTTTCCTTATTAAAATAAATAATTGTTGCTATAAAAATGAAACAATGTAAATTTAATGTTAGGTACGTTTAGTTTGACTGAAACAACTGAAAAAACAACAACAATTGCATTCAATTTTTCGTTGTTTCAAATGCGTCAGTCAAATCGAGCACAGCTGTTATCAAAACGAGTATTCTTGAATTTCCTTTCTTATGAGATACCGACAATATGCGACGGCTATAATGTTAAATAAACAAAAGTTTTACACTATTTGGTGTAAAATAAATAAAATTTTGAGAGATTTTTAGAGTGACTAAACTTAAAGTAATTATATTAATTCATATGAATTTTGCAATTTTAAGGTATTTTTTATTTTCGCTCAAAAAAACTTCTTTAAAACAGTTTTTGTGTGTTTCGTGTCGGGAACAAATACAATTTACAATTGTATAATCACAGATGAAGAATTCAATTTAAATAAATATGA
This sequence comes from Diogma glabrata, assembly GCA_963693315.1. Taxonomy (NCBI): domain Eukaryota; kingdom Metazoa; phylum Arthropoda; class Insecta; order Diptera; family Cylindrotomidae; genus Diogma; species Diogma glabrata. Next base: position 108,815,978 of record OY856186.1, on the reverse strand, counting down.
GATAATGGAGTTTCAATTTAGAAATTATCTGAACATGAAAATTAAAATATGTTTTATTGTTGTTTCTTCCACTGTGGCTGAGTCTGTAAGATAGCTTTGAACTATGATGTCTCTGATGAGTGTGAGTTCAATCCCGACAATAATTAATTATTATCGGGAATAATACTTTCAATAATTACTTTGCGCAATAATTACTCACAAAATTGCCCCAAAATTAATATTCCATTAATGTTGTCTATATATGGAACATATATGCCAATATATTGACCATGTGTAAGATATTAGTTTCGCATTGATTTGCAGCAATCAATAATCACTTTAAAATGACTTAAGATGTTGACTAATATTTCTCATCCTATAAATTCACATCTTATAAATTCTAATACAAAAACTTCCAAATAATTTTGATTTTTTTGCATCACTTCTTTTATTCCTTTTTTGTATCACTTCTTCTATACCTTTATCTAATGTATTGTCGCTATTCTTTCTGCCCTTGCTGACCATAAAATGACAACGATCAAAACTTTTTGCAACGTTTTTAATAACCTACCGGTAAAGCAAGCGTATATTAAACCGCATGAACACTGTGAAAATTAGTGAATCCATTTTTGTTCCGTATAATGTTCTATATAGAGACACACCTGAAATCTTATTTGATCGCGTATTTTTATATATCCTTTGTTTTATATATAATACTATTTTTTTTATATTTTACTGATCAACTAGAGTGCTGATCCTTTTACAATCATATTTAAAAAAAAAATCATTTCTCATTACTGCTCTTAGAAATTATTGCTACTACGTCAACAAAATGTATACACACAAGCTTTATTTATAGGCGTAGCAAAGCACGCCGGGTCCCGCTAGTATATATATATATATATATAAAATTCTCGTGTCACAGTGTTTGTAACCCAACTCCTCCGAAACGGCTTGATTGATTTCCATGAAATTTTATGTGTATATACGGTAGATCTGAGAAGTGGTCGTAAACTATTTTAAACCCTTAAGTGATAAGGGGGGCCCTCCCCCCTAAAATGTTTTGAATTTTTCAGACAAAATTTTTCATTTTTATTTTTTTATGATTTCACATTACAAAATACATATAATCCTTAATTTTCCCCCTTCTACTACCAACCTCCATTTTTTAATTGCGATAATAGTACTGGAATACTCTTCAATTCTCAGTAGTCGATAACTGATCAATCTATTAATCTATCTACCTATCTTCTATCTACATATATCTATATATGATAAATAAAAATGTAAATGTTCGTTGGTTCAAAATAGGCAATCTAGGAATGTACTGGTTCGATTCTCTTGAAATTCGGACACAATGTTGCATTCAAATACAGAAAGGTTATTATATAGTGTTATTTTTAGCGATATGTGTTTCATATAGGAATGTAAGCTGTCAACAAGCACAAGTGTCCCTCACCTCCATTAAACTCAATTCAATCTTTTTATGGTCGAGTTTCACTTAAAGACTTAATTTAATCGATTAGTTATGTATGGGTGATCACCCATATATTGTTTTGTCCAATCTATGAACCATATTGGTTGATTACCGGTTAATTGTATAATCACTCCAGCGTCCAGTGTTATTGTATAACCGGTGTGTTGATGGTTGTAAATGACTTTGTATAACAACATTTTGACCTAAATGGAAGTCGTGCTAACCACTAGACCATTCAACACATATGTACATACATTTATATACATACGGCCATAAAAATGTTCTATTTCATTTTTGCCCATTGCATGAAAATTGGTTCTATTGTATATTATACCAAATACTTCCACACGGAATGGCATTTTGATAATTTGTTTGAAAACCAGATTTCAAAAAACGATTTAGTGCATTTGTTTAAAACAGCAGTTGACATGATGTATGTGATACATATATAAGTTTCAATAGTTCAGGTTGACAAAACGCCTGCTAGAGGACATGTGAGAAGATTCAATGCTCGAACAATAAACGAAGTGACAATTAATAAAATTGGCAATAAATTTCAACCGGGATATATTTTTGTCAATAAAAGAAGGATTAATGATTCGAGGGGAAAATTTCCACATTTGGAAGTGCCGTCAATTGTTTCACCAATACATGGTAGATATGTATGCAAAAACATTCGAAACAGAATGTTTAATATTCATTCGTTTAAATCAATCCAAGCTTTTCTGTGAAGTACCAGTTTATTTACGAGAGCCAATTTAATATCACAACTAACGCACATACACAAAATCATCTCAAATGCAAACGGCAAATATCCGATGCCAGCTTCGATAAAGATTTGTAGGAAGTTGTGACGAAAAATATGTAACATGAGCTTTCCAGAACACTGAATCCAAAGTATGCAAAGTGATATCATCAAGGATTCAGTCAGTTACAGGAAATTCAGTTACATGAAACGATGAATATCCTTTATATAAAAGAAGAGCCGCAGCAGATGGCGGTAAGGTAACAACATATAGATATGCGAAACGGGAACATGGAAATAGTTCCATAAACATGGATGGGTGTTCCATATTAATCCTTTGCTACAAAGAACATACAGATCGCACATAAACTTGGAATACGGTATATACGTCAAATCAGTCAAATACGTTAGTTAGAAAGTACTTTAATAAAGGCAACTTTTAGTTTAAGCGTGCTACAATGAAGCAGCACAGGGATGTATGCATCATTCATCAATGACACGTGCAGTACGTCACATCCAAACTAAGTTCGGGCTTTGTTTGAAATCATGCTGACCGCTTACTGTTCTGCATCTACAAGAACGTTATGGGAAAAAATATAAATTGCACATGGTTGATGATATTTCCTGCCCAATATAGCAAAATGATTGAAGACCTATGCGTAGTATTCGCGAACTTAGTTCTCAATCAATTATTAATGCTACCGCTGAATCGATCTGCTCCGTCGGTCAATGTGAAATTACGTCGTTAATATATATACAATACTGATGATTAGGTTTAATATAAATACAATACGGTTGATTAGCATTTCAATTCAAAAGATCACAATTGTCAATTAAATTGATGTTTGCAATCACCATAAACAAAGATCACGCTCAATCATTAAAAGTGCGCGCTTTAGATGTAGAACGGATTGATTTTCGTATGGACAATTATATGTTGCATAGACAGAATAGAGGCATAAAACTAGATAATCTCTATATCTGAACCAACAATGAAGCATCGAGAAATTGAACATTAGAAACCTGTAGGTTCTCTTTTCTTAGTGAGCACTGAGCACATTGAACATATGGGTAATGCGATTATTTGTAAATCTATTTATGTTCTGTATACTGTTCTATATAGAGATGACACACCTCTACTAATTCAACAAGTTACTAAAATTTTTTTTTTGCTTACTTGAAAACTTATTTGATCGCTAATTTTTCATATATACGAGCTGATCAGCTAGAGTGCTGATTATTTTTCATCCATATTTTTAAAAAGATGTATTAAAAATTATGCTATCATTCTCATTACCACTTTTTGAAAACATTGCTACTACGTCAACAAAATGTCTGTGCACAAGCTTTATTTATAAGCGTAGCGAAGCACGCCGGGCCCTCCTAGTAATGATAATATCATTTTCATTTCAAACAAATAACTAATTTTATTATTTTCTAAAAATATAAATGAAAATCATTCTTTTGACACACTTGACATTATTTTTTTGACAAACTTATAATGCCATAATTCTCAGTAATAAAATTTCATGTCAAACAAATAAGTAATTTTATTTTTTTCCAAAAAATTGGCAAAATAATAAATAAAAATATTTCTTTTGACACACTTGACAACATAATTAAAATGGTTAAAATTGGTTCTTATTGGATTGCAAAATTAATTAATTAGGAAAAAAGTCCATCCTCGACCCTGGTTAAATTTTTATTATAGACTTAACATTTCGTATGTACTCATATAACATATCATAAGTATAACGCAGTAGGTACATCGTTGGGTTCTTTATTTAATATAACGAATAAGGAGTGAAGCAAATATGGTATTAGGACAAGGAATAAAGTTGGATAAATTGGAAAATATGGAAACTGATCTCACCGAAACTGCCACGAACAAAAGAAAGGCAAATAAGAATGAGGAAAAGGAAATACACGGGGTCTCGGACGCGGGTTATGGAGGGAAAGGAAAAATCTCAAAAACAGATACGGAAGGACTACAGCATAAAGGCATTGGAAATAAAATAAAACACAGATACATACCAGAGGATATAGGGCCTTATGTGGTACTATTGCAAACATATGATATAATGAACCTATAAGTGGCCAAAATAATAAGAGAATATAACTTTGGGATAATATTAGGTATAAGACAAACAGGAAAGAATATCATAAAAATAATTACGAGAGAGTACTCTACAGCAAACAAAATAATCCAGAGCAGTGAATTAAAGGAAAACACAAAACCAATGCTTATATATACCAAATTATATAATCGAAACTAATCAGGAAAAATTCAGGATTCCTCTTAACCTAGATATGCAGCAGTTACAGAAAGATATAGTAACCAAAAATAAAATAAATAAAATTGAACGTCTGACAAAATGGAACACGGACTCCAGAATCATGGAACCAATTACAGTGATAAAAACCTTTTTTCAGATCAAGGACACTGCCAGAATAAATAGCAATACTAAACGTAAACAGAAGCATTAGGCATTATATACCAAATCCCATATTATGCAGGAAATGCTTAAGGTGTGGACATATCGTGAGGTTTTGTAGGAGCAGAGAAAGATGCCTAGCTTGCGTGGAAACAAACCATGTGGGGAAGGATTGCAAGAATAAGGCTTTCTGCCACTACTGTTAAGGTCCACATCAAGTAACCGGTGCCAGATGTGAAGAGCTTAAAAGACAAAGAGATATTAAATATAAAATGACGGTTAAAAAAATATCTTTTGTAGAAGCCAATTAGGCGTGCAATGAACAATGTTACAAATACACGAAGATTTTATGCCACTTCCAGGTAGAGCTTAGATAATGAATTGAAAGATAAAGAACAGCGGGTATTAGAGGAATTGGATATAACTAAAAAAGAATATCAGATTTTAAAAATAGATTATAACAATAAAGAAAAAGAATTGGATAACTTATATCAAAGAGCTAGATATCAAAGATATCAAAGTAGAGCTAGAATTATTAAGGATGGGGGAATGAAGCGTTAAAAAAAGAAAAAGAAAGCTCATAAGAAGATAAAAAAGTAATTGAATTATTAAAAGTAGAAATGAGGGAAATGAGAAAAGGTAAAGAAGACATGAAAAAAGAAAACACAAACAAAGATAATAAAGAAATAAAAAGTTAAAAAGAGAAGCTTTAAGCTAAAGAATGAACTAAATGAGGAACTTAACCAAAAACTGGAGATAATCAAAAATGAATATAAAGTGTTAGAAACACATAGCTCAAAAATTCAGGAAATATGTAGAAAAATGGTAAACATGTCAAACAAGGATCAACAATTTGACGTAGGAATAATTGAAATTGGTAGGCAAAGCAAAGAATTAGAATAAGGAACAAAAGTGATATTAAAGGGGGAGGAAATAATAGCAAGGAGATAGACAAAATAGTGATAGACAAAATAGTTGCACTAAAAACAATCATATTAGGGTTAAATATAAAAGTATAACAAATAAATCGTTATCAGAGATATTAAAGGATTCGGATCTTGCAGAATATAAAGATATTATCAACTTTCTACACGAAACGAAGATTGAAGAGTGATAATAGAAAAAGAATCAAAGAATAGAACACATCAAAAGTGCTATGATCTGGGGTCAGGGTGGTCCTGAGTTTACGAGGTCCTGATTTTTTTTAGATATAAGTATAGAGAAAAGTAAAGTGTCATGCTAGAAACATAGAATAGTATAAACAAAGAACATAAAAGTAAATATAGATACACTAAAACGAAATATAATATAATAATTTATCGTTTAATAAAACGCATAAGTACTGACTATCGACACTATGCACGATACAAATAATACGATATACAAATAAATCAATTAATGTAATAATGATTTCTATGCAACGATTAACAATTACTCTAACTGTAGTAATATTGTAAACAAAAACTGAAGTAATTATCTGTGGTAAAAATTATCACAAAAGTTATAATCATGAGTATAATAGAAATATATTAAGAAAATTGAATTATATAAAAGTAAATAGATAATGCTAGATGTTCTGATTACATAAAAATGAAATGTAATAGGGAATTTATTGTTTAACGATATTCATAAGGTACAGTGGTCATAGGGTGGGAGTTATTAATTGTAAAACAAATTAACCAAAATAGAAACTAAGCAAATAATAAAAATAATGATCACTAATAATAATAACAAAAACTTAAAAGGATAGGGATTGTCACAAAAGAAAAACTATGAATAAAATTGAAATATATAGAGAAATTGAATTAGTCTATAGTTTACAGCCTATGAAATGTATAAAAGAATATTAAGTGAATGTATATAGTATATAGATATAAAATGAATGTATAAAAAAAATTGGTAATATGGACTGAAAAATGTCTTAAGACATGACATGTCCAAGCCAAATAAATTAAACTGAAAAAAGTCACCTCTTTAGGTTACTTATTCAAATAAGTAAGTCTCCATAGTAAAGTTTCAAATTAGTTTTGGTTTAGAATACAGCCTAGCTCCCTAGCGGGAGTAAAGTTCAACTTTACAGCCGTTTGCCGAAAAAACATATTTATGCTTCACTTTAATATTTAGGTAGTATGAAGTCTTGAATACGCGATTTATAAGCACATCTATAAAAACCGGGGCGTTATAAGAGGGTGTTATGAACTCATAACGTTCCCGTATTATACACAAAAAATACATAAGTCTTATGTATTTTATTTGAATTATCTTAATAAAATCAAATAGTTATTGTTTTTATTGAGCTAGTAAAATGTGTTAGCAGTTATAGTACATTATAGTACATTGTACCTTATGATGCAAGGACGTAAAGCTTAGGTTTTTGGACGTATGTGGAGTTTGCGAATCGAGGCGGCCGAGAACTGTTTATTACGCATCAAAACTCGTTCTTTTCTTTTTTTTCTTCAAACTTCATTCCCTTTTGTTTTAAATTATATTATGTATGTAAATATGAGCAAGATATAATCTCCACTTTCACCCATATAACATGAAATATTTCGCATGGTTCGCAATAGAATCATAAAATATTTATTTGTCCATAGCATAAAATTGGTTGCTAAACACTGTTTTATTTAACGATAGTTCCGACATTATATGCACTTCGATCTCAATTTCATATTTATTTCATTACTGGTGTCTGTGTTCCATTTTTGGTTGAAGATATTGCTGTTAACTATAAACATGCTTTTGATATGAGATTTTGAACTTTTGGGCTTTTGATTGCAATTTTATCTCATTTTAATGTTCATTGTGAATTTACCAAGACTATGTAGTTAAATACAGTTTTATATCAAGCCTTTGAATTGCTAGTCACAGCAGTCATACTAGTCACACTTCTAGTCACACTTTGTCATTATAACTATTTGATTTAAATTTTCAAACTCCTTTTATTTGGCTTCCATTTTATAAATCTAAAGATATCCTAAAATAAAAATACGATGAGGTAGGTCTGCTTTATTTATATCTACATAAAATATTGTAAAATCTTACAAATTGTAGCTAAAAATACAACTTTAAATTGTGAGATTATTTCTAGCTTTCAATCAAATTGAAAAGAAAAACTTTACCAAATTTAATTATTATTTTTAAACATTAATTGTTTAGCAGTTCTCTTTCCTATTTTTCCAAAAGTCAACAAATACATAACAATATGTATAAATAAAACTAGTTTGAAACCTAATTAATTCCGGACAAAAATATTCTTACGTAACAATTTATTACTTCGGTCTGAAAGACCTAAGTATTACATGAATGAGCCAAAAGTGAAATTCTTACCCCCACTTTTTTGGCATTTCTCGACGTTTTAGGACCAACTGATGCTAAAAAAGCAAAAAAAAATGTATATCTGTCTGCCGGCCGGCCGTCACAACCTACGAAATCTAGAAAACCGCTGAAGGGATTTCAAACATTTTTTACCTAAAATAGGTATACTCAAGGAACAGGTCCGATAGGACGCTGTGTTCGATAACTGTACCGCAAGTGTGTCAAAAAAATCATTATGTGTGTCAAAAATAGCAAACTTTAATATTTTTTGCTTAAAAAACGTTCATTTTAAGTGATTACGAGTACGAACATTGAATTTGGAGAAATCTTGATGGTAGGGATTGGTATGTGAGATCAAAAACTAGATTAGTGCACTATAAGTTTGTCAAAAAAATGTTGTCAAGTGTGTCAAAAGAAAGATTTTTATTTATTTTTTTACCCAAATTTTTGGGAAGAAAAATAAAATTAGTTATTTATATGACATGAAATTTTATTATTATTATTGAGAATTATGGCATTATAATTTTGACAAAAAGATGCTGTAAAGTGTGTCAAAAAATGATTTCATTTATATTTCTTGCCAATTTTTGGGGAAAAAATTTTTGCTGTTTTTATGACGTAAATGTTATTGAAAATGAAATTGAACATAGAAATTTTGTAATTTGTTATTCTTTTTGGTATATTTTTGGAATTTTGAAAAAAGTTTGTATTTTTAATTTTGTAATAATTTTTGCAATATTTTTTGAACTTTGGAAAAAGTTTTAATGTTGGTTTTTGTTATAATTTTTGCAATATTTTTAGAATTTTTAGAATTTTTAGAAATTCTAAATTGTGTTACATTTTATATCTTGTAAATAAAAACTTTATAACAAAGATAGCTAATGTGTAACAGTGATTACTAAATCATTTCAGATATATATACCGGGTGATTTTTTTAACCTGAAACTTTTAAATATATCGAAAAATAAGCACTCTACGGAAAAAATGTCCATATTCAAAATTTAATCATTCCGCGGGGAAACACATTAGTGCAAAAAAATAGTCCCCTACCTCCCCTCTTTGTAGGTGGACGTGGGTAACTTTGAATCTAAAATAGGAACTCCAATTTTTTATTGCAGATACGGATTCTACGGCTAAAAGTACGTACGATTTTACTAAAATATTTTTTTTTTCGATTCAAGATAGATGTAAATTGGCCTGCCAGATCACCAGATCTTACTTCGCCAGATTTCTTTTTGTGGGGCTATCTCAAAGAGAATGTTTACAAACAAGAACCAACAACACGTGAGAATATGATTGGGCGAACCAAAAATGCTTGTGCCGAAATTCAAGCAGACACACTTCTCAGTTGTGTACAGTAATTTGAAGAGCGGATTAATAAGTGCATTGAAGTCGAAAGCCATCATTTTGAACACTTATTTTAAGCTAAAAATTGTTTATTCACCAGCCATTTACATTAATAAACTTTTTACAATGAAAACGTGATATTTTTTATTTCAAATGTATTACAAAATCGTAGGCATATGTTAGTATAAGAAATCGAAAAAATTGAATTTCGTCGATTACAGCGCCATCTATCATGAATCGAACCAAATTTTTTAGTCAAATCGTACGTATTTTTTGGACGTAGAATCCGTATCTGCAATAAAAAATTGGAGTTCCTATTTTAGATTCAAAGTTACCCCCGCCCACCTACAAAGAGGGGGAGGGGACTATTTTTTCGCACTAATTTGTTTCCCCTCGGAATTATTAAATTTTGAATATGGACATTTTTTCCGTAGAGTGCTTATTTTTCGAGATATTTGAAAGTTTCAGGTTAAAATAATCACCCGGTATGTATAAACAACAAATTTTTGAAATATTTTTAGAATTTTGAAGAATTTTAAATTTTTGATTTTATTATAATTTGGAATTTTGAAAAAAGTTTCAATTTTTGCAATACTTTTTGCAATATTTTTAGAATTTTGGAATAAGTTTTAATTTTTGATTTTGTTATAATTTTTGCAATATTTTTAGAATTTTGAAAAAAAAATGAAATTTATATATATTTTTAGAATTTTGAAAAAAGTTTCAATTTTCGATTTTGTAAGAATTTTTGGAATATTTTTAGAATATTGAAAAATTTTAAATTATTGATTTTATTATAATTTTTGGAATTTTGAAAAAAGTGTCAATTTTTGATATTGTTATAATTTTGCAATATTTTTAGAATTTTGGAAAAAATTGAACTTTATAGAATTTTTGGAATATTATTGGAATTTAGAAAACGTTTAAATATTTGATTTTATTCTAATTTTTGGAATATTTTTGGAATTTTTAAACAAGTTTCGATCTTTGATTTTGCAAAAATTTTTGCAATAGTTTTAGAATTTTTGAAAAAAGTTTTAATCTTTGATTTTGTAATAATTTTTGGAATATTTTTAGAATTTTGAAAAAAGTTTGATTTTATTTAATTTCTGTAATATTTTTGGAATTTTGAAAGAAATATGAATTTGTGATTTTGCAATATTTTCTCGAAACGCTAAATGGGAGGTTTTGAGTATTTTGCTGATTGTATCATCTTTTCCACTAAATTATGTTAATTTATGATCTGTTATAATTTTCCGGCAACGTATTGATGTTTCGTGTTAGTTTTGTAATAAATTTCTAAACAGAGATAAAAAAATACATGTACTTTAACAAAGAGTTTTATGTTTGATATACATCACTGCCCAAAACTAAAAACCATGTCCTCAAAATGGTTTTTTGCCGAAAACTATATCAAAATCCTTAACCCAGATCGAAGTCTTGATATCTCAGAGCCTTGAGATTTCTGCCCGTCCATATTTTTTTGCTTAAAAAACGTTTATTTTAAGTGATTACGAATAGAAACATTGAATTTGGAGAAATCTTGATGGTAGGGATTGGTATGTGAGACCAAAAACTAGATTATTGCATTATAAGTTTGTCCAAAAAATGTTGTCAAGTGATTCAAAAGAAAGATTTTTACTTCGGTCTGAAAGACCTAAGTATTGCATTCATGAGCTCAAAGTGAAATTCTTACCCCCACTTTTTTTGGCATTTCTCGACGTTTAAGGACTACTGATTCTAAAAAAGTAAAAAAAAAATGTATGTCTGTCTGTCGGCCGTCCGTCCGTCACAACCTACGAAATCTAGAAAGCCGCTGGACGGATCTCAAAAATTTTTTTCTAAAAATAGGTTTACTCAATGGGAAGAGCCGTAAGGACGATGTGTTCGATAACTGTACCGGAAGTGTGTCAAAAAAATCGTCAAGTGTGTCAAAACAAGGAAATTTGCATATTTTTTGCTTAAAAAACGTTCATTTTAAGTGATTGGTATGTGAGACCAAAATCTAGATTATTGCATGATAAGTTTGTCAAAAATATGTTGTCAAGTGTGTCAGAAGGAAGATTTTTATTTTTTTCACCCAATTTTTTGGAAAAAAATAAAATTCATTTGTTTGATATGAAATTTTTTTATTATTATTAAATTGAGAATTATGCCATTAGAGGTTTGTCCAAAAAATGTTGTCAAGTGTGTCAAGAAAATGATTTTATTTATTTTTTTAGATAAGTTTTTGGAAAAAAAATTTAGCTGTATGTTTACGTAAATATAATTGAACATGGAAATTTTTGAATTTGTTATAGTTTTTGAATATATTTTTAGAATTTTGGAAAAGTTTCAATTTTTGATTTTGTAAGAATTTTTGGAATATTTTTAGAATTTTGAAAAATTTTAAATTTTTGATTTTATTTTAATTTTTAGAATTTTGGGAAAAGTTTAAATTTTTGAATTTTTAAGAATTTTTGGAATATTATTAAAATTAAGAAAAAGTTTAAATATTTAATTTTATTCTAATTTTTGGAATATTTTCAGAATTTTGAAAAAAAAAGTAGAATTTCTTGACACATTTTGAATTTTATATATATTTTTAGAATTTTGAAAAAAGTTTCAATTTTTGATTTTGTAAGAATTTTGGAATATTTTTAGAATTTTGAAAAATTTTAAATTTTTGATTTTACTATAATTTTGGAAAAAGTTCAAAATTTTGATTTTGTTATAATTAATGCAATATTTTTAGAGTTTTTGAAAAAAGTTTTAATCTCTGATTTTGTAATGATTTTTGAAATATTTTTTGAATTTTGTTTGAAAAAAGTTTCAATTTTTGATTTTTATTTAATTTTTACAATATTTTTGGAATTTTCAAAGAAATACGAATTTGTGATTTTGAAATATTTTCTCGAAACGCTAAATGCAGAGGTTTTGAGTAGTTTGCTGACTGAATAATCTTTTCACTAAATTATGTTAATATATGATCTGTTATAATTTTCCGACAACGTATTGATGTTTCGTGTTAGTTTTGTAATAAAAACAGAGATAAAAAAATACTTGTACTTTAACAAAGAGTTATGTTTGATATACATCGCTGCCCAAAACTAAAAACCATGTCCTCATAAAAGTTTTTTGCCGAAAACTATATTAAAATCCTAATCCCAGACCGAAGTCTTGATATCTCAGAGCTGTGAGACTTCAGCCCCTCCATATTTTATTTATTAGTTTACCCTATTTTTTGCAGAAAAATAATAGTAGTTTAATCAATGAGTGAATAATGAAGTAGTTTATTCTCAAGCAAAAGCTTAAAATGCGAGCGAGGCACGAGCGAGAATTTTAATTTGCAAGAGAATAAAATTCATTATTCACGAATCGATTAAAATACTTTATTCTCTGACAAAGAATTGTGTATTATAAAAAATAAAAACATTTTTTTCAATTAAAACAATAAATCTTTATTGTTTTAATTGATAAATCGAATTTCATAATAAAAAACCCTGATGATAAAAAACGCCCTTCTCATACAATCAACCAAGCTCAACTAAACGAAATAAGAGAATTTAAATTAAAATTTGTTTTTTGAATAAAACTTATAAAAGCAATTGTAATTATAATTTTAAAATAATTTTAATGAAATCAAAACAATTTGAACAATTGGAATCATACCAATTGAATAATGATAATTTTATTATAGAAAAAAATTTCATTTGACAATAGGCTAAGTTCATTAGGCTATAGGTTAGAAAACAATACAATAATACATATTATTAATATCGCACGGAAAATAATTATTTTTAATTTTTCAAGATTTCGAAATTTTGATTATCAATCATTAACCAAGTACAGAATTTTCATAAAAAATCTTGATTCAATACATTTTTTCAATGAAATCAAAAAACTTTTCCCCATGATTTAAAATACCAAGAGCATAATATTATTTTGAAACAAAAATGCTTTAATTTAAGAAAACAGGAATTCAATTCAAATCAAATTTGATTGGATTCACAATGTTTTATGAAATTTTATTTCAAAAGCGAAAACATTTTACTTCAAAATCTTGTTTTACGTATTGATTCAAGAATTTTTGTTTAGAATTAAAATTAATATTATCTTATATAAAATCATTGCCGAAAAACCTTAAATCCATAGTAAATACTCTAATTCAAAACTATGTGTTCTTAACTAAAATTTGAAGAAATTATTTAACAAGACAATTAAATCAAAATATTTTATTTTGATTGGAATTTATGTATATTAATTTAATAAATTATTGATTTAGATCTTTTGATGCAAAATACTAAGTTTTGAAATTAGAAATCTTTTGCAAAATTTGCAAAATAGAAACAGTTACTTTTGTTTATTAACTAACGGAAAAAGTATTTTAGATTAGGAAGTTTATGATCAGTGTAATTATTATTATTTTAAAACAATTATATTTATTAATTTAAAACTCAAAAAATATAATTTAATCATTTTATATTTTGAATGAGTTATAATAAATTTTGACGGTCAACTAAAATTTCAAAACATTAATTTCATCGACAACAAAACGTTAGTTCAAAACATAATTGTATTGTTTCATATTCAAAACATAATTGTAGTTAAAGTGTAATCTTATAATGCTTGAATCACACCATAAAAGAATGAAAAAACAACGGGATTGATCGAAAGGATTTAACATGTGCCTTTCAGTTTAGTTTAAATTGTTATTCATTACAAAGCAGTTTGTCTTGTTAGAGCAATAAAATGTCGCTAAATACTAATTCTAGTGTTATTGATAATAGAGATATAGCATATATGTTATTGATAATAAAGATGGAGAATTCTATAGAGATATAGAATTTAAAATCAATTTTTAAACGGCACAAGTGCTTCTGATCAGAACTTTGAAAATATAATTATACGAGAATATGAGGCAGCATTTCAAAAATTATTGGACTCATGGGGCATGGGGTTGCTTTATAATAAATTAAGAGGTAAGTGTAAAAATGGTATGACATAAAAAGAGAATAATATATACGCAATACGAATATATTTATAGGAGCTGGATTAGACGAAGAAAGTTTTAAAGGTCTAATAGAGGATGATCTTGGCCGGATATTTTCAAACGTATATGAAATTGGAATTAAAACGAAATTTCGAATGGTGCTCATAGAATGGCACACTAAAATGTAAGTGGAATTAACTTAATACGATTTGTTTATAAGAAACTTATATAGAAGGAGGTAATACCATATATTTTGTATCCTTTACTTAAGTCAAATTGAATAAACTTATAAAATTTTAACAAAAATTCATTAATATAACTTTGAGTATCATTAGTATAACTTTGCATAAAGACGAATGTGTTTATGAATCATACTTTTATTTACTGGTAATCTAAGAATCTACGAATTATGTTTATATTTCTAGAACTACAAAGCACAGGCCTTAACGCTTAGTGATTCGATTGGCACCGATTCGAATAGAATGGATTAAAACAACATCTGACGAATCTCCTGCAACACCATCATCAATGTATTCTAATGAAACAGTGAAAGAAAATTTTTGTTTCAACAATAAACAGGTAAGAAAAAACTATTACTGAAAGATTCAATTAATTTTTTTATATTTTATGCAGGTGATTCTGGGAATAATAAATTGTGTTGGAATTGAAGAAATATTTAAGCCAATGAAAGAGTGCGTTTTCCCTAAAACAAGAGATCTCCTTTGTAACGCAATAATTTCAAAATTGATAGAGGGACATGTAAATTTGAAGCGCAATGATTTTCAATTTATTGCGAGTGAAATTATTAAAAAACTCCCTAGAGAAGAAAAATGATTTTATTTTAAGATCATAAATAATCGTCCTCAAGGTAAACTGTTTTACAAATACAGGAATGAAACATGCCAACTCAGAAAACTAAAACTTAAAGCCGATAAATAGAAAACGAAAGCTAGACTCAATTAATGAAAAAAAGATTGACTTCAAAGTAAATCATGCTGGTAAACTGCATATATAAAACTTTACAAATTTTAAGGCAACACTAATATCATTTTATTTCTAGATACCCAGACATATGGAAAATATATTGAAGACAAAAATGGTTAGCTGTACATCAATCTCCTTTTGAAGAGATAAAATTAAAAAGGAGTCAACATCTCGAATCGAGCTCTGAAAAAAATATAGGTAAAATTGTTATAGAGTGGCCGCTATTGAATTTACGAAATATGTTCAGATAATACAATTTCCGCTGACATTGTAAATTTGCAAAAAAATGTTAAAAAAATAAAGTTGAATCTTTCAAATTTAAAATGTTATTGTTTATTGTCAATTTTTCTATATTTTTTTTTGGTACATCACTTTCAGAATATTTTATGTTAAACTTTTTTAGTTTTAGACGCAAACGCATGAGATTTTGATAAAACTTTGGTATGTCTATCATCCGGAAGGGGTGATTTAGGACCAGTTGTATGTAGTAAGCGTCTTATTTGATTAACTTTGATTACATAAATATCCACAGATTCCTTCTAGCATATTTCAAAACTTGTAAAATATCCAGAGGGTAAACAGAAAAGTGTAATGAACACTAAACCTGCTACACTAAAAAAAACTAAAAAACTAAAAAATTTTACAAATGTACAACTACAAAAATTTTTTGTGCGTTTACCAAAAATTTTGTAGATTACAACAAAAATTATTTGAAAAAATCAAAAATTTATTTGATTTACAAATTATTTTTGGATTTGAAGGAAAGAAATTGTAGTTTTATCAAAAAATTTTGTGTGTTGTATATTTATAAAATTTTTGTAAAAGTCGCCTTTATTTTTTGGCGTGTAGTGAGTCACTAAAAAGAAGCAATCAGAAGACTGCGTACCTGGCAGAGTTGTAATCCGACGAACTTAATTCATGTGTGTTCGAACAGTAATATTTTCCAGATCATTACAAATAATCCAATATGCACGAAAAGGAGAATGTGGAAACGGAATCAAATAAACAAAACAAAGAGACAATAACTCGCACGACTCCAAAGAGCGAAGAAACCGAGAGCATCATACATCACTACTACTGCAATTATTACATTTAAAGTTTAAACGTTTCATTTAAATGATTTACTCACCACATCATTGTTCTGGATCCAACTCTTCATTTATTCGTAAAATTGTTAAATTTGTTAATAATATCTTCACTGATGTAAAAAAATTAATGTCGGCAATGGTCGAATTTGTTAGAAATATAATAATTGATCTAACCAAATTAATGTCGGCAATTGTTGAATTTGTTGGGATAAACATGCAATTATTGAATTTGATGGTAATATATTCAATGATATAACAAAATTAATGGCCGCAAATGTTGAATTTGATAGAAATATATTAACTGATGAACCTATTTAAATTTAAATAATTAATCTTTTTAAATTGAAATATATATTTAAGATATGTTGAAATTTAGCTAGTTACAAACAAAAACGTTATTGTTTCGTCTACAAACATTAACAATAACTTTACTTACTCCTGACACGAACCAAGTGAGCAATTGATAAACGTTTTATCTTGTTTCACTGGTCTACGTTAGGTAGCAACGATAAAATAATAATTAACTAATTCGAAAAACGAACCACAAAATCTAACTTGATTCAATGGGTTTTCTTTGCCATTTTGGTTGGCGGTAAAATGATTTGATTGATAAAAAAACTTCACTTCGTTTTCGCTACTTTCACAGACAAAAGCCTTTTTCAAAGTGTATTCGGATTATTAATTTTTCTATATTTAACTCAAAACGCCATTGTTATACGCCATTAAAAATATTAACAAAACTGCATTCAGTTAGCGATACGTTAAATAAATAACATAAATTATTGAAAGTTAATTGGTGCTGTTATTAAGCTTGTATATAAAAAAAATCATGCTATCAACTATATGAATTGTTTTATTCACCACGAAAACAACTATAACTTTAATAACTCAAACTGTTTCACAGTTTGATTTATTAAACACAATTATTCTTTCGCTTGATTCTTCAATTCGCTTGCGAACACGTTTGTTTTCAAATTTTCACTTTATTTTTAGTTATTTACCACACAAAACCATTTCACTAAACATTAGCTTGTTTTTTCTAATTTGAAATATTTGAAATAGTTTTACGAAAAAAAAAATTCGATGTGCCTAATTTCATTTTTTCATTTCAACTAATCTATTAACTACAGAATTGCAACCAAAGATTTCTAATCAATCTTATTAAATCACACAAGTAAATTTTTGTAGTTATCACACAATACAAACAAAGAAAGTTTTCTTTTCTCATTATTATAATTGAGCAAAAAATAATATTTTTACTATTAACTTAACCAAAAACATTAACCGACTGTCACAACATATCCATGAATTCTTTTTTTAACAGAAAGAAAACAAAATGCTTACCTTTCAATCTCCAGTATATTCACGAACTGTCCTCTTGATTTTATTCCGATCGGCTCTGATACCAAGTTTAGCGTCAATCTAATTAAAATTAAAAAAAAAACTACTAACAATTTAACAATCTTTTATTGTGACAAAACAAATAGGATCTGTAACAAAGATGATCTAACTCCAATCGACCATCCAAAAAATTTACAAATGTCCAAGTAAATATCAAAAACATTTCATGAACCAACAGCATACAAAATGAGATAGCAAATCAAAGTTGGAAGAAGATATCAACAAAAGACGATAAGTTGTATTGCTCTGATTCATGCATAAGAAGTTGTTTAGGCAAATGAATTTTTATGGGAAAAACAGCTTCGTAACAAAAGCAACCTAAGCTTTTTGAAATTCTGATAAATGAGTTGTCACAAGTCTTGACGAATAGCATACAAACTAGGAAGTGAGACCAGAACGTGCATCGTGATGAAATTTAAACTTAATCGAACAACGGTTCTAGGAATGAAATTATCGTCTAACTTTGACTAACTATTTAGTGCATATATCCTTCAGAGGTTACGGTGTTTTAGAACTATGATATCAGTCTAGCTTACTCGAGCTACCCAGGCTATATAGGCCAAGGTATGCTACCTTACTAATTAATCCATACGTGATCGTGCTGACCAAAGGATGAATTAATTAGGATAAATTATTTCCTCTACGTAACTGTCACCTCCAGAGTCTAGTTATATATGTAGACTTCCAACAGGCATTGACGAAGGCCTGCTGCTGACCTTTGCTTGTTCCTAACTCGTAAGAACTACATGATAAAAAATTTAAATTTTGTTTTATGTTTTTTAAGAATTTTATTTTCACCAGTTCTGATTTTAATTCTTACATCATGAAATATTGGCAAACGTCCTAATTTTATAAATGATAGTGTTTATAGTTTAATTATACATTTTTCCAAAAAGATCTGATCAAAAAATTTACATATTTGATTCAAAATTTTACTTCCAAATTCAAAATATTGGAATATACACTCTTTGTGCTCGCGGTGATAGTTTTATTTTAGATCTCTATCTTACATCTAAACCAGATATTACGAGTGTCGATAAGGATTGTAATGGAAACTCTGGCCAGCATTTAATCATGTTAGTGAATCCAAACTGATATACCAAAATCTAGAGTTCCTAAAGCCCGTAAAATGTTTGACTTCTCAAAAATGGACATCAATGGTCTCCAAAGTCCCTTTCGATCATCATTGTTTTTATACTATGTAAATGTAAAAGTGTCTGCTCAAAACTTTACAGAAATCGTTCAATTCGATATTAATAAATTCAATGCCTTCTGAATGATGAAAGCCTAACAAAAATATTTGTTTTCGAAGACAGTCAAATTAGCTTTTAGATACAGACATCTTATTAAATATTTGGATACATAACAAAAATGCAGTGCACCTCAATATCTAAACTATAAATCATCAAACTAGATAATCGAAACAGAAAAACACAGAAATTGACAGAGCAAAAGCAGCAAAGTCACACGCTTTGTCTAGTTCTCACAAAAGTTTTTTTGTAACACATGCATAAAAAATATTCAATTTTGTACTAGAATAGAATAAAAGAAAAAACTACTTTTCCGCACATATGACCACAAAATATTTTGTATGCCTGGCACGCACGCCGCCTCCATGTGAGATTTGTAGTTAAATCTATCCTATATATAATATTTTTATAGCACTAAAATATCAAAATAATAATTTAAATAACTTACCATATAGTAAAAACAACTTAAACACATTGCATCATTTGAAATT
Organism: Diogma glabrata; assembly: GCA_963693315.1. Lineage (NCBI taxonomy): Eukaryota > Metazoa > Arthropoda > Insecta > Diptera > Cylindrotomidae > Diogma > Diogma glabrata. The sequence continues at coordinate 108,796,494 of OY856186.1, read as the reverse complement.
GCAAGAAAAAACAATTTATTTGGGTTTTCAAAGTTTACAATTTTGACAGCTCTTATTGGATTCCTATGTTTTTTTATAAAACCGGTAGTTGGATTCTTATGTTTATTTTTTGCCGGTAGTTGGATTCTTATAATTTACAACTATTACAACGAAGATGGCACACTTTAATTATTTAAATATCTCAAATTTAAATAATTATTAAATTTGTTGATTTAATAAAAATGTTTTATTTTTCTAACAACTTTTTATAAAATATAAAAATCAGACCGGTTTCAGATATATTTATATATCTATCATCAGTGAAAATTTTTTATATTTATGACAATATTATTTGAAAATTTGTTTGTTTCTAAAAAATATGCATACTAAATTAAACATAAAAAATTTTTAAAACAAAAATTGAAAAGATTAAAATTGTAAAATATAATAAGAACAAAAACAATAAAGAAAAATATTAATTTATAATTAAATTGTACAAAATACTAGAATAAAATGATAGTTGTTCATTCAAAATAAAAAATGGTGACTTCTTAGTAGCTTTATATATTTCAAACTCTTCCATTGAATCCATGAGAGGACCTTTGTTACAAATGTTACAAATGTAAAACTTCAAAATTATTTTCAAAACTTGTATATAAATTTGGGATTTTTTGCATTAAATTTCTAGACAATACTTTGTGTGAATTCATAGAATGGGGAACATTTCTATTCTAATTAACATCCTAAGTCACGATTGTATAGTCATTATTGATTGTTTCCAATCAATGTGAAATCAATGGCTGACACTTGGTCAATTTGTAGTTCTATATGTATTAACATTAGACTACATTAAGGGAATTCAAATTTCGATCCGAAACACGTAAAATGTGAATTGTAGTTTTTTTCTGAGAAACTTCAAACCATACCTTTGAATTGAAAATATTCCAATTACTTCTTTACTTACTTGAGTTTAATTTTTCTCAAAAATCCAAAATAAATTTGTATATAAATGTTTTCATCGACTAGATGTTGAGCAAAAATAGATTTTATATTTTGAATGTTTTTTCGTTTAGGTAAATGTTCTGAAAATCTGGTGATGAATTTTCCACCTGTTTGGCCAATATAAAATTTATCACAGGAATCACAATTTATTTGATAAATGCCAGTGCATTCTTCTAGTTTGGGTTTTTCTTTGAATTTGAAGTTTTTATAGACTGTTTATTGTTTTGAAAGAAATTTTAAATTTATTTTTTTTTTAAATTGATTAACTATTATGTTGGGTAGTAAATTAGTGTAATTTATAGAAATATATTTTACATCTGTATTAGAATGCAATCTGTTTATAGAACTATGGTTATTTATTCTTTTTGAATTTCGACTTAATATTTTATCAATAATATTTGGGTTGTATCCGTTATTAATAGCAATAAATTTAATTGTGTTAAATTCATTCTGGAAATTTATATTGGTCAAACAGGTAGAAAATTCATCACCAGACTTTCAGAACATTTACCTAAACGAAAAAACATTCAAAATATAAAATCTATTTTTGCTTAACATCTAGTCGATGAAAATCATTCATATACAAGTTTTGAAAATAATTTTGAAGTTTTACATTTTTGTAACAAAGGTCCTCTCATGGATTCAATGGAAGAGTTTGAAATATATAAAGCTACTAAGAAGTCACCATTTTTGGTTTTGAATGAACAACTATCATTTTGTTCTAATATTTTGTACAATTTAATTATAAATTAATATTTTTCTTTATTGTTTTTGTTCTTATCATATTTTACAATTTTAATCTTTTCAATTTTTATTTTAAAAATTTTTTATGTTTAATTTAGTATGCATATTTTTTAGAAACAAACAAATTTTCAAATAATATTGTCATAAATATAAAAAAATTTCACTGATGATAGATATATATATATATATATATATATATATATATATATATATATATATATATATATATATATATATATATATATATATATATATATATATATATATATATATATCTGAAACCGGTCTGATTTTTATATTTTATAAAAAGTTGTTAGAAAATAAAACATTTTTATTAAATCAACAAATTTAATAATTATTTAATTATTAACCAACTTGGAGACCAATTCCATAATATATATTTTTTACATTTATGTAAATTATATATTTAGCCATGTCTATCTCAAATTCGTTTATAACTTTGTTAAACAAATGATTAAATTAACAATTAAATAAATATTTATAAATTTTATGCAATTGTTACAAAAAATAGTGTGTATTACTAGTGCGAGCGTTTTCCAAACGCGAGTTATTGCCAAACTAACTCTTGCTTGGAAAACGCATTCGCACTAGTAATACAATCTACTATTACAGTATATATTTTTTAAATTCTGCTGCTTTAATCGTCACTGACCCCGCAAGAACACTATGCTTCAAATTCAACTGTTTGGAATCTCCTAAGAACACAACCCAATGTTGAATGTCAGTCTTCAAGAGTTTATATGAAAGAACTTCATTTCAAACCAAAAATTTCCGAAAATCTTTTGAAGCATTTAACATTTTCTCACCGACCGATACATTTAGGTATTCATTCATTGATGGCGTTTTGTATGAGTCTAAATTAATTAACACTGGTACAGCCTTATGACTCAATTTTGTTCACTCATTCTATTTTTAATTTATATCAACGAACTGTTGAAAATCACAGTAACCGAGTCTAAATTAATTAACGCTGGTACAGCTTTATGACTCAATTTTGTTCACTCATTCTATTTTTAATTTATATCAACGAACTGTTGAAAATCACAGTAACCAATAATTTTGTAGATGAAAAGAGCTAGGATGAATAGCATGAGCGGATAAAGCCCACCCAAAGGAACGCTTAAGTGTTGCTGAGTGGGAAAAATAACAGTCATTATTTCACTAAATAACAAAATAAACCATTTATTATAATTTTTCATAAATTCATGAAACTTTTTACACCTAAATATGTTTAAATACCATTTTTTAAAGATAATAATTGAAAAACTCACTTGCGCCTAAATGTCTATATCTAAAATTAATATTAAATTTTTTTAAAAACAAATGAAAATGTGCAATTTCATCAACAAATGCGTTACAAACAAAACAAACTTTTTGAATTACATAAAATATAAACACAATATGTTGGGGTAGTGTAGATGAAACTAAATTAGAGCAAGTTTGATATTCAATGGAACGCGTATATTAATTGTTCCACCGCAATCATAATATGTAGTTATTTACATATCGAGGGCTGAAAGTAGAAGATTACGCCTGCGGTTCATATTGAAGCCCGACACGAAGCGAGGGCTTTTATTGAACCAAGGGCGTAATCTTCCTTTCAGCCGGAGTGTATGTACAACGTTTTACGCACAACTGCACAACTTAATTGTAGTATAAATCAATTTTTGAATTTTTTAAACTCGCTAGACATTTTGAAAATTATACTAAACATGCCATGATTTTCTCTATAAACTTCATACAATAATTTATTTATTTGTTCTAATTTTATGAATAATTTACGGGTGGTTATTTTACGGGAGGTAAAGTAGAAAAATATAACGATATTTCATATAGCAACGGGCTTTTATTTTACGGGCGTTAAGTTCAGCCATGATAACTAAGTTGCAAAATGTGTTTTACAATTCGTTTGTGCGTAAAAGAAGTTTCACTTAACATTTAACAACTGGTGAAAAATATGATAGCTCATTGGTGTTAGATGGTAAAACACATAAACGCAGCCTTCAGTTTTGGTCAGTTCTATTACTAATAGATCGGATATGTTTTAGTGCGTTAAATATTGCTAGCTAATTCTTATAGTCCCTGGGCCCACGCCGATTTAATTTGATGATTACCACATATTTTATACTTTGTTAGGCGCTTGTTTTTGATGAGTCTTACAACTTTTTTATCTGTCATTTTCCTTAATTCGGCCGCTTTTTCCCTCGAAAAACTCCGAAACATGGCGATTTGCCGGGGTCTTGTATATTTATTACCACAGTTTTGTTATTTATTAAAGGGGATGGAAATTTGTTTTGATAAATGAAGGTAACTTTGTCCGACAAACAAATCTCTGCTTTTGTCCAGTCCGACAATTCAAACACGCCAAAATACCTGGGTATTAAAAATCAATTACCACAAAGCTAAGTTTCACAGGATTGTTTAACAGAACTTAGTGAAATTGAAGGGTCATATTGTCCGACAAATTTTCGGCAACGTTTTTCCAGTCCAACGACTAGAAGTCAGAATCCAGGCGGAGTATTATTTATTGATTACCACATGTCGGCTTAGCACATGATGTTTTATAAAAACTCGAGTTGTCCGACAAAAATATAGCCGCGTACGGCCAGTCCGACAAGAAAATGAGAAAAATATTTTAAGAGAACGATTATTTTTATTCCTTTCTTAAAGTTGTTAATATTTATGAACAAATTTATTGTTTACATTTATGACGTAACATTTTAAAGAAACAACGTTTGCGGATGGCACTGTATAAAAAGAATTAGAAAATTTTTATTGTAAATAGAAAAATTATAAAAAAGGAGTATCAAAAAAATGATGTAAATCATGTTTTAATATTAATTTAAAAAATTTGAGGAATATTAACCAGTTGAGAAGGTTATTTACACACTTTTAATTAAGGAGGTTGAGAAGGCTTGAGATTGAGATCTTAACAAGGAAAGAATAATGTCAATTTTTCTATTTACCAGATTCAAAACTGTATGCACCGATAGATTCGCCTGATATGACCTGATTCTGGCAATCTGGGACCAATCAGAAGTACCTGCTGAATGGAAAACAACTCTTATTGTTCCGTTACACAAGTAAGATGGCCGCCTAAAGTATGCGAATTATCGTAGAGTCGCACTACTGGACACTGCATATAAAACACTAGCTAATGCCGTGATTGCTCGAACCATCCTGCTCGCCGAATCTATCATCGGTGATAGAAACCACACTGATAAGTTTTCGTCCCACACAACGGTTCAACCACAGATAAATGTTTTATCTTAAGGATGATTCTAGAAAAATGTTAGGCGTACAACATCAGCATTTACCAGCTCTACGTTGATTTCAAGCAAGTATATGATCTTATTTTGTCTCTGATCATTTATTTCGATATCCCAGAGAAACTTATTTCTCTGTGTAAACGCACATATTGGGGCTTGAGTACGAGATAAAAAAAGCCGTATTAAGACAAAAAATTGCATATTTAATAAAGTCAAATCTAGTAAATTCATGG
>OY856186.1:108721139-108791046 GCA_963693315.1 Diogma glabrata | reverse complement strand
TGTTTTCATTTAAAAACCGTAAACAATTCAAAAAATTATAAAATATCATGATTCTTACTATAATCAATCAATAGATTAGCACTAAATAATTTTATTGCATTTTTATTTGCCAATTTTTTTTTGAGACGTTAACTGTAAAAAATATAATTTCCGTAAATAAAAATGAAAAACCTATTCATCATTTGCCTAGTAAAAGTTTTTTAATATATTTCAAATGTTTGCTAGTATACGTTTGACAAGGACATTTCTCTAAATGTTTGATTAATACCATTTTAATAGCTCAAGGCCGTTGTTGGCGATATTAAGACGTAATCCATTTCGAAGATCTCTGGTTCAAGAGATCGATCTTCGCTTAATAAGACTTTTTAGCCCAGTTACGCAAGTGGTGCGGTGCATACAAGTTTTAAGGCGTGTAATAGGAACAATAATATGCGTCAGAATAAAACATAATTAATTACAACATGCGTTCTGAGATGTTGATGAACACAAACATTATTGTATTTAAAAATGGATAACTAAACCATAAAACCTATCATGTTATAAAATATTTAATAATAATATGTATGTAAAAAGTAAAATAATGAAAGGTTCAAAAAAAATTTGAAAAAATTTGTAGAAATACACCTAAAACTATTGTGAAAAATGTTTATTTAATCGAACAGGCATTGTTATTTTACCTAAATTAAAATTTAAAAAATATGTTTACCATAACAACACACAATCTTCATATAAACAAAATTAGGTTCCTTTGATTTTAAAAAATATTTTGATTTTTAAATTTTGGCAAACTTTTTTTCCAATATAATATATGTTTTAAGAGCGACATATGGCGATATGGACTGAAAAAACCATTAGGCATGTCCAAGCCAAAAAAATAAAGTAAAATTAAAAAAAAAAAAAAAATGGCCTATTTTTGTCCATTCGTAAAATAACAAAAAAATTTATATGTTACACAGAGACCTAATATACATTTTTCATTCTTCGAAGTGGTAGTTGTCATATGCGAAAATATTTGTTCCACGCGAAAAAAATATGTCACATCAAAACAATGCTAAAATAGCTATTTATGTATTAAGGGCGTAAAGTATGTCTTTTCCGCTTGAGAGTGAAATTGTTGCTCGAGGCGTTAGCCGTAGAAACAATTACCCGAAAGCAAAAAAGATACTTTATGCCTGAATTGCATACAAGATTTTTTGTACGAGTACGATTCTGTATTATTTGCATAAATAAAAATACATATATTTACACAAAATAGTAAAATATTTTTTCGAAAATTATTTTATCAAAGGAGCAATTCCACGTCATCGCAACAGCATTTGTTCTAGCATGTGACCTGACCCCCTCTGATTTCGATTAAATTTCATATACAGATAGCCAATGGAAAAATAAAAGTACCATTTCTTTCAAAAAATTAAATTTCGCTCTAGGGATGACACAGGGTGGCAGCCAAGTTTTAGGGGTTTGCGAAACATGAGTATCTTTGAATATTGATTGCTAACGGTTGACTAAACCGATTTAAGTCATTTATCTCATTGGAAAGGTAATTGATAGGACTTATAAAAAAAATTACTTAAAATTTTTTAATAAGTTTTTAAAAGTGTGTTAAACTTAAAAAAAAATTCGAAGATGGTGCTGTTGGGGGTACCCTCACTCATACCACTTTTTTTTTCCAGAAAAAAATGTTTAATTAATTCGTAATATAAAACGAAAGCTTCCCAGGTACATAATTTCTCGTTTTAAAAATAAAATTTTTACAAAATTTTCATTTCCGTTTTTTTTCAATTTTTTTTTAACCAATGCAGTAAATCATCTATTTAACTCAACCCACCGGAATTCTTGTTTTATAATAATTTAATGACCATTTAACTATTTTAAGGATATAAATTAAGTATTTGAGGTTGTGAATGCTTTTTACATAATTTATCTTTTCATCCATTTATACCTGTCCGAAATTAATTTTAAAGGCATGGAAAAATCAAGTACCGTACTTTGTTACCTGTTAATGATAATACCTGTCATAAAATGAGAGCGCAGTAATGAAAATAATAGTCTATAGAGATATTTTGAGCGTATAGCATCATTACTAAATGTAGTTGTCAATTTTGTTAAAAAAATATTTGTGTTGCGTTAGCAAAGAAGCTTCAAAGTGTTTTTATAGTTAAAATAAATTTTTTAAAACAAGAGTAAATATCATTGTTGTATCATTTGGTATCGGCAAATGTTCAAAAACTTTAAAAAATGATACACCTGAAGTTCAGAATAAATTACGTTCGATAAACCTTGTGTTTAATTTACGTACGCAAAAGCGAATTTGTTCGTCTTGTAAAATTCGTCTCTTAAAGATCAGTTCCACTGAAGGTATTGAAACTGAAAATACAGGTGATACAGAATCAATTGCGAGTGATGAAATATTGGAGGAACAGCCACAGCCTATCAGCGGACCAAGCGTTATACGAGATATTATTTCATCACCAACGATAGTCAATATGGAACGTGATGAGCTAATTAACCGGATAAATGAATATATTGTGCCATTTGTATCTAATTAAATTTCACCTATTACTCGAAAGCGGATATGTCGCAGTTTTAATAAATCAGAGCAACTGCGTAGAAACATACAAAATGTTTTAATTGGGGAAAATCTTGATTCTTCTGATGAAATAAAAGTGCAATTAAAATGTTATAGAGATATTATGGAGAACCTAAAGTTGTCCTTTAAAAATGGCGATTATATGGAGAAACGAAAAATATTAACTCTACTACCAATGGATACGAAAGTGCAAGAAATACAAAACTTACTTGGAACAAAAGCAACACGTCACTTAATTGAAAAAAACAAAAAGGATCAAATAAACCAATCCACAGCGCTGTCATCATTTCAAAATGCCGATAAAAAACTACCAGAAGAAACTATTAATGAAATGAAAATTTTTTATACGAATGATTCCATTAGCAGATTAATGCCAGGTAAACGTGATACGATATCTATAAAACGTGGTAGTGAACGAATATTTCTCCAAAAATGGTTCCTGCCATGCACGTTAAATGAAGCATACGTTGAGTTTAAGAGCAAGATTCCGGAATTGAAAGTAGGATTTTCAAAATTTGCCTGAAAGTCTTCGGCCTGATGAATGCGTAAAATTAGCGCGTAAAATTAGCTGCCGGTTTTAAACAATGATATTTACTCATGTTTTAAAAAAATTTATTTTAACTATTAAAGCACTTTGAAGCTTCTTTGCTAACACAACACAAATAATTTTTTTAACAAGATTGACAAATGAATTTAGTAATGATGCTATACACTCAAAATATTTCTATAGACTATTATTTTCATTACTGCGCTCTCATTTTATGACAGGTATTATCATTAACAGGTAACAAAGTACGGTACTTGATTTTTCCATGCCTTTAAAATTAATTTCGGACAGGTATAAATGGAGGAAAAGATAAATTATGTAAAAAGCATTCACACCCTCAAATACTTAATTTATATCCTTAAAATAGTTAAATGGTCATTAAATTATTATAAAACAAGAATTCCGGTGGGTTGAGTTAAATAGACGATTCACAGCATAGGTTAAAAAAAAAATCGAAAAAAAAACGGAAATGAAAATTTTGTAAAAATTTTATTTTTAAAACGAGAAATTAGGTACATGGGAAACTTTCGTTTTAGATTACAAACTAATTAAAAAAATTTTTCTGGAAAAAAAAGTGGTAAAAGTGAAGGTACCCCCAACAGCGCCATCTTCGAATTTTTTTTAAGTTTAACACACTTTTAAAAAATTATTAAAAAATTTTAAGTATTTTTCTTTATAAGTCCTATCAATTACCTTTCCAATGAGCTATAAATGACATAAATCGGTTTAGTCAATCGTTAGCAATCGATATTCAAAGATACTTATGTTTCGCAAACCCCTAAAACTTGGCTGCCACCCTGTGTCATCCCTAGAGCGAAATTTAATTTTTTGAAAAAAAATGGTACTTTTATTTTGTCATTGGCTATCTGTATATGAAATTTAATCGAAATCAGAGGAGGTCGGGGACATCGATGTTGCGGTGACGTGGAATTGCTCGTAGTTTTTCGAAATAATCTTATATATATAAAAATCACGTGTCACGATGTTTGTCCGCGATAAACTCCGCAACAACTTCACCAATCTTAATGAAATTTTGTACAATGTGTGTATGATGGTCCAGCTTGAGAGATAGCATAGTTATTATCTTGATTAAATGCCTAGATATTTTTTAATTGCGAATTAAATGTTAAATATAAATAGTTTATATGCCAGCTTTTAGATGGCAGCGTAAATCAATTTATTCAATAGATAGTAAACTTCAACTTCGTATAAGGCCATTATTAGACCATCAAATATGTTTTAGTAAAGAAAGTTTTGTTATATTTGATAGTAAACGAAAAGTATATTATGCTAAGTCAAATACGTTACCAAAGGTTATTGATAATTTTTTGCACGATCAGACGATTTTGCATGTTTGTTGATTCGTAAATAAACATAGTAAGTTTCGTTTACAAACCTTACCTTACTTGCCAGTAAGGGAAACCTCAGGGTGTGAATAAAAACGATTATTAGTTAAACAATTGTGTACGCCTATTCACTAGCTTCAAATTTAAATAACATTCATTTTAAAATATTGCAATTTAAAGATTTAAAAGCAATTAATTTTGAAAATATATTCGATGGAATTAAGTTTTGCAACAAAAAGACCTATAGAATTATGATGAAACGCAAAGCTTACTATTTTGAAATGACATTTTAAGAAATTTTCTTTAAAACATTCAAACTCGAATTTTGTGAATGAATTTTATTATTTAAATAATTTTAATTGAATTTTTATTAATCGTGCAAAAAATGTAATAAGCATTTTGGGCATTAAAGTATTACCGATTTCGGATATATTAGTGATCTCGACTTCGTCTCGATCTCAAAACATATATCCTCAATCGGTAAAACACTCTTACTGCCCTTAATACTTAAATAACTATTGTGGAGGTTACATATTAATTATAGAAGTGTTAAAAAGTATCGAAACCTGTAAAAAATTTATTGTATTGGTTTTTATAAAGTTTGAATAAAATTAAAGTTAAAATTAAAGAAAACAATAATTTAAATTTAATTATTTATTATTTTAAATTTTTCATTGATCTTCAATATTAATTTACAAAAATCAATATCAAATTGAAAAATGCTCTTATTTGTATTTAAATGTAATGTATTGTATTTAAATTAAAATATAACGACTAGAGGTAAAAAAGATTGTCATCAAAATTGGATGAAAAACTAGGTAGCGAAGTTTATTTTACAACGTTTGCACTCTCCAATTTCCTGTCATATTTTTTTATTGACCGATATATTTAATGGTGTGATATACGCCTCATAAATTTGGGTTAGCCAATAGATGGTGCCGTATTTGTATTTGAAACATTGTTTTTAACGTTGAAGTTTGTGCAAATACACTACGATTTGTTTTTTCAAATTGTCGTCTATTATTTTTTCATTGGTGGTTGGCGATAATTATTTTAATTGGTTTTTTGTTTAAATTATTGTATATATAATACTATTTTTGTTATATTTTACTGATCAACTAGAGTGTTGATCCTTTTACATTCATATATAAAAAAAATAGATCATTTCTCATTACAAGTCTTTGAAATTATTGCTACTACGTCAACAAAATGTATACACACAAACTTTATTTATAGGTGTAGCAAAGCACGCCGGGTCCCGCTAGTAGTAATATAAGTTTTGGCATTGTTATTTCACTTTTAGCATTGTTATTTCAATAGGAAAAAAGGCCTGCTTTATGTACAATTTTTGAATCGCAAAAGTGAATTTTACGGTTTGCTCGTACAAAAAAATATTTTTGAACTTGTAGTTGGTACTACTTTCGAAAAACAGCATTGGTAGTAAAATCTGTCAACTATAATTGCCAAACATATGTTTGTCGACAAATTCAAGTTTGTTTGTGTTATGTGATATAAATTTTTTATCATTTCTATAATTAAATTTTAACTTAATTAATTTTAATATAATTTTTATCTTTTTTAAAATCATTTTTTCATTAAATTTTAAAAAAAACATTTAAAATTGTTAAAAACAACAATAAAAATTAAAAATCAATCAAAATAAAACGTCGAAACCTTTTTAATAATTTCTTTTTCAAATTAAAACTATCAAAAACTTGTAATATTTGTAATTGTAGCATGCAGAAAACTTACTACTGAAAATTTTATTCATACCAACTAGTTCTAAAACTTAATATAAGTTCTAAAATGTAGTAAAGTTGAACTTACTACTTTTTATTCATATCAGAGATTGTTATTTCAATAGGAAAAAAGGCCTGCTTTACGAACAATTTTTGAATCGTAAAAGTGCATTTTACGTTTTACTCGTACAAAAAATATTTTTTATTCGCCATTTTTTATTGCTGTGATTCTATTGCTGTGATTCGCGGCCGTAAAGTTTCAAAATTTTTTCCGCAGATTGAGGCTTAAAACTTCTAAAATGACTGGACTAAAACTATTTGTTTGAGTAAATCAAAATTTTCTGACACTTTACATGTTCGTGAAAATTAAAACTAAAATTGGTCGATTTTGTGAAATCAGATTTAGAATTAGCAGTTTAGTACAATTTATCTATAAACTAGAATCTACCTATAATTTTTAAATACAAATCTTACATTGAAGATGGCGCACTTTACTTAAATTTAAATATCTTAAATGTGCATATAAGTTTGTTAAATAAATTATATAGTCAATAATAAATTCAATAAATTTTGTGCATTTGTTACAAAAACTAGTTTTTTTTTAATTCTATGTTAGGCATGTTTAGTGTTAATTATAATAAATTATTAATTAACGTCTCTGAATATCCGAAGATACCATGCCAACTTGGGATTGGGATTAAGTTTGAATAAATTAAGTTTCTTTTAAAAATTTATGGATGCTAACTTTAAAAGTTTGAGGATTAAAGCTATCAGGAAAAACAGATGAAGGTAAGGCGTTCCAGAGATGAGAGACTCTGTTGAAAAAATCACGCTGAAAGGCAACAGTTCTGCACCTTTTTATATGAACCGTAAAAGAATGGGCTATAACATTTGCTCTGGTGTTACGCAATGGGATTGCTAGTTCAGGTAAAATTGATTTAATCTCTTCATAGGTTTGTTCATTCATAATGTATTTGTAGAAAATTGTCAAATCAGCAACATTTCGTCTGTGCTGTAAAGAATCAAGCTCATTAGCAAGAGTTGAGTTGCCAATCAGTTTAACAGCTCTGCGCTGAACAAAATCAAGGCACTTCAAACTGCTATAATAAGCTCCACCTCATATGTGAGAACAGTACTCCATGCAGGGACGTATAAATGATTTCTAAATTAAAAGAAGCTGTTTGCTATTAAAAAACTTATGACATCGTCCCAAAAAGCCCAATTTTTGAACAGCGTTCATAGCTAGGTTAAAAATATGAGAATTCCATTTCAAATTATTTTTAACTTCTACTCCTAGAAGCCTAACAGATTATTTCTCTACAAGATCTTTAGAGTCAAACTTTAATGGAAACAGATTAGGTGTGGATAATCTAGAAAAATGACAAGCCTGTGTTTTGCTCGTATTGAGTTCAACACTATTAGCGAGCCCCCAATCCAAAATAGTTTTAAGGTCATAGTTTAAAGAATCTATCAAATTTGATCTACAGTTGTTAAGCGCTAACGGTGAATAATGAATATAGTTTAGGGTTTTCATGAGACGCATGAAGAGTGCTATCATCAGCAAAACTTTGGATAGGACTAATTGTTGAATCCAACAAATCATTAATATAAATAAGAAAAAGAGTTGGTGACAAAGCAGAACCCTGAGGAACTCCTGCATTAGTTGAAAAGATATCCGATGAAAAACCATCAACATTGACCCGAAATTTCCGCTCCGAAATAAAGCTTTGTATCCAAGATATAAGTTGCTCATCCAAACCATTACATCTTAATTTGCAAATAAGATTGTTGTGCCAAACTTTATCAAATGCTTTGGATATATCAAGACTCAAGAGCAATACCGAAAGTCTCACCATGATTTTCAAGCGATTTGTTCCACACATGAGTGACAAAGGAAAGTAAATCTTCCGTCGCTCTTTCTTTTCAAAACCAGTATTGTCTTTCATTAAGTAGTGTGGAAGACTCTAAGAAGCTCATTATACTAAAATTAATATATTTCTCAAACATTTTAGAAACAACCGATGAAATTGAAATGGAAACAACCGAATAGAAACAACCGATGAAACTGTAATTTGTTGGATCCCCTTTGTTTTACTACCCTTTTTTGGAACTGGTTGTACGCTTGCAATTTTCCATATTTCAGGAAAAACTCCTTTCTTATATGACAAATAAAAGATTTTAGTGAGGATTGGTGCTAACTCCCTAGCAAAGGTTTTCAGAATATTTGGGGGAATATGATCTGTTCTAGATGCTTTGTTAGTATTAATTTGTAAAAGTATTTTCCGAACAATGTTTTTACGAAAAATTATGGGCATCATGTTGTGCAAAACTCTAGGAATTGACTTAGGTAAGAAATTGGGCTCTTTTAGTGTAGAAATTTTAGAGAAATAATTTCCCAGAAGGTTAGCCTTTTCTTTTGGGTCTATGAGCGGCACATCTCTATCAATTGGGGGAGGTAGAGAAGACTTACAAAAATTACCTTGGACATCCGTTTATACATAATTAGCGCGAAATGCTTTTCCGAACGGGAGTGATTGCGAACTACACTCTTTTTCTTTTTTGAAGTGAAAACTTCTTTAGTTGCGTTGTGCGATTTTGTATGGCGAAAATTTTATGTATTCGCATGATCGTCACGCTAAATAAATAATAAATATTAAACGAAAGTGAGATAAATTGTAATCATTTCTTATTTTCTTATTTTTTATTCTCATTTTCTTCATATATAATTTTGTTTTCTTTCTTATTGATTTTGATTTTTTTTTCGGTTTATAAATTTGATAATTTTCTCAGTTAAAACAGTGTATAACTGTAAAGTAAGCTAAGATTTTGTTGTATTTTTAAGCAAAACAAAAAAAATAGTTTCTTCATATTTGATTTCCGTGTTTTTCTTTACACTTTTTAATAAAAGAAAACGCAATTACTATTTAAATAATTTAATATATTTTTTTGCATTTACAGGTTTTTAACTTCGCGATATGGGAAGTTATTGTTTTTGGGTCGATTTTCGAAATCGGAATTTTTATGATATCTTTACGTTTCATGACCTTCTGAAGCTGTTTAGACTATTTTTAGCTGGCAGTCTGTATGTGTGTGTGTGTATGTGTATGTATGTATGTATCGCTGTATGTAGACAAATTTTTGCCCAACGCTTTCTCAACAACGGATGGGTCGATTTTAACGAAAATGGTCGCTATCGATGTATCTTGGCGTAACTTAGAGCTCAGTCCTTTTCTAGCGAAAATAAATCATTTATTTTTAGTGGTTTCTAAAAAACTGAAAATTATCGCTTGCAAATATCGTGAGATTAAATAATGCTATCAAGATCATGCAACTTCCATATTGTTTGTCATCATGTCAGCCATTTATAATGACATTTGTATAAACAATTGTTATCTTACTTTTTGAGTTTTTTAAGAAAATGTGAAAAAACTACGTATTGTTTTCGTTACGCAAACGCATGATATCTAGATAAAACTTTGGTATGTAAATGAGCTGTAGACGCATACGGACTTACTTGAATATCGAAGATGAGTGGGTGGACTCTCGCACTCTTGGTGCGAAATTCCTCTCTTAAGATATAATCTCGCACCCAGTGCGAAATTCTACTTTAAGGGTAGAAACTCGCACCGGTGCAAAAGTCACATCATTAGTGGAATCTCGCACCGGTGGAATCTCGAACTAGTGGAATCTCGCACGAGTGGAATCTCGCACTGGTGGAATCTCGCACTAGTGGAATTTCTCACCCCCAGAAACTCGAAATAACAAGGTGGAATTTCGCACCGTGCGAAATTCCACCTTGTTATTTCGAGTTTCTGGGGTGCGAAATCCTACTAGTGCGAGCGTTTCACAATGAATTTTAAGTGCGAGATTCCACCGGTGCGAGATTCCACTAATGAAGTGACTTTCGCACCGGTGCGAGTTTCTACCCTTAAAGTAGAATTTTCCACTGGGTTCGAGATTCCATCTTAAGAGAGGAATTTCGCACCAAGGGTGCGAGAGTCCACCCTATCAAAGGAATCTCGCACCGGTGCG
Source organism: Diogma glabrata (assembly GCA_963693315.1). Lineage (NCBI taxonomy): Eukaryota > Metazoa > Arthropoda > Insecta > Diptera > Cylindrotomidae > Diogma > Diogma glabrata. Next base: position 108,780,792 of record OY856186.1, on the reverse strand, counting down.
AAATTCGACTTTAAGAGTGGAATCTCGAACCGGTGCGAAATTCCTTTCCTCCATCGAAGATCTGAGTTATTTTCAAAATTTGACAAAAAGTTCAGAGGTTAGTGAGTGGATCACTTGGTCTACTGTTCATTTGAAACTTCATTAACACTCATTTCTGAGATTTAATTTGGTTGGAATATAGTGCATGAAGTTTTTGTAATGTTCGTAATGTTTCGTAATGTAATGTTGTAATGTTTTTGTAAAGTTTTTGTAATCACTTCCGGTTTATCACTTTTGGTGGAGTATCTTATTTTTGATCTCTCTTTTAATGATATCACAACAACAGCCTACAGTTGTGAAGTGTTTTTTACTAATCTCTGATAAAACGTTTCAGTTAACATGAGAAAAATTAACTAGCAAGTCAGGTATCTTGTACAAAGTGGTTGGTATCTATCAAACAAATGCTGATTTTTTAGCTGACCAATAGGCTGACATTTCGTTTGTTTTAATATTTTTTTAGCTGCCCGATGCTTTATTTTTTTTTATTTTGGTTTAGGCTCTATAAAACATAGAACAATGTTTAACTTTACATCAACAAAATATACCATAAAATAGGTTTGGTATCTCAGTTTACATTATCCAGCAGTTTTGGGAACTGGTTATTTTTTTTAACTAATCCATATTTCATTTTTATTTTTAGTGTATTCATAAAAGCAAATGAAGAAAGCTTTTTGGAAGAAATGATCTAAAATCTCCAAAGGCATTCATCGATGGTTGATATTTGGTGAACGATTGGTTTTCAATTGGATTTTGTAAATAAATTTCGATAACTGTTGAACCAATCGAAAATTAAAAACATTTATTAAATGATAAACATTTCATTTTTCATCCTTAAACATTTTTCATCCTTAAACAACAATCATATTTCTGTATTTCTTAGCGTAATTTTATATAAATAACATTTTTATTTAAATTATGTAAAAAAAATGGTGATATTGTTTGAGAAAAATCGAAAAAAATTTTAGCAACGTTGACAAAGTAGACTTTACGTAGACTTCATCGCTAGTTCTAAATATATATATGGTGCAATGAAAATCTTCTTTCCAGTGTAACCAAAAGATGAAATGACGGTTAATTGCAAGTATTAGAAAGAAAATTTCAATTTATTAAAGTTTTAAGAAAATATCTTTATGTTTCCTATTTAACTTAACGGGAAGTTCTTGGCGTGGCCGCTATGGTCACACCCTACCCTACTAGTTATTTTGCAGTTTAATCTGATAATTTGTAAATTTGAAATAAAATAAATAATGTATAAATCATTAAATAATAATAAAAAAGTATAATAATTAATTAAAATATTATAAATTAATAAAAGTATAATGATTAATTATAATTATTATGTCATTTAAGTTATATTCATACTTTCTACGTGGCTTGTACAGTCTCTGATATGTTTTGATTATCTTTATATATATAGAGTAATTCCATCCCTCAAGTATCACTTTTAGCTAAAATCTGTCCATCAAAATTTTTTTTTGCCCAGAACTATGTTTATTCGGTAGAGTATCGAAAACGGTTTGGGAAAAAATTTTTTTTGGTCCAAGAAGCCCTTGGTTATCCTGTGCTGGTATGGCTTAAAATCGCGATTTGTGCTTACACGCGTATCTTGAAAATGCCACCATTTGAGAAAATTCGAAAATAGTCAGAAAAATTGTCATTTAACATAGCCTGAACTGAAATGTTGCCCATTTTTAAATGACGATTTTTCTGGCTATTTTTCAATTTTCTCATAGATGTTCTATGAACGCATTCTAAGATAAAAATTTTTCCTGAAAGTACTATGTTTTTGCTTTCAAACGCGCTTGCTGCCGTCAAAATCTGCCGTTTAAAAATGGTGGCATTTTCAAGATACGCGTGCAAGCACAAATCGCGATTTTAGGCCATACCAACACAGGGTTTCTTAGACCAAAAAAAATTTTTTCCCCAACCATTTTCGATACTCTACCGAATGAACATAGTTTTAGGCAAAACAAAAACTTTGATTTACAACAGGTGATCCTTGAGGGATGGAATTCCTCTATATATTTGCTCTGTCCGGTTGTTTGTGACTGAACTGCACCTAAACGGCTAGATTGATTTTTATGAAAAAGTGTGTGTGCAATAATGGTTTATACCTATAATTGGATAATATTGGATAAAACGGCGGGGAGTCTCCCGAACACCTGTAAGCTTAAAACTTCAATAACTTCTAATCCTATTGACCCTTAGGAGCCTTTCAATCTTATTGATACTTGATATATAAGGTTTTGGTACTGTTTCAGACATCTCTGCGTACCCACTTTGGATTTATCACTTCCGGGTAAAAAGTTTTTTTTTTAATTTTTTTAGATAGTTTATTCCTACTATAGTCTACAGCTAGAATTCGATTTTCATGAAACGTTGTTTAAAGTTAATGGAAAAGATTTAAGATTGATTTTATAAGCGTTTGGGTTCATTGGACAAAGGGTTGGAGGTCACGGGGGTCTCCAGAGCACCTGTTTTTTAAAAGATCTATAACGTTTGTACCTGATAGTCGAATTGAATGGAGATTGGAAAGCCAAAAACTGAAGATTCAAACTTAAAGGTTAACTCCCTTAGGGGAGATGTCTTATGCTCCTAGGACATCTCCCTTATGCTCCTAAATGGAGATACAGGAAAAAAAGTGTAAAGATATTTCTTTGTATATTATATTATTTATTTGTTTACAGGCTATATGTTTTAAAATTTTTCTTTAGTGTTAGATTTAACAAATTTATTATTAAAAAAATTGTGATTTTCTTTAGAACCAATACGGTGAGAATGTGAATATTGTGAATATTAAAATGGTCCCGAGAGATTCCTTGATATTCAATTTTATAAGCCCGAATCCCGGGATCGTTAAAGTGTCGGGAAAGACAAATACTATAGATATAAGTTCGCAAAATATGCTACATTTTCTAACGAACTTTTACTCCACATATAAAAGTTGCCTATTAGTATGTTTAAGTTAAAATAATGTGGTGCCTTAATATTAATAGAGATGTTCCATCTCACCCTAGATGTTCTATATAGAAAATACCACAATTTATGATAATTCTGGTAAATTTATCATATAGAAATAATTCAAATTTGATCAATTCTGGTGATCAAAATAGAAGCTAGATGATTATCTTTTATAACAAACCTAAGGAGGTCAAACATAAAAAGGTTGTTACTCTAGTTATAACCCATATTTAAAATCAAAGCAAAATATGCTTATTACCATCAACAATAAGTTCAGTAAACTTAATCAAACCAATAAACATAAATTATGTAAAACGCAGTTTTAATTTTTTTGTTGACATTTAAAAACAATGAATCCTTAGAATTATAACAATAACCTTTACTTAAAGTTATTTATGATCGGTTAAGAATGTTTTTTTCCTCAAAACAACAACATTTTCGTTTCCACTGTTTATCGATTTCTATCAAATCCAACAGGTGAAAATTTTCCGAAAACAAAAAACAAAAACCAAATAAAAATAAAAATAAAATCTACAATATTAAATTTAAACACAAAAATAACTTATGTGCATTTCATACTGAAATAGACTTTGGCAAACAATCTGCGCAAGCTCGTCACAAATAAAATTTTGATCTCTATGGCAACAGTAAAAGTTTTATTTTCCCATTTTCTTGCTAATAATAATTTATAAAACCAAAAATTTTCCCAAAAAAACTTATATAGTAAACTGAAATTCTAAAAGAAAATTCAGTTGTCTATTGATTTTCATTACGGAAACATTTGAAATTGGAAATTATTAAAATTTTCGTTTAGATTTGTTCTTTAGCACAAAAAAATAGATCAGTTTTTTTATAATAGATTTAAAAGAAAATTAGGTTTTATTAAAAGTGAAAAACTCTGTGAAAATATTAAATAATTAGTGTTAAAATTAACAAAAAAATAAAATTAACAATATTTATTAATTAAATGAAAATGAAAAGATTTGTGAAATAATTATTTTAAAAAATAAAGTTGTTTAAAAGAAAATGAATAAGTAAAAAATTTGTGAAAATTCATTTATAAAAAGGACTAAGAAAATTATTCAAAATTCAACTAATAAAGAAAGTAAATTTGAAATTAAAAGGTAAGCAAAAAGCATTTTCATGAAAATTCGAAATAAGTATTTTTCGCATATAATGAGTCAGACAACAATTTATTTATTCTTTTAAATTCCTGCTCTGACATTAACGAAAATTGTAAAAAATTTAGAAACTAAAATATAAATTTTTATGTGATGCAAATGAATTCTTGAATACAATAAACATTTTGTTATAGTATATGTACACTGTTTCTGATCATATGCCAATATAACATTTGTTCAAAAGAATTTTTATCCAATCCTCAGTTATTAAACCTTGATCGAATAATATTCAATTATTTATTAATACATGAAAATTATGTAACTAAAGGTGTGTTGGTGTAGATATGTAAGCTAGATGTATTAAATTCATTTGTATGATTCTCACAAGTGGAGGCGCCAAAAAAGTTTATCAAATATTTAAGTAGACGCCTATTTTGTTGCCAGTAATTAATTTAAAATTTATTAAATTTTAATCTATTTTAATGTAATATATTCTATGTATGTTGCACAATATGGTATTTATATGATTTTTAAAAAATTCAAACACAAAACTATAATAGAAATTATAAATTATGCAAAATCTAAAAAACCACTTAAAGTAAACAAAAAATTTGAAATATTTTCAAATGACCTATATATATTTATTATAACAAGCTTAAATTCTATGTGTTTTGGTGTGTACATGTTGGCAATTAGCATATAAATTGTTTCCGCTCATTTATGGGCCAACTGCTTAGTTACACAATCTTTATATAAAAAAGTTTTTATTTGTTTTTCTCACAATTTTTTTTAGTAATATTAAAAAGAATTGTAGAATTTTTATTGTTTTACGAAAAATTAATTTTAAATTCTTAGCCAAATGGACACAGAAAAATGAAAATTCCTGCAAATATCTATGTGTATGTTGTATTTTTGTCACATTTTCATTCACTCAACAGGACAAACAGACAGACCCATAACTAAAATTTGTTTACTTAGTAGGAGAATAAGTCTATGTGTACAAATATTAGTTTTTTTCATTGAATCAAATTATAAGGGAAATTCATTGCTTTATCAAAAAAATCATAAAAAATGTATATCAAATACCAAAATTTGTTTATTATTTTAGGGAAATAATAAAAAAAATTAGAATTTTTTATTACATATAAATCAAAGATAAGTTTTGAACGGAAGGTATAAATATCTAGACTATATTAATTGTAATTTTATTTATATTAAACTTGTCTGTTTTGGTATTCAGATAGAATTAGGCGTAATTTTCACAAAATAAATGTGAAGTCTTAAACTTTGTTGTTTTAAAAAGTTGTTGTGTAAATATTATTGAGGCAAAATAGAGAAGGAATGGAAAGTTGATCTTCACTATTGCGATTTAATTAGATTTGTTTAATTGATGTGGTTACGATACCTAACTTAAGCGGCTATTTAGCGAGCTAAGTCAAAGCTACTTAACTTAACATTTACTAGTTACATTTCCCCGTTTCACTATTGTCATATACTATTATACTATTATTACTTAAACTTATAATAAAGTTTGATAATTAAAACGCCACCGATTATAGATTTCAAAATTAATTTATTTTATTCGAATGCATTTCGTTATAGTCCATAACATCATCAGCTTGCGCAAGGATTATACTATTGTCATATATATGTCATTTGTTTGTTCGTATTCCACCGGGGCTAATTAGCTTAATATATTATTTAAATTATCAAAATGTTTAACCTTAATATTAAGGTAATCAGCACCGGCAAAACCCATGTTTAACATTTAAATGATAAATTTGCAAAATTTAGCTTAACTAACTTAACTGACCCATCATGTTGAAGCTGTGTCTAAATATTCTTATCAAACTTAGTAAATATTTTATTTAGTTTGTATTAATAGATATTAAAATTTTAAGATATAGGTGTTTCAATCTATATTACACAAAAACCATTTTAAATTGTGTTACAGTTTTCAATATAATAATAACAAATATATAAATTAGTATTATATACTCAACCTAACCAAGATGTGCAAAACAATTTCTGGTTTGAGGCACTGAACCTGTTACTGTTTAATTAAACCTCTTCAGACTATGTTCAAAATCATACTGCGGCATTTTCAACTAACTGTGATCGTACGTTTTATTTTTCAATAAATATAGTCCCAAACGTCATGCCACAAATATACAAATATAATGTAATCATGATCTCACACTGTTATTCTGACCAAATTAAACAGAACCTCTAACAAAATAGTATGTAGCTGGAAGGATTTACTGCACTCAATTATATGAGTAAATTGCCCATTGATTTACTCGACTATATCTCATTTTAAATTAGCTAAATATTTGCAAACTGGCACGCGTAGAAAACTTAGAAAAGCAAATCAACGTTTTAAAATATATGACAATAACGAAATTACAATACTAAGCCGTGCAATAAAATAAATTGTTTATAATATCTTCAGAATTTGGATTTCAGTGCTAACTATCTTGATAGAGCGATAATGTTCGAAAACGAAATAAAAATTTAAAAATGTTTTGTTCAATAAAAATATTAACAAAAATGTTTCAGATTTTTATTAATATTTTGGTGACAACAATATTTCCTTTATGAATTTTGATGTATCTCGTGAACAGTAAAATAAATAATATTAATAATAACATCACAAATTATTAATATATTTAAAATTTCTGATAAAAAACCTGGCGCCCGCTTCTTTGCTTTTATTTTTGTTTTCTTAAATTTTGTGTCGCCAAATGATTCGTTTGCTTGTAGTTTTTTAACGATTTATTTATTGCTTTGGAAAATTTAAATTTACAATTAAACAAAATTCAAATTAAATTTGTGTTTAACCAGATTCCCCACACATTGTGTTGTGATATATATAATAGTATAATTTAATGGATGAGTGTGTAATGAAATAGTTTATTCTCAAGCAAAAGTTTTAAATTTGCGAGAGAATAAAATTCATTCCACACGAATTAATTACACTACTTTATTCCCTGACCAAAAATTGTGTATTATATGAAATAAAAACATTTTCTTCAATTAAAACAATAAATCTTTATTGTTTTAATTTATAAATCAAATTTCTGATTAAAACAAACCCTGATGATAAAAAAAACCCTTCCCATACAATCAACCAAATTCAACTAAACGAAATAAGAGAATTTCACTTCAAATTTAATTTTTGAACAAAACGTATTAGACTGAGAGCCAGTGACCGGCAGACTTACGGTATTTTAGCAAACTCCATATTGATGCTAGGTATAGTTTTTCACCTGCCGTAGTTGAATTGGGTATTCACTATCCCCGCCGATGGTTCTTTTGGGCGTGTCCGCAAGTCAAAAAACGTAAAAATTGACTTCAAAAACGTGATTTCAGCAAGTCTGCCGTTTTAATATCTTAAAGTATACAATCTTTTTTTAGTAAAAAATGCAATGGCAGACACCTACTCCGGTTCCGAGTTTTTTTTTTAAATTTCAAAGTTTTAAAATTTCATGAAAATTTACTTTATAGACCAGTAACTTTATACATCACAGTATGCGTCAAATCCGGTAGTTCTGATTTTTTGCAGACTTGTTTATGATGTTGGCCTAATGAATAATCCAAGTTCGTGACCTCGAGCGCCGAACGCAACTTGGTCAAAAATCGAAAAAACCGCGAAAAAATCGTTATTTTTTCAAATTTTGGCGATTATAACCCTAAGGGACTAGTTTTTCTTTATACTTTCCTAGGACGGTTTTAAAGTAGTTACAGTAGACTAAATTTGCTACAATATGATACTTATTACTGTCTCTGTAGACCCAATAGTTTCCGAGATTGAGCCTTTCAAAGTTTATCATATTTTTAACTTCGCAATATTGGGCAATATTTTAGACATTATTTTAGTCACTCGAAAATTCATTCAGAACGACAGAATTGCAAAAAATTGCGCATTTCGAAAAAAATGATAAACTTTGAACTGCTTAATCTCGGAAACTATTGGGTCTACAGAGACAGTTCTAGTATCATATTGTAGCAAATTTAGTCTAATTTAAAACCGTTTCAGGAAAGTATAAAGAAAAAACTAGTCCTTTAGGGTTATAATCGCCAAAATTTGAAAAAACAACGATTTTGTCGCGGTTTTTTCGATTTTTGACAAAGTTGCGTTCGGCGCTCGAGGTCACAAACTTGGATTATTCATTAGGCCAACATCATAAACAAGTCTGCAAAAAATCAGAACTACCGGATTTGACGCATACTGTGATGTATAAAGTTTCTGGTCTATAAAGTAAATTTTCATGAAATTTTAAAACTTTGAAATTTAAAAAAAAATACTCGGAACCGGAGTAGGTGTCTGCCATTGGATTTTTTACTAATAAAAGATTGTATACTTTAAGATATTAAAACGGCAGACTTGCTGAAATCACGTTTTTGAAGTCAATTTTTACGATTTTTGACTTGCGGACACGCCCAAAGGAACCATCGGCGGGGATAGTGAATACCCAATTCAACTACGGCAGGTGAAAAACTATACCTAGCATCAATATGGAGTTTGCTAAAATACCGTAAGTCTGCCGGTCACTGGCTCTTAGACTATATCAAATCCATTGTGATTATAATTTGAAAATAATTTGAATAAAATCAAAACAATTTGACCAATTGGAATCATACCAATTGAATAATGATAATTTTTTATAGAAAAAATTTCATTAGACAATAGGCTAAGTTCATTAGGCTATAGGTTAGAAAACAATACAATAATACATACTATTATTATGGAAAAAACATAAAAATAAAACTGATATTAATAAATGGAAGAGAATAAAAAATGTTATCGTTTAGTGGTATTGATTTAAGACCAAGGAATATCTTATTACTTTGCTTCATTGATTTGTGTAGTAATTTGTGTAGCGATGTATGCATCCCAAATTTGATTTTGTTGTTTGTGTTGAGCCTTCCTAACTTCACATCAGTAATAAAAAAATAGGTGTGTCCGTGGTTAAATTGTTGAATCATCACAAGTGAAGGATCTCCGACCAACAACAGCATTTTTGAAAATGTTTATCAATATCTTTAATTCCTGGCATTTGGGTTAAATGGAATTCAGTAATGAATGAGCTTTTAATACGGTTTTCAATAATTCTGCATCGTAGCTTTTAATTCGCCACTTCTCGTTAAATTTTGAGTTTTTTTAATTTTTTATTCAATAAAAAAATATTTATCTCTTTGCACATTTTCGTTCATGGAATCATTTGAAAATACTTTGATATATGATTTGAAACTGTAAAAAAGCTAATTAGCTTTCTGGCATTATTTCTAGATTTTCCAGCGACGGGAAAATGGGTGCACGAGCGACAGCGAGGGAAGATACCCTTTCGTACAAGTTTGAACAAACCCTCTGGCAGCAGTCGCGCACAATATTTTTTGTATCGAACCTACATTACACAAATTTGTGACAAATTTCAATTTTTAAAAAATTTAAGGTGCAAACACAATAGATCCGTTCCGTCCGCTCCGTTATATTTGAACTGTCAGTTTATATGTAAAACGGAAATTAATACTCAAGGGTAAAAAGGGTAAAAAAGCGGAACGGACACTAAACACAAATTCAAACTTTTACGGAAGACATAACCTTAATTATTGTTTATTTTTTCTACATATTTATATAAATAAGCAGATTTCAACAAATTTCATAAAATATGAATGAGCAATTTCACGAAGATTCAACATCGTTTTGACTTGACCCCTTTTAATTTTGATTATTTTTTGTTTATAGATAGTCTTTGATAAATAAAAAATACAAGTTCTCTTGTCGCCCCTCAATTTTTGTTATTTTGTGATGTGAGTGCATTTTGACGAGCGATTGTAGAAAAACTACTCAATCGATTTTCATAAATGATATGTCGTTGAATAGGTATTAGAACAAAGTTTTTAAAAATGTACACTGTTAATTTTTTGAAATAATTTTTAACGGTGTAACATAAGAAAAAAACGGTGTAATTGAAAAAAAGATGGCATAGCCTTTTTTTTTTTTTTTTTTAAACTAAATTGAAGCTTATTTTATATCTAACAACTTGTGAAAGTTTAGGACTAGACATATTTTTTGTTTTAGAGATAAAATTCGTTGTGCATATGACTGTCGGGAATCAGTTTTTTTTGTTCTGAAGGAAAATTATAAAAATGGCGATTTTTAGATTCAAATTTTTTTTTATGTTAAATATCAAATATTTTATTATTAAATGAACTTTTTAAAAAGCAATTTCAGTCAAGTTCAGCAAAATTTTGCGACATTTTGACTCGACCCTTTTTAATTTGGTTTATTTTGGTCTATATTTAAAAAAATTCTACTTGAAGCCGTATTTTTCATTTATCAAAGGCTATCTGTAAACTAAAAATAAACCAAATTAAAAAGGGTCGAGTCAAAATGTCGCAAAATTTTGCTGAACTTGACTGAAATTGCTTTTTAAAAAGTTCATTTAATAATAAAATATTTGATATTTAACATAAAAAAAAAATCTGAATCTAAAAATCGCCATTTTTATAATTTTCCTTCAGAACAAAAAAAACTGATTCCCGACAGTCATATGCACAACGAATTTTATCTCTAAAACAAAAAATATGTCTAGTCCTAAACTTTCACAAGTTGTTAGATATAAAATAAGCTTCAATTTAGTTTAAAAAAAAAAAAAAAAAAAGGCTATGCCATCTTTTTTTCAATTACACCGTTTTTTTCTTATGTTACACCGTTAAAAAATATTTCAAAAAATTAACAGTGTACATTTTTAAAAACTTTGTTCTAATACCTATTCAACGACATATCATTTATGAAAATCGATTGAGTAGTTTTTCTACAATCGCTCGTCAAAATGCACTCACATCACAAAATAACAAAAATTGAGGGGCACCCTGTGAAGACCCCTGGTCGAAAAAAAAAATTCTAAGAGAACTTGTATTTTTTATTTATCAAAGACTATCTATAAACAAAAAATAATCAAAATTAAAAGGGGTCAAGTCAAAACGATGTTGAATCTTCGTGAAATTGCTCGAATATAATTTAGCAAATCTATAAAATAGTACATAAAAATATAAATATAAATAAAATATAAATTTTTGGATAGTTAAAGACGGAGCGGTTGTATTGTTTGTTATAAAACGAAAGGATTGAGGCGGATAAAAAACGAACGGAACGGAACGGATCTATTGTGTTTGAAGTTTGAACCTTTAAACTATTAAAATAAAACATTTTTAAAAATCATAGGAACCTCATTTGATAGTTGTGTTGGCTTGAATTTTGTCTTCGACTTTTCAGCTACTTCTCATTATGGGATTAGTCTCAAATTTAAAAACAAGTTTGTTGAACCTGTCTGTATACTCGTTTCTAAAAGTTTTAGACCAAAAAACTTAATAAAAATTACAAAAAATATGCAATTTTTAATTTAGTTTTCCTCCATTTTCCTTCAACGTTTATATGAAAATCCATACATTTTGAATGACCCATTTCCCGCGTTAGAATTTGGCTCATACTGGATATATCATTATAATCAAGGACATGTTTTGTAATTTTCAAATAGAAAAATAACCTTAAATTGTATATATTGAATATAAAAATTAAAGCTTTTCATACATTTCTTTTGTTCAAAGCTTTTCGTCATATATTCATGCTATTCTATAATTCAATTTTCAGTTACAAGAATGCGCTGGTAGTAATGTGAAAAGAAATTTTGTATTGTAAAAACATAAAAAACAAAACCACTGTTGCCATTCCCATACAATTTTTAATTCGTTTTTGTGATCTACAATAATTAATTATTCGAAGTACAAAATTTCGAAGTTCGGAATTTAAAATATTGATCAAAGTACAATAAATTGAACAATTTGTAATATAAAAATATATGGAAATTGGCTCGTCTCATATATAATAATAGAACTTAAAATTAAAACAATGAGTAAAGCCACGGTACTAAAATTTTACACTGGATGTTTAAATAACATAATTACAATTGTAATAGTGCAATCAATTACTAAATTCTGCCATTGCTATATATATTATAGTAGAAAAACACTGAAACACTGAATAAAATATAAAACTAAAACTTTCTGCCGTGGACACTTGGCGCAATTTAATGAATAATATAATGAACAACACTTGTTGTTGCGCATATTAAAACCTTCTTAAATTTTTTATAACTCGATGTTGAGCAAATTAAAAAACTTTTTATATTTTTTATAACTCGATGCACATTTCGTCTTCTAAGGACATCGTCAGATTGATTTGATTCAACTTCAAGAATCTAGAGTAAATTTGATAGTGTTATACTGTGAATTGAGCCAAGATAAAAAACAATCCAATAATCCGTTTGTACCACTCCCATAGCGGATTAGTTGATGGCAGAATTGATGCTTGAAAATTATTTATAAAGATAATTAAATGTTTGTAGTACTGTTCTTCTAAATAAATAGGAAAACTACCGTCGATGTCCTTAGAAGACGAAATGTGCATCGAGTTATAAAAAATATAAAAAGTTTTTTAATTTGCTCAACAACAAGTGTTTTTCATTATGTTATGAGAAATATTGTTATGTTTCATTATGTTATGATACCTTATTAAAATTACTTTAAATTTCAAAAGAATTTCAAATTTTGGGTAAGTGACTGGTTTTACTTATGATGTATTTTCTGTGAAATAAAGTGGTTAACTTATTTTTAGATAAAATTATACAACTCAAGGCTCTTAAATTTAAAAATAAAAAGACAATTTTTAAAAACGAACTAAAGATTAAAAAATAAATTTTGCATTGACACACGTTATGTTGCAAAGAAACAAACGATATGTTTGTACAAATGTTATGTCGTTTATAATTATATTTTCTTTCAAATTGTAAGGAAAAAAAACTATTTAAATAGTATTTAACACATCTTAGCACAGATGTAAACATTAGATTTTTGACTATTAATATTTTTGATAGATAAAGAATTTTCCGTTCCCATTTGTTACATAAAATTGAATGCGTCCAATATATAAAAGGAACAAATGTATCCGAAATGTGTGGAATATTAATCTCCAACAAGATATTATTTAAACCTTTATTCCTTTTCTATACTGACTGCACCACCTAATTCTATTTTATACAACAAATAGAAACGGAACAGTAGATTGTATTACTAGTGCGAACGCGTTTTCAAAATAAGTGTGTAGTTTTCACTTTTCATCACGAGCAAAACTCCCGATATAGAAGCGTAACTCATTTTTAGCACACAAAAAAATCGTGAACTTGTAGCGCCATTTTGAAATTAAAACTCAATATAAAAATAAATTAAAAAAATCGCCCATAACGCCATCTGGAAAAATAAAACTCCATATAAAAAAAAATCAAAAACACGAATCCAATTTTTTGCATATGGCAATGTTAATTGTTTATTGCAAATGGCGTGAATCAGTGATTATGCTATGATTGATCACGCTATGATCAGCGATCACGCTATGATCAGCGATAACGCTATGATTACGGAGGTTTTGGCACGTAGCGAGTGCTGCAATTACTCGCGTTTGGAAATGCAGTTCGCGTCGCGCTAGTAATACACACTAGTTTTTGTAACAAATGTACAAAATTTATTAAATATTTATTTAATTGTTGATTTTATACTTTATGGCCGTGTGTCAATACAACTAAACCTAATTTGTTGAAGGCTAAATCTAATTTTTGACGTTAATATTCACCACAAAAAAAAATTAAAAAATTAGCCTGCCCTAGGCCTAGTATAAATTTTGACAAAGGAATCTAAAGAAAAGAGAAGGCAAAAGAAAAAGAAAAAAAAAAACAAAAATGATTTTATTTTGTTTACTTTATTGTAAATTAGTTTATTGTTTTGAATAAATGGAACAAATATATTGAAATATATTGGAAAATAAATTTTTTTTAATTTGTTCATTTTAATTTCAAAGACAATTTGTTAAAAGCAAAGACAACTATTTCGATATGTCACAATTTAGATTTAGCCAATTGACACAGCAAACTTTGGTAATAAATTCAACATAAGCTAATTTTTTTTACCATATGGTAAGAAAATTTAGTTTAGATTTAGCTGTATTGAAACAGGGCCTATGTAAAAAATTTATAATAGTAGTTTATGTAACAAGTACGCAAAATATGGTTTCAGCGGACGAATCGTAATGTTTCAGGTTTTAGCGGACGAATCGTAATGTTTGAAAATAATTATAATATAAAATAAAAAGAAATTTTGAATCCGCTAAAGTGTTGTCATAACGACTTTAAGTACTAGGCCGCTAAAATACAATTTTGCGGACTCTAAACAGTTCTAAAAGTAGTCATTTTTCGGAGCTAATACTATAAACAAATTTAAGATATTTAAATATAAACTAAAGCACGCCAACTAAAGTGCGCAAATTTTAAGAAACATTGTCATCGGCCAACTCAAAAAAATTTTGTGTGGTTGTTTTGATGTGTGACATATTTTTTTCACGTGCACAAAATATGCATAAAATATTTTTTATAAGAAATAAAAATATTTTGTAGGCATAAATGCGACATATATATTTTTCGTTTATTTTATTTTAGAAATTGGATATTTTTTGTGCATGTGTTACAAAAAATTTTTTATCAAAAATGCTAATAGTCAAAAAATTAATGTTTGCCTCTATGCTACGATGCGTTAAATACAATTTAAATATTTTTTTCTTCTTACAATTTCAAAGAAAATATATTTATAAAAGACATAAGTGGTACGTGGTATCGTTGGTGGTAGTGGTACGAACATATCGTTGGTGGTAGTGGTACGAACATATCGTTCGTTTCTTTGCAACATAACGTTTTGTCAATACAAAATTTCTTTTATCCACGACTGCTAAAGAATATATGCTTTCCATGCGTATGTCTTCCATTGTAATTATATTCATTCCACAACTAGTGAATTTGATTAAAATTCTTTAGCAGCTCTATAGTTTATTAAATATTCCCCTAAAAAATTAAACAACAAACTTGTTTTGTTTTTCGCTATCTTTGATGGTTTTATTTCAATATGGCGATACAAATTTTTCATGAAAACTGGAAATTAAACGAAATATCTTACAGTCGTGGATAAAATAGCATCTTGTATTGGCTTAGGATGATGGCAATTCTTCACTCGGATGATTCCCTCCACTCGCTACGCTCGTTTCAGGAAACTTCATCCTCGTGAAGAATTGCCTTCATTCTAAGCTCATACAAGAATCTACTATTTTCTTTTTAATTCGTCTTTTAGAAAGTGTCTTTTTTAATGTTTTTTTATTAATTTTTTTATGAGAAAGTTAACTTTAAGTTTAAGCAAAATCACAAAGCCTACTAGATTAAATAAATATTTTGGAACCTATTTTCTGGAGTTCTAAAAGTTTTGATACGCCCGACTAACACTATGTTAGATGTTATATTTTATTTTAAATAAATTAAGTACATAGTTTAAAAAATATCCCAATAAAAACTAATTCTAACGGTATACACTATTATCAAAGTGTTTGAGCCGAGAAGGGATAACAAATAAAATAAATGTGAAATTTCCATCCATCGTCCATTAACATCTTAGAACGCATGTTGTTGTGGAACCTTGTCTTAAAAGGTTTTTATGTGTTGTTGTGGCATATATTGTAACGACTACTACACAACACATTTTATTAAAAAAAATATATAACAAAACTGGATATAAAACTGTAGTGAATTTTAATCAAATGTAAGTTGACCAAATGAAATAAGCTTCAGATCAGGTCAAATATAGCATACGATAGCAGGAAAATCATATATGATTATTGATAGAAACCGCATGTTGGGCCTATTAGGTCATCGATAGGGACCTATTAGACTTTGTTCTAGTTCAATCAGACCAAAATGTTATAATCACAAAATACTTCATTATATTTCCAGGACTGATGGTGAAGTCGACCAATGCATCAGAGTTTCCAATATGTTTTATAGGTTACTAAACTTTACTATAATCACAAATATAGTGAGCTATTTTCATTGATGTATGAGTATCTGTTTGGTATTTTTGATACATTTTAATTTTCGATGAGGTTTTCTTTTAAATTTAAGACAAAAAATGTGTTTTTGTCTAAAAATAAACTGTAAAAATTTAATTATTTTTTTATTCGAAAATAATATAAACAAATATTTTTTGCTTTATATATTATCGATTTAAATTTGAGGAATGTGATTAATAAAAACAGTTTTATATAGGTTTTATCGACTAAAACAAAGATATTTGTGTTGGAGTTTGAGCTGAAGGAAACGTAGGTGGTGCTGAAACTGAAAACTTATTGTTTACTAGAAATACTTTTATAATCACCATTGTGGGGATTCTAGTTGTAGTATTTCTTGACAAAAGAAGATGAAAGGAAAAGAAATCTGTTTGATACATGAAAGATTTATTAATAAAGTCCTTTATAATTGTTCTCCATAATTCCGTTTTTCATTTGGTGAAAATGGAAATCAGAATGATTTAAAACATCCCCCTAACCCTAACTTTTCTAAACACAAATCTAATATCGAACAAGACAAGAATAAGATTCGGATATAAGAAAAGTTTCTCCCCTTAATGAAAAATTTTTTTTTATTTTATTTTTCAATTCTTTGGTTTCAAATCAACTTAAATAATAATAAAAAAATAAAAAAATGGAAATGAAATGAGAAGGAATATTTATTTTCCACAAAAAATCTTTATATGTTTCTTAATAGGTTTCTGTTGGTATTTCTGTTTTTGTACTCAGTTGACCCTAAACCGTATTTTATGAAACGAAATGAAATTAGGAAATTTAAAAATACGTTAAACCGTAATCAGCCATCGTTGTTTGGTGGAATATAAAAGCGAACGTTTTTATTAGAAAAATTGTAGAGATGTATGTACCAACATTGTACTCAACATATTTATAAAAGTTGTTTCAAAATACATAGCTAATATTTAAAAAAAATTTATATCTAACAACAAATATTCCGTTATTAGTAGTTTTCAAGAAAATATGCAAGTAAAAATAAATTCTTTTGCGGGAATAAATCGTTTTGAGAAAAACTACTGGTACATCACGCCATCCCGAAATAAATAAAAGAAATTAAGAAAACAAACGAAATTGGTAAACAACTCAAAACAAATAAAGAAATAACAGAGTGACAAACACAAAATTATGTCACAACAGAAACCCACTAAGTTTAAGAACGTACTCCTTATAGTTGAATTTTTAACATTTTTTAAATTTAAAAATTAAAATCACGACTGGGGTCACCAATTATAGAATGAAGTAGTACACTATATATGTTGTGTTCAATACAAAAACGTATTTTTAAATAAAGTTTAAATGAAATCCAACCTAGTATAACATAAAATTAAAATCATTCTTTCGAGTTTCATGTTCCAAGCTCAACCTCTACAAAATTAATGTTGGACAAAATAAAATTAAAAAAATTAATTCAACATTCATCATAGGTAATTAACATATTTGTTTTTTCTTTATAGATTTCAAAATGAAAACTGATGATAAAAGTAACATCCCACGTGTGCGGATAGCCGTTCTTGGGAATATTAACGTTGGAAAATCAGGTTTGTAAAATGCCCATAAAGTTCTTCAAGTTGATAAAAAAGTATTTTGTTTTGGAAAAAGTTAAAGTCGATTTTTCCTTTCTTTCACTGATATTTATGTTTAATGTCTTCAAGTCAAATTAAGTAGGTGTAATTTAAGATCTATTGTATAAGCAAATTTGTTTCCATCTAGGTTTACTAATGCTACTGGCATTTAATTATATTAAAGGTCAAATGGAAATGAAAATTCTACGAAAAACAGGCGTACGAATAACAAACCCTAATATAATTTTTGTTAAAAAAATTATAGAACAATAAACGTGATAATTTCTTCATGATAGTGTGTCAAATTCATAAATAATAAAATGTGTTATTCAATCCTTTTCGAAACTTCTTTATGTAAATAGTACCAACAAATCTTCTTTTCCGAATAATAATAAAAACCAATATGAAAAAAAATTACGCAAATGACATACAAAACGATTAATAAAAATAAATTTTTCAACACTCAAACAATTTTTGTTAAATTACATGTTAATGTAAATTTAATGTTATTTTACGACTCATCATAACTACTTCAAAAATTTGTTGTTTAATATTTCCTAATATTATTCTAGTAATTATGTTTTGATTTTTTTTATGAAAATTCGAATTAAAGTAATATTTAATAAATATTGAGCAAATAGAACAAAAAATTATTAATAAGAGCGAATGCCTTTTCCATGGAATTGTTTTCAGTTAACAAAATATATCAGCTTTAAAAAGATTGTCATTTCTCTTTAGAACTATAGCCGACATATATATACTAAAATAAATGTAACGCTGTGTATGTATTTCGAATCGGTCTACAGCACTACCGAATTATAAAGGTAACAATTGACTAAATATGAATACCTTGAAACATTGATCGGCTTGATTGTTTCCATAATTGTCGGTATATGGTTTGATTAAATTCTTATTATTTTTGGTTTATCATCGGAGAACCGATTGTTTAAATTAATTTAAAAAACAAAAGATGCAAAAAGAACTAAATTCTTAAATATTGAATTGAAAAATAGCTATGTCACACTGACCCGTCATTATAGTCTCGGACAAATGCTTAAAATTAGCTTAAACTCAATTCAGGATAAATGGAATTCCCCTCCAAAATAAACAAAAGTCGAAACCCCTCAGTTTATTTACTTAACATCTAAACGTTCGCATAATTACTAAGTAATTATCAAATATTAATATTAATTTCAATATGTTTTGTAATTAAACATATTAGAAAAAATATTAAACCGATGCAATTTGATTTTTATTTAATAATTGGGTAATTCTAATTGTTATTAATTGAGTTTAGGCTAATATTAGGGATTTGTTTGGGTACCACGATGACGGGTCATGACACACAGCACCCTACAAAATAAGAGAATATGTATATGGAAAAGTACATCTTCTCGAATGTATATATTTTGTTATGAAAATGTTATGAAAAATAGCAACATAAAATTTTAATAAAATTAACATATAGTAATTTTAAAATTTAAGAATAAAACAAATCTAAAGTTTAGAATAAGAAATAAAAATTAAAGGTGGTATTAATAAAACAAATTGAATTACATAGAAACTAGGACCTAGGTTAAACACAAAAAAGAAAATAGTTAATAAAACAAGATGACTTTAAATAATAATTTTTTTTCAAAATTGTTCATAAGAAAATCTATCTAGAATACAAATTCTTGCATAATACATGTTTGATATTATGATATTAAGTCCGTTAGATTAAAAAAAATAGGCAATTGGGTTAGATTTTTAAATTCGTAAGTTTCAAAACATTTTAATTATTCTTTCTAATTCGTAAGCTCTACTATTTTCATTTAAATCTAAAATGACTGCAAAACAAAAACTATACAATCAGTAGTCAGTACAGTAGTAAATAACTATTCGAGAAGATGAACCTTTCCATATACATCTCCTATTATTTTTTAGGGCGACGAGTGTCATAACCCGTCATCATAGTCTCGAACAAATGCTTAAAATTAGCTTAAACTCAATTCATTAATTACAGAACATATTAAAGTTAATATTAATATTTGATAATTAACGGTAAATGAGCTGAGAATATTTGACTTTTGTTTATTTTGGAAAGAAATTCGATTAAACTTTTAATTGGTTTAACGACAAATAAAATTAAAATAAAATATTTTTGATTGGTTTAACGGAAAAAATGACAATAACGGATCATGGATTGACTTCGGGAGCGCTCTGAATTGGTAGTAATGCTAAAAGATAAATAATTTTAAATAAATTTAAAACAAAATTACACAGAATAACTATAACATAAATAAATACCCAAATATCAAATAAGCAAAATAAACTGCAATAAAATTGATTGAGTGCTCTTACGTGAAATTTATATTTTATTTAAAAGTTCGTGCGTCTATTGATTTGTGTTCATTTTAATTTTCAAGGAACATATAGAGAAATGTACCATAACCGTATGACATCACGTCAGACCAGAATAACTATATTGATAAATTTTCATAAAAGCCAGTCCTCCAAAATATTGAATAAGGAATATTAGACCGATTGGTACATTTTTCGTGTTTCCTAAATATTGTTTTTTCATAAACATTTTCATGAATATGTATATCGTTTTTTGATGATTAAAAAAATAGGAATTCAATTTGCTTTACAAAAGAGATTAAACAAATAATATAGCAACCAGCATAAATATTTGGGTCACATTATAAGTTATACGATTGAAATAACTTTAGTGATTTATTAAAATAAATGGTTATTTGGGTCACTGCCAAAACATTTGATACCGCATACAATACACTATACACTTGCTTAAAATTACTATGAAAACAAATAGAGAAGAAATAGACCGTCAACATACCTATAAAAAAACTTTTTACAACATTCTAATTAAGGAGATTAATTGTACTGAAATTTGGTTGTTTTAATAGTTCTAGACATGTTTAGAATTGGATTTGACAGAAATAGGTTAACAAACAAACTTCAGATACATAATAAATAGTTGGGTGCCCATTATTAATTATTTGATATTTTTTTTGAAAAACATGGTGTTCTGAAACATAATTAACTGACTATATTAACTAAAAACAACAACTTGTGTTAAGACTTTTCATTAATTAAGAGTTAAGACACTACCCTATTAATTTAAAATTTTTCTGAAATTTTAACTAAATTTGATATTTCAAATCTTAATCGAAATATTTGTATCCTTGAGATTGTTCAAATGTAAAGATTAAAAGAAAAATTATAATTGACCTATATTATTCGGTAATTAAAATTCCATTGGACTTAGAAATTGTTCTAAAGAAGACCATAAACTCAATAATTTTGATTTTCACAGTTATCGCGTGCGATTTTACAGCATTACACCTAGTTTTATTTAAAGGAAACGCTCACACTAATTTGAAAAATTCAATTTATCTAATGTAAGATTTTAGGACACGTCAAGCATAAATATGCATGAAGTTATAAGAACATCATAACACACGTAACGAAGACATTAACCTCAGTGTTCAATAAACTTTGTATTGAAAAATTGATGAAAAATTAATAACAATCACTAAAATTCATTTGATAAATAAAAGCATACAATTTTCAATTTCAAACCTACACATGTGTTAAAATTTATAAGCATAAAAAATATACAAACAATTTCGTACGTGACAATTTAAAAAAAAACTAATGATATATTTTATATTTATTTACAGCATTAACAGTACGTTACCTTACACGTAGATTTATTGGTGAATATAGATCAAATACTGACTTATTATATAGACAAACAGTTTCATTAGATAGCGGCTTACTTGATGTAGAAATTGTTGATATATCAGCTGAAAATGAAAACGATTTTCCTGTAGAACAAGTAATATAAATTGAAAACAAACATCAATTTTTTTTTATATTAATATTTTTTGTTTTATTTTTTTTTTCAGATTCAATGGGCTGATGCATGCCTTATTGTTTATAGTATTACAGATAGAAGCAGTTTTGAATATGCTTCAAGATCATTGGCTGAATTAAAACAACTACAAAATTCGCCATCTGCCTATTTAATTGCAAACAAAGCAGATTTGGACCATTTACGTGTGGTTAGTATAGTTAATATTGTTGTAAATATATGTTCCACATAATAAAAATCAAAATTTAAAGTTAAAGTCAAAATGAAAGCAAAATACAATGCATATCATTATCAATAATAATTTGTCCTAGATAAGACATACAATTAACTTTTATCTATCAAGTTTACTTCAATGGCGTTTTTCAGTATTTAAAAAAATAATACCAAATCTACAATAATCAGCCTCATCTTGTTGCATCCAATTCAAGATCAAAGAAAAAAAATATTATACAAATGTAAATAATTCGTTTTTGCTGTTTGTTTTTTCTTATTTTTTTTAACTCAATTCAATTGACGTTATTCATCATCGTTTGATGATTATTTTGAAATATTTCAAGGATAAGGTTGAATATTGTAAAGAACTATTTTTGTTTGTTTATGAACAACACCAACAAATTTTACCTCTCACATATTAAAAGATGAATTTTCAGAATTAAGGGTATATAAAAGTTGCAAACCACAACAAATGTTGTGGTTACTTTTATTAAGTACCCAATTGTTAAGCTTATGCGAAACCGGCTTTAGTTAGAAATCTGATTATTGGCCCTTGCATATGGAAATACAATGAACCTTCAAAGATTTATTAGTGAAATGATTTACAGAGGGTTAATTTTCCATAAAAATTCAACTTATAGAAAAGTAGAAAAAATTCGCGCTTTTATCGAAAATTACACTATTTATTTTATGTGAATTAAACAAAATTATTTCTTTCCCTATTAACTATTATTAATTAATTGAACAATTTTTAACAATCGATTTTCTTTTCAGATCCCAGAGACCGAGGGTGCTACACTAGCAACATCACATGGAATAGGATTTTGTGAGGTTTCAGTTGCAGAAAATACACCAACATTATATCGAGCTTTTGAGCGACTTTTGATTGAATCAAGAGCACGTCCAGTTAAACAAAGAAAGTTTTCAGTGAGCAAAATGATAGGTAATACAATTTAAAAGCATACATTTAAATGGTTAAATCTAACCTCTAATTTTGATCACAGGAACTCTTATCGGTAACAATATACAAAAACAATCCGCGTTATTAAACCAAGGTACATGTGTACCATGTCATAAGGGCGAGTTACATAAATCTCGAGTTTTAAAACGACGTCAAGCATTTACAGCAACTGCATCACTGTGACCTACAACCAGTATTTCAACGTACGATGATAGCAATTAAAACAATTTTTTTATTGATCAAAAAATATGTTATCAATTCCACGGGTGCTGCTAGTTAGCTGAAGAGACAGATGGTTTTAATTTATAAAGTTTTTTCTCTTTTTCGTTTTGAAAAGAAAATGGAAAAACTGTATCTTATTATTTTCCCTTTTATAAAGGAACTTATTTATTAAATAGTAATAGACAGTATAAATTAAATAATTAATGTAAAGCTTCTTTGAAATTTAAAAATAACCTATGATTTTGAAAACAGTTGGTAAGGATATGGATGAAATATACATATGACATAAAAATATTTATAAAAATATTTTATAATTAAACCATCAAACATATGTCGAAATACGTTACTCAGTTTCATTATAAAAAAAATGTATACTCATACCCGAAAGTTATTTTAAACACGACGGAAAAAGCTGAATGAAAATTAAAAAGTTGAAAATATTTCGTTACGTGTATATTTGTGTTAGTGAAATTCTTTTCGGTATAGATTATTTTCACAACGAAAATTCAGAATTAGTCTTGAAATATTTAGAAAATTATGTATACTAATACTGAGTATTTGTAATGTATACATGTACACTGTATACTGAGTAGTGAGGAAAGTCGTTAAAATGAAAGCGGGTGGAAGATTTTAGGATCAACAAATCTAGTATTGAACTTTTTTTTCTCTTGAAAATCCGATAAACCAGTAGGAACGAAGCCTATTTCTTCACTAACTGGCAATCCCCCTTGCATCGTCTACAAGTGAAGCAAATCCATGTGTAAATATTTTACTTCAAAAATACGCTTAAAATAGTTTGACCGGTGATTAATAAAAACAAAAGTTTGAAGAACAACATTTGACATTAGTCTTAATTTAAAAAATTCAATTTTAAAGTTCATTACCAATAAGCCTTCTTTTTGTCAAGCATTCGCTTACGGAAGCGTATATGAAACATATGTTTGATGACATTTTATTATAATTATTAATAAAATAAATGTTATATTTTTGAAAGTGTAAGCTCAATCAAGAAAATATATATATATATATATATATATATATATATATATATATATATATATATATATATATATATATATATATATATATATATATATATATATATATATATATATATATATATATATATATATATATATATATATATATATATATATATATATATATATATATATATATGAATATTTATATGTATATATATCACATCCTAATTTATCACAAGTTCTATTCCAAGATTATATTTTTGTTTGTTTTTTTAAACTGAATTGAAAAATTAGAAAATAATCCAAAGAAATTCCAAAGAAAATTTTTGTTTCAACTCAAATAAGTATTGTTGGAATCACAACTCTTATTTTAAAAGTTATTTTTGTCACCGTTTTAAATAAAAACAAAAATTCAAAAGAAAAAATAACTACTTGGCGCCTTAAAAATTTAAAACATTTTGTCGCATAGAAAATATTTTAAATAAACTCAATTGTGATTTAAAAATGGTGACTAAATTAGTTTAAAAAAAAAATAATAATAACAATATATCTAGTATGACTAGTATAAATGAAAAGAAAACTTAGTTAAAATGTAATAATAAGCTCAAACCCAAACCTAAACTTAATTATATTAAATTAAATTAAAAAGGAATTTATATCATATAAGAAATTAAAATTTCAAATTCAATGGCTGTGATATATGAACAAATAAAAATTAATGAATATTTAATTAGGTTTTTTGTTCTCAATACTATTACTATTATCGTTACGTATTAAAGATATATTTGTGATTATATATAAATATTTTTTTTTATAAATTTAATGTTTGTAATACTGAAAAAATAAATGTTTTAAAGAAATTTAATAAAATGTTTAATTTAACATCGTTTTATGCCCTTTGTTATCATTTTAACTTATTGGCGCCAACCGATGAACAAAATTTTGTGTCTTTGCGAAACAGTGGTGGTTTTATAATAATGGTAAGTTAGTTTTTTATAAAATTTTACAAATAAGTCGTGTTTTCAAATAATAATTTCAAACCACAATTTTTCTGGAAAATTGAAGAAAGAATAAATTAAATTTTGTTTTTAAGTAAAATAACGAAAAAATGTATATGGTACCATACACCTTAAAAATATTTTTTATTCTTCCAAACAAAAGATTTCACCTGCGATATTATTGCACGCGAAAAACCGAATGCCACACATCAAAATATATATACACAACATTTAAATCTAACGTAGAGTTTGCCATCTTCATCGTAAAATATGTATTAAAATATTTACAAAGACTGCATTCAAATTAATGCAAACTTATACTAAAATTACTTAGTTAAATTACTCAACGTTTTATTTTGCTTTTAAATGCTCTAGTTCTCAAGTTTCGATTAAAGTTTTTTAAATTTGTTAAATAAATTATATAATCAACAATATTATATTTTGTGCATGTTACAAAAATTATTGTGTATAACTAGCGCGAACTGCTTTTCCAAACGCAAGTGATTATTGCATTCCAGTTTACAACAATAAAGTTTTATGCAATATACAATTACAAGTTTATAGGAATAATAAGGAAATAGTTTGATTATTATTTTTATTTTTATTTGGCTTAAATGATTTACACATTAAAATTATTTGGTATTAGCCAACACAAACATTATATTAAAAATCGACGTTTCGAATACAATTCGCTTTCATCATCAGAATAAAAATTATTTTTAAAGTTAATTTAATTTTTATCCTGATGATGAATACGAATTGTATTCGAATCGTCGAGTTTTAAAATAATGTTTGTGTTGGCTAATACGAAATAATTTTAATGTGGAAATAGTTTGATGTACAACGACCATCGAATCACGAATGACACAACGCACGAAAATTAAATTTGCAGGAAAAAATAAGATCGAAACGAGTTCATTAAATTCAATACGAACAGGTTCTGTGAAAGTTTTCTACTATACTTTTTCTACGATCAAACAAGAAATAAATTTACTCACTTTATTTTAATGTTAGTCTATTGATATTTCGATAATTATTGGTGAAAAACACGTGAAATCAGCAAAAAACATGCAATTTTGGAAATGAAGTTTTAATTTTGTATATATATAATTTTGTATTGGAATTCGTTGACATCAATAAAAAAAAATTTTCTGCGTTTTTAGTTTTTTTTTTTGACCCTGTCTTAAGATACAGGGTGATGAAAAATCAAGAAATTGCTCGACCCTGGTGTATTAAAATGGCTGTACAGTCAAAACTACTGAACTTTAATGTTATATAGCTCAAAATGTAGGTATTGAACTAGAGCTAATCAAAATAATAATTCAAATTATATGACCTTGAGCACTTTCTTTTAGAAAAATAATGGTAAAAAACTCAAATTCGATTTTCTAGAAATGCGTATTTTTTGAATTTTTTATTTTTAGGTAGATTTCATATAAAAATCTACCTATTGCAATGGGCTTCATCTCGGAATTTCGGAAAAAAAAGTTGCCAAACGACTATATATGATAAGCGGAGACGGAAAATCAAAATGAAAAAAAAGTTTATATATGTATAGTATATATATAACGATATGAGATATAACGGAATTTGGCGGCACTCTCACGGTCGCAATTTTTGACCTAAACCAAAATAATTTTTTGTGTATGTTGCGGCAAATAATCTCTTTGACAATTTTGCGAACTGGCCATATCCGGGTAACGGTTTAATGGCTAGAGCCTAAAATAATAATCTAGGGCGCTATAAGTTCCATTTGAATATGTTCTAATCTATTTGAATTTGAATATATTTTAATAAAATTTATAAATATTGAATATTTGAGCATATATCTATCATTTTTATCCAAATGACAACCTTGGCGTTCCAGGTTCCTGCAAAATCAGCTGTTTTAAAAATTTGCTCAGCTTTTTTGTCATTGATCTAGCTGAATATGGCCAAGCTCACTTTTGAATTTTGTACACAAAGATAGAACAAAAATCTTTCCAAAATTTAAAAAAAAATAATTCAGGTCTAAAGGTTGAGACCCTAGGGCTGTTGAAATGAAAACAAACGCAAAAGACAATGCTTAAATCATGTTGCAGCTTATGTTATTTAAATTCATCTTAACTTTTAAGAAAACTTTTAAACTAAAGCCTCAACAATTTCCAGATTTCTAACCCAAGAGGTTCCATTTTTATAAGCATTATAATGCACCTATTGCAAGAAAAATATCAAGCTATTCAATACCATAGAAAACGATCAAATTCTCTTTCGTTTTCATTTTTTTCACTAAGTAAACCGTTTGAAAAAAGATTAAACAAGAACAAAAAAATACAACAACAAAGATGAATTTGAATTAAAATTGTTTGATAATGTTTGATTATAAATTATGCGTGATGGTATAATTGTAGTTGTGACGTAGTTCATTTGATCTTTGGTGGATTTAATATGTTATGACTAATTTTAACCAACATAAAAAAAACTGTTCCGAAATTGCATTGATAAAGTTGTTTCGGATAATGTATTTAATTTGGTTTGATAATTTTTTTGAATTATTCTGTTGCTACTTAAATTTTTTAGGTAGATATCATATAATTTTATTTAAACTAATTTGACACAACTAATTGGAGAAACAGTGAAAAGAAAAGCAGCTAGAGCGAGTCTTAAGAAAGAATACGACAAAGTTATATCAACACCTCTGGAGTTATATAACTGGGCAGCAGCTCCAGGCAATTTTCAAGATAACATGTATTTTTTCTATGTAACGGAGGCAGGTTTTATTGCAAAACGAAACAACTAGCTGATAGATACGCCAATTTAAAAACAATTCCTGGAACACGAGGATATCACTCATACATTCCTACAAATGATGGATCAATCTTAGCTATACGTTATTCTAACTCTACGGAATTTAGTAATGTTAAATTAAATAAATGATAAAAAATGTGTAAAATTTTTATTTTGAGTTAAAATTAAAAATTTATTATAAAAACATATATGTAAATCCAAAAAAACTGTTCATTTTTTAACTCCACTTTTTTTTATGATGAAAAATTTTAAGGCGTGTTGCAATAAAATTAATAAAAAAAACAAAAATTTTCCCCTCTTGAATTTTTTATAAAATGTTAGTAACATATGTAACTTTCACATATTAAAAAATAAAAAAATTAAAAAATACGCATTTCTAGAAAATCGAATTTGAATTTTTTACCGTTATTTTTCTAAAAGAAAGTGTTCAAGGTCATCCAATGTGAATTATTATTTTGATTAGCTCTGTTCAATGCCTACATTTTGAGCTATATAACATTAAAATCAGTATAGTAGTTTTGACTGTAGAGCCATTTTAATACACCAGGGTCGAGCAATTTCTTGATTTTTCATTTCATTTCATTTCATTTTTTTATCTTAAGACAGGGTCAAAAAAATAAAAAAAAAAACGCAGAAAATTTTTTTTATTGATGTCAACGAATTCCAATACCTAAATATACAAAATTAAAACCTCATTCCCAGACCTTGCTGATTTCAGTTTTTGTGTTTTTCACCTTTTTTAGTTAAAGCAGGTGAGACCAATTTTAATTGTTGCGTGTTTATTTTTGACGTTACCATGACAATCATTAGAAGTAAGAATATTTTTTGTTTGCTTATTACTTTTATTCACATCACAACCATATATGTAATATGACTATTTCTGAATTTTTAAAAGGTAAGTGTATCACAATTTAGTTTACTTTTATAATTTTACAGTACTCCTAAATCCCTGTTTATTTATCCTCGTATACAATTTTTATTCGTCTGCATATTAAAGTGTTACTTTATTGCTGTGATTTAAAGTGTCACTTTTTATTTTTTAACCATATATTTTGTTGTCATAGTTACGTCCAAAAAAGTAGAAAACATTCGAATTTGTTTAAATTCTATAAAAAATAAAAATCTTTATCAAAGCAACCTTTCGATTCCAAATTTCCTAATTCAATTAAAATATTTTTTATTCCTTGTTGTCATAGTTATACAATTATTTTGAAAAAAATAACAAATATTTTGTCAAAGGTTGTTCAACATATTTTTATTTCAAAATTTATGCAAATTTATAATTTTGATTTAGAATAAACATTTTTTTAAAATGTTTTGCTTGTGGCGAATAAAAAATAGTATTTGACGCAGGGACGCAAGTTATTTTAAATTGATTGTAAACTCTTACTGTAACTCTTAATGTAAAGTGTAAACTCTTAAATTTTAGACTTAATGTAAAATTTAAAATATGGAGGGGCTGAAATCTCACAGCTCTGAGATATCAAGACTTCGGCCTGGGTTAAGGATTTTGATATAGTTTTCGGCAAAAAATTTTATGAGGACATGGTTTTTAGTTTTGGGCAGCGATGTATATCAAACATAACTTTTTGTTTAAGTACATGTATTTTTTATCTCTGTTAAGATATGTATTACAAAACTAACATGAAACATCAATACGTTGTTGGAAAATTATTACAGATCATAATTTAACATAATTTAGTGACAAGATTATACAATCAGCAAACTACTCATTTACCATTTCGAGAAAATATTTCAAAGTCACAAATTCATATTTCTTTCAAAATTCCAAAAATATTGTATCAATTAAATAAAACCAAAAATTCAAACTTTTTTCAAACAAAATTCTAAAAACATTTCAAAAATTATTACAAAATCAAAGATTAAAACTTTTTTCTAAAAGCCTAAAAATATTGCATAAATTATAACAAAATCAAAAATTGAAACTTTTTTCAAAATTTTAAATATATATAAAAAATTCAAAAATTCTTTTTTTTTTTCAAAATTCTAAAAATATTCCAAAAATTATAACAAAATCAGTAATTTAAACTTTTTCTAAATTCTAACAATATTCCAAAAATTATTAAAAATTCAAAAATTTAAACTTTTCCCGAAATTCTAAAAATATATATTGCAAAAATTATAACAATATCAAAAATTGAAACTTTTTCCAAAATTATAATAAAATCAAAAATTTAGAATTTTTCAAAATTCTAAAAATATTCCAAAAATTCTTACAAAATCAAAAATTGAAACTTTTTTCAAAATTCTAAATATATTATATAAAATTCCAAATTTTTTTTTTCAAAATTCTAGAAATATTCCAAAAATTAGAATAAAATCAAATATATAAACTTTTTCTAAAGTCTAATAATATTCCAAAAATTCTTAAAAATTCAAAAATTCAAACTTTTTCCAAAATTCTAAAAATATTGCAAAAATTATAACAATATCAAAAATTGAAACTTTTTCCAAAATTATAAAAATTATAATAAATCAAAAATTTAAAATTTTTCAAAATTCTAAAAATATTCCAAAAATTCTTACAAAACCAAAAATTGAAACTTTTCCAAAATTCCAAAAATATTTCAAAAACTATAACGCATTCAAAAATTTCCATGTTCATTTATATTTACGTAAACGAACAGCTAAATTTTTTTCAAAAACTTATCTAAAAAAATGAATGAAATCATTTTTTGACAACATTTTTTTGACAAACTTATAATTCTCATTAATAATAATAAAATTTCATGTCAAACAAATAATAAATTTTATTTTTTCCAAAAAATTGGGTAAAAAAATAAATAAAAATCTTTCTTTTGACCCACTTGACTACATATTTTTGACAAACTTATAATGCAATAATCTAGATTTTGGTCTCACATACCAATCCCGACCATCAAGATTTCTCCAAATTCAATGTTCCTACTCGTAATCACTTAAAATGAACGTTTTCTAAGCAAAAAATATGCAAATTTCCTTGTTTTGACACACTTGACGATTTTTTGACACACTTCCGGTACAGTTATCGAACACATCTTCCTTTCGGCTCTTCCCATTGAGTAAACCTATTTTAAGAAAAAAAATGTTTGAAATCCGTCCAGCGGTTTTCTAGATTTCGTAGGTTGTGAGGGCCGGCCGGCAGACAGACATACATGTTTTTGTTTTTTAGAATCAGTAGGTCCTAAAACGTCGAGACATGCCAAAAAAAGTGGGGATAAGAATTTTACTTTTAGCTCATGAATGTTATACTTAGGTCTTTCAGACCGAAGTAACAATAAACATGCGTCCTAAATCATTAGCTTTATGTCCTTGCATCATAATGTACTATTTATGACTCATTCTTTGCGAAAAATTTAAATATACAGCTGCCATTGAGGTATACGATAGTAAAGGACTGTAAAACTATGGAATGATAGAGATAGAACTAATAAAGAACCTTTTTTACCTTTATTTGTCTATTTAAAAATTTCGTCTACTCTCTTATTTTAAAGAACAACATTATACGAGATTAACAATAACATTATACGAGAAAATTGCAGCTGGAATGCTTGATTATACCACAGCATTATACCACTTTCAATTATATATTTATATACATTAAAAATAAAAATGTATATCAAAATTAAACACTCAACAAAAAATTAAAGTAGATTATTCAAGCAAAGAAAAACAATCAAACAATTCCACGGTTACTACAGGTAAATATTTGCCTGATCGGTAATTGCTGTCACTAGCTTGTCACTCGGTCTAGCACTGTAATTTCTTCGTTTGAGCAATGATCTTTAATTTTAAACACTTGCGACTCACACTATAATTATTCTATTCTAACTTTGTATAAGAAACATTTTTTTTTAATTAATGGCTATCTGATGCTAAAGATTACGCGTAGTTTTAATTATAAAAGCATTGCAAAAACCTATAGTATCCCAACAGAAAAAAAAATTACCGGCTGTGAAAAGCCAGAAATTGGAATGCAGAAGTGTTACAAATCACATTATAAGCTTATATACCAAGTTTAATCATAATCAATTATCAGAACTGATGTTATTGAAGTTTCAAATAAACTGGAGGCTCCCACCACTTATCCCGATATCGTCCAAAACTAATCAGTTCTTTGTCATTCAAATCACCATTTTTGTCATAGTGTCATTAAAATTGATTAATAAACGAAGACTTTATGCTCCCAACAAATTCAAAAACAAAGTGTGAAGTCAGCAGTTAAGGCATAAGGACAGCCTCCCGCTACTTTGATCAATGTGTTTCAAAAGTCAATCATTATCGTCTCACACTAATTCAAACATTTTTCATAGGTTTCATCATAGTCAATTCATTATTGTAGGCTGTAGTAGTGTAGTATGAAAAAAATGCAAAAAATTTGAAAAAAAAATTTTTCCTGTAGCGAAAAACCAGAAGTTGGGATGCAGAACTCTTCTGAACTGTACTAGGTGCTTATGTGACAAGTTTCATCCAATTCGATGATCAGGTACATACATATGTAATTGAGCTTTCAAAAAAACGGGTGTTCATCGGACACACCTCCCCCTCCCACTTTGTTTAATATCGGTAAAAATTAATCAGCTCCTTGTCATACATATTGCATCTCTTTTTAAAGTCTCATCAAAACTAATTCACGAACGAATTTTGTATGTTCTGAACATACATAAAAAACGGAGTGAAAAAATTCAATTGTTGTAATATTTTGGCTAATGTAATCTAAAAGTTAATGAAATCTTTCTCATAGTTGTTGCAAGCTTTTACCAAAATTTCATGAATGTTGGTTACAGAAGGGATAAACATTTAAAAAAAAAGCTTAAAGGTGTTCGGGAGACCCATGCCATTTTGACCAATATTGAAATAAATCCAGATCTCCCATTTTCAAGAAAACCTGGATCATATACCAAAGTTTCATCAAGATCCCATGCGTTTTTGTCACGTACTTCTTTCGAAAAAATGTTTTTTTGAAACTTTACTAATTCTAAATTTTGCAATTTGATTTTGATGAAACTCGGTTCATATGCTTTTTGTGTACTTTGTTGAATATTTTTAAGGTCTACTTGTAGTTTGTAGCAGATTTTACAGTTTGTGGTCCTTTCTATAAGGTTTTAACCTATCGAATGACATTACGTTATTACTTATTGATGTACCTTATTGAAACTTTCAATCTCCTCACACTTTTTCCTGATGTTAATCTCTATTATTCTGGATAGCGCTGAAACAGCTTTGATCCAAATAGTGTTTCTGAAAGTGGATCTTTCATGGCCGGAGTAGTCACAGCTTTTAAAATAGCGAGTTTAATGGCAAATGAAAAGTGAAATTGAATGTTGTTATTTTATTTTTGTTCAAACATTTTACATTTTTTATAGAAATAAATAATTTTAGTAAGTAAAATAACATAATTTTCATAAGTATTTTAAACATAAATTGGGAGCATTAGTTTATTTAATTATTTAGAGCAATCATAATTGATCATCCATAATGATCATTCAAAGCAAAACGTTCATCAAATTCGATTTTACATTTTGAATGCAGTTGTTTTCTTCGAAACAGTTTTAACTATTAATTTTGTCCCACTACTGACCACGTTTTCATTTCCACTAATTTCTCATTCTCCTAGGTAGCCAAAAACAAAAACTGCTTCATTTTTAAACAGAATGAAAAAAAAAACTCAAGGGTAAATTCTACAGAAATGTTTTTTTTACTTCGCAATAATTTTTATGTATGGATAAACGTGAATTACTGATAGAACAGGTGATAAAAAAACTTCTTGTTATTCTTACTTCGTAATATTTAAATGTTGCTTTTGTGAAATTTCATAATCCGGGAAAATAATCTAGTAAACATATTCGTAAAAATTTTATGCTGAAAAATTATTAAAAATAGAGGTTTGGGTTTTCATTATTTTCATTTCCGTTGAACAATGTTATTAAATTAAAATAATTCAAATGAAACGTTAATTTTGTGTAGAGTAGATAGTGGTATTTAAAATTATGACGAACTGAAAATTATGATCTCTAACTCTTCTCTTTTGAGATGCAACCTTATCCGTACAAAAGAGAATCTAAGGCAGCGAACGAGCTCCAGGGCTTCAACACTGATTGTAAATGGTATTAGTAGAAAAAAAACAAAATTTCAGGATGCAAAGTTTAGGGATTTTGGGCATATTATTATTATTTAGGATGGACGCTGACTTTAGTTTTTTCAATTCATTTTAATTGTAAGTTAAAATTACATGATGCCAATTTTCACGAGCTTTACATTTATTTTAATTTTATTGAAAATCGGTTTCGCAATTTTTAGAATAACCCAAATTTTTAATGCAAAGCAATTCGCTACGTTGGAAGAATAATGGCACAACTCAAAAATTGTGAATATTGACTTCTCTGCATAAAATGCATTAAATGATTGACTTTTCTGCACAAAATGATCGTAATATAGTTAAATTTTCATGTGGTAAATTGTTACAATTTAACCTCACTCGCTTTTTCAGTGCATAATAGTTATATTACAATTTAATTAAAATTTTTGATTTTCATTTTCTCAAAATTTCTATTTTTAGTGCCGGTATTCTTCCAACGTAGCGAATTGATGAAATATATCAAAACTAAAATTTTAGTCAGCGTTCTTTGGATTACACAACCATCATTAATTAAACATTTTAAAAAATTATATAATTAATTTATTTATAAAAAAAAATTAAAATATAATCATCTTTTGGTCTCCAAGTTGTTTTTATTTATTAACCTTCACGTGCACAGTATCTACCCGGGTAGATATCACGGTTTTTGTAATTCAATAACTTTATGAGTTTTTAACCAATCATCATGCCTGTTCAGCTATGTGACTAATTTTTAAATTGATTTCGCAAAATCTGAGAAAAAAATATTTTGGACTTCCTTTTAACACTTTTTTTTGGATTTTTATGGTTTTTTTTTACGCAAGAAAACAATATCTACCCGGGTAGATATTTTTTCCTTGGGTTTTATATGAATATTTTCAATGGTCAATGTGAAAAGCAAGTAACTTTATTTTTAAATATATGCTTTTATTGTATGCTTACACAAAAGCAAAATGATATTATGATATTAATACACGTTTGATATTATTACACGTTTGTTGATATTATGTAAGTTGATATTACGTAAGAAAACAATATCTACCCGGGTAGATATTTTTTTTCCCTTTTTTCTTATATGAAAATTTTTACTGGTCAATGTGAAAAACAAGTAACTTTATTTTTAAATATATGCTTTTATTGTATGCTTACACAAAAGTAAAATAAATCCACAGTTACGTTTGTTGATATTATGATTTATGTAATATCTACCGGGGTAGATATTGTTCATATCAGTCGCTAAAAATTTCCGTTCACGCGAAGGTTAATATAATAATTTATTTAAAATAAATTTATTTAAAAATCCTTGTAACAACTTACATATATTAAATAATATTTGACACGTTTCGAACAATAAATGTTGATTGATAAAAAAGAATACTAAAGAAAAATTTTTAAATGAAATTAATTGAATTGAATTTTATAAATAAATTTTAGTGGAATACTAGTTCTAAATTTGTTATGATTGAAATATGTTTTAATATAAATTTTAATTGATTGAATCCAAAACCGAATTGTATAATATATTTAAATTAAATAAAAGTTTATCATTTAAAATTAAATTTTGTTGTGTCTTAAATCCCTTGTAAATTTCAAATTCCTCAAGTGAATCTATTAGAAATCCTTGGCTACATAAATGTAAAACCTTCAAATTTTGTTTAAAAGTGGTGTAGTTATGATTGTTATTAACTAAATGGTTTTACAAAAATAGACTTTAAGTTTTGTTTATTTTTCTTCATAGGAAGATGTTCCTTAAATCAGTCCTTAAAACCACTTCCGATTTTCCGAATGTAAAATTATTCACAAGAATCACATTTAATTTTGTAAATTCCTGAACATGATTCTAATTGGATATTTAATTTTGGTTTCAATACTTACTGAAAATATTGCTTGTCCTAAAAGATATTTTAAATATAAATATTTAGAATTCATTTTTATTTTTTAAAATTAATTTTTTATTATTAAATTAATAAAAAACAATACTTCGGCACATTGCCATTCTCAAGTTAAAGAAAAATTATGTATACAAAATATTATAAAAATTGACACAAAAATTGAAAAAACTTAAATGAATTGAAAAAAATTATATAAACAAAAAGACTAGGAAAATAAAAAACTTTCTTAAAAGCTACGTTGGCTTTTTTGATATATTTTTTTCTACTTCAAGCTACGAAAATGCCATTTTAATATAGAGTAAAATCTATGTGAAAGTGAAACTTTTTCTAACTAGTGACTGAAAATAAATAAGTTTCGGTGGTCGCCTACAGGTGGTGGTTAAAACCAAATATTTTAACATAATAATTTTAAAAGTTACTTTTAAGAAAGTATTTTATTTTCCTAGTCTTTTTGTTTATACAATTTTTTCAATTTTTGTGTCAATTTTTATAATATTTTGTATAGAGCGATTTTTCTGTTCTGGTGTTTACCGCAATGGCGCTGCAAAAAGGGGATAAGAGAAAAAATCACAAAAATTTTATATGGGATTCCATACAAAACACAACTTGAATAAATTTAAAAGTAATCTATGATATTTCTCATTTTACCACAATTGAAGAATTTTTATTTGCTCATGAAGTATTATTGACTATATATTAAGCGTAATTTAAATAAAATATTATTCTTAAGTCGCTCAAAAAAGCAACATAAAAATTGCCAAAATTTCCCATACAAAGTTGTATGAAAAATTTAACCTATTTTCGTATTTGTTTTACGGACGGAAGAAAATGAAATATTTTGTATATTATGCTTAATATATAGTCAATAATACTTCATAAACAAATTTAAACTATTTAATTGTAGTAAAATGAGACATTTCGTAGATAGTTTTTAAAAATATTCATGTTGTGTTTTGTATGAAATCCAATATAAAATTTGTTGAATTTATTCTCTTATCCCCTTTTTGCAGCGTCATTGCGGTAAACACCGGAACAGAAAAATCGCCCTATACATAATTTTTTTTAACTTGAGAATGACAATGTGCCGAAATATTATTTTTTATTAATTTAAAAATAAAAAATTAATTTTAAGGACTGATTAATGTAAAAAATAAAAATAAATATAATAATCGAACAGTCTGAAAGAATTTTTTCAAATAATATTTAGAATTATATTTGCTGATACCTACTAATTAAAAATATAGTATAGATACTCCTGAAGATAGTCTAACAGACCGAAATATATATAGAGTATCTAAAAATAAACCTTGTGTTTTTTTTTATCAATTAACTTTTAAGTTATTCTGCGTAAAGTAATAAGTGCTATAAACATAATGTTATTCGAATACTTACGCCAAGTGCCAACGGCAAGCAGTGTAAATTATATATTGATCAAATGTCAGAATGATACGTTATGTGAAAATTGATGATAGAAGGGGAAATCAAAGAAGTATTCCTTGGATTTTTTCCTTTACATGGAAAAACAGCGATGAAATTCTTAAAAATCTTAAAAATGACGGTTTGGATGTTATGAATTATCGTTCCTAATGTTATGATAATGTAGCTGTTATGAGTGGTATACATGAAGGAGTGCAAGCTATTATTAAAGCAAAAAACAACAAAGCAATTTTTGTTGGCTGTATAGATCATTCAGTTAATTTATGTGACCAACACTCATTTGCACAAAATGTAGCTTGTGTAACATTTTTCGGAACAGTAGAAACCATTTTCACATTTTTTTTCTGGTGCAACTACCCGCTGGGAAGTGCTTGTTAAATACAGCAAAGAAACTTTTAAAAGACTCTAAACAACGCGTTGCAGATCTAGTTATGCTGCAGTTAAAGTATTGGCTGAAAATTTTGATGGGATTGTGGCTGCTATTGAAAAATTAAGTGATCAACAAGAAAATGTAGACACTAGAGGCGCTGCACAGAACCTTATGCGTCGAGTGTGTGATTTTATTTGCTATCTTAAATAGTGCTCAGATAAAGAAATAAATTGTGCTCAAATCGCATTGCAAAGCAAAGGTTTGAATATTGATCCAAATCGATTAGTTATATAAAAATAGAGTCACGTCGTCTTTATATTAATTAAAGAAAAACGGAGTCATATTGTAGAAGAGCAATAGATCTTGCTGTGAAAAATTCGAAGGACTACGACGTTCCAATGGAAGGACAAATTCGTCGTAAAAAACGAGTGGCTGGTGAGTTGGTCCCTGATGTACGACTGACACTAAGAGCTGATCTTAAAAATGACATGTGTGAATGTCTTGACCGATTCAGTGTTGAGTTCCGAACTATAACGAAGTCAGTTCAAGATGTAGCTTCATTGTTCGAGGTTGTGCAGGCAAACATTTTGCTTTTAACGAACAGTGAAGATTTGAAATTATCTGTATCAAGATTTATCGGTTTTTATGATTAGGTATCAGAAACAGAACTCCTCATAAATATACCAAGGTTGAGAAGGCAATAAAAAGCGGTCAATGTTACAGTTTCTGACTGGGTGTGCCTATACTTTTGGAAATTCATCGTGGAATGTGATTTTACAGAATTTTTAGAACCATAGGCTTCGTGTGAGAGGAGTTTTAGCAAATTAAAATTAAAAATTACTTGCTGGCAACAATGACCCAAACGAGGCTTAACAATCTTGGCATATTAACAATAGAACATGAGGCAACACAAAATATAAATTTTGAAGGTGTGTTTTCTAAGTCTGCATCTGTTAAAGCTAGAAATAAGCGATTTTAATTGTGTGTACATAATATGTATGTGAGAGTATATTAATTCTACTTTCATTTTTCTTTTGCTATACCATATCATAAAAGTTTCATTTTCATACATCATTGTGAAAGAATGTATAATAAAACAGTACTGTAATCATATGTATCTTATTAATAATAATGCTCATTTGTATTAATTAAATAAAATTAAAATTACGTTTATTGGCTTTTTATTAATATTGACAATTTTCATTCTTGGGGTGACACCACAATATCCGCCACCCATGCTACCTACGCCACTGATTTCTTTGTCTATACAATAATCAAACGATTAGATTTTGAGTGATATCGCAAAAAAACTAGAAAATTTTTCCGAACATGTGTCTAATTTTTTTTACTTTGATACAGACCAGGCCACGCGCAAAATTATCGATTGGTATTGTGTCAGTATTCTGCAAAAATGGTTAGACTAAGTAAAGCTAGAGGCCCTATTCCCGAAAACATAAATATGAATTTGGACAATTTTGTGAAGTTCGTATTGCATTGCTACTACCGATTTTATGGAAAACGAATTTCACAATATTGTTTAAATTAAATTTACGAATAGGAATAGTTCACCTCTGTTCACCCTTACGGAAGCCGTATAGAGCTTTTCAAGAAGTGAGAAATATTCCCAATGTTCATCCCATTGAGCACTCATTGAGTCTAATCGAATCGGGACCAAGCACCTTATTGGAGTATTATCTGAGCCAGCCTAAAGGAGGTTTATAACAGTTTCCATATCCTTTGTGCAAGGGTTGCTGCGACAGTAATCATGTGAGGAAATACCCAATCTATTAGCATGTTCCTCAATAAGACATTGTTCAGTGGTGACACCCACATCCACAAAATAAACTGCTCCAGAATCCCTTTACGAAATTGCAAGCCTGACGTGGTACTAAGTTTCTCGGCAGCTTCGAAACACAGTTGGCTGTTTGTCATTATAAATTTAAACTAAAAAAACTAGAGTGACAGTTAACTGTAAAGGGGTTAATGAATAAATGCAAACTATATTTTCAGAATAAATGGTGCCTATATTTTTGGCTTGTTTTATTATATTAACTTAGTTTTCACTTTTGTTTTGAGAGCAAAGTTGTTAATTATCAAAACTGGACAAAAAACAAACTTTCTCTCTAAGTCCTATATTTGTATAGTTAATGAACTGAGGGAAATATAAGGAATGGAAAATATAAGAATATTTGTCACTTCAATACAACCGAATTTGCAGGTTGAACACAAAACGGAAAAGAATATAAAAAACTTTGCAAATCAAATATAGACCTAATTGAAAAAGGGGAAAAAACAATTTAATATATAAAATGAAATGTAGTGATTGTCAGAGTGAATACATCGGTATGACGACACAAAAATTAAGAAATAAAATGGTTTTACACAAATCTGACAATAACAATAAACATGGAAAAACTGATAGTACGGCGGTTCTCCAACACTCTATCCAAACTGGACATCAGCTTGGATAATATACTTCTCCTAAAATATTAGCAGTAGAAAATAAATACAAAAAAACGTGCACGAAAGAAATGCTTTTTATACACAAATTTAAAAAAACGGCAATAAATTTCAAAACTGATACAGAAAATTTATTAAAAACATACTCTCATATTTTACCCAATAAAAATTACTAACTGGTTTAAATTGTTTTTAAATTAGTATATTACATATCTAGAGTTGTAAATAGCATTTTACATGCGAGGGAAAATTTTGCGCACGAGACGCGTAGCGTCGAGTGCAGTATCTTCCCGAGCATGGAAAATGCTTTACAACTCGAGATTTGTTATATACTTTTTCTACGACTTTGTTTTAATGCCCAAACGCATATAAATACTTGAAAAAATGAGCTACTAATTATAAATTAAATGCAAATAGTTTACAAATTGTGGTAGGCTTTGCATTATTCTGTGTCAATTTTTCTTTTTATTAAAAGCGTGCGGTAATATATATATGAAAATCCATTACCGCACGCTTTTTTTTACTTACCGCACGCTATTTGAAATAATAATTTACATGTCATGGATAGTGTGATGTAATTTATAATTTACTATGATAGGAGTAGAAAATAGTATATTACATATCTAGAGTTGTAAATAGCATTTTACATGCGAGGGAAAATTTTGCGCACAAGACGCGTAGCGTCGAGTGCAGTATCTTCACGAGCATGGAAAATGCTTTACATTACAACTCGAGATTTGTTATATACTTTTTCTACGACATTTTTATAATGCACATTTCTGCATATACCTCCTTGAAAATTTAACTACTTATTATAAATTAAATGAAAACAATTTACCAATTGTAGTAGGCTTGGTATTATTATGTGTCAAACATTTAAATAAATAATAATATACCAATAATATAAGTTTGATTTACGAATTTACGATATAAAACTTTGTAAAAAATGATTTCTGACTCCGATATGTCTGAATTGGACAGCACACCATTAGAAATAACACTGATAGCTGAGGGAATAGTGGAAAAAATTCTACCAGAAAAATCGAAATTGCGTTATGAGAAAGCTTATGAGCAATTTATGAATTGGCGTAGAGAAAATAATATAAATTCATTTTCTGAAAATGTTCTTCTCGCCTATTTTGGTGAAATTTCCAAAAAGTTTAAACCACCATCGCTATGGACCACCTATTCGATGTTGAGGTCTATGATGACGGTAAAAAATGATGTAAATATACCCAACTTTTCAAAACGAAAGGGATACTTAAAACGACAATCCGATGGATATAAAGGAATCAAGTCCAAAGTTTTAAGTCCTGAAGAGATCAACAATTTTATTGTAAATGCACCAGATAGAGATTATCTGCTAACTAAGGTATGCACATATTAATTAAATAATCAGTCTCTTAGTAAATAATATTTTTTATTGTTAATTTTAGGTTATACTGATTTGTGGGATTAGCGGTGCTTGTCGTAGACAAGAATTAAAAAATATAAAACTGGCTAACATAGAAGATACCGGAAACACATTAGTTTTCAAAATTATTGATACAAAAACTAAAGTAGATCGATCATTTATTGTTTCTGGCACCTTTTACAACATATGTAAAAAAATAGGTACAGATCCGTCAAAATGTTAATGATGCATCTATTTCTCAATTT
This sequence comes from Diogma glabrata, assembly GCA_963693315.1. Taxonomy (NCBI): domain Eukaryota; kingdom Metazoa; phylum Arthropoda; class Insecta; order Diptera; family Cylindrotomidae; genus Diogma; species Diogma glabrata. The sequence continues at coordinate 108,739,116 of OY856186.1, read as the reverse complement.
TTTCTTAAATACCAAAATGGTAAATGTGCCAGATAAGTGACTGGTATAAATAAAATTGGCAGTATTCCTAAGGAAATCGCCAAATTTCTGAAGCTATCTAATCCAGATAAATATACTGGTCACTGCTTCCGCAGGTCGTCAGCAACTCTGCTTGTAGATGCTGGTGGAGATTTGTTTACACTTAAAAGACAAGGTGGTTGGAAGTCTTCCACAGTAGCGGAAAGTTATCTTGATAACTCAATGTTAAACAAACAAATTACGGCCACTAAAATACTTCAGTCTATCGAAAATCATGAAATAAATGATTCAGAAAATTTAATGTCAACATCAAATTCAAATTCTGTGGATACAACATCAAACATTTCTGTTTCAATGCCATCTACTTCCAAACCAAATTCAAATTCTGTGGATACAACATCAAACATTTCTGTTCCAATGCCATCAACTTCCAATATGGTTTTACAAGAGCCTGGGCCTCCTGTTGTTATTAAACATTGTCAAAATTTTAATTTAAATATAAATTCTAGTTCATAAAAAATCAAATTTTTCTTTTTATTAAAAGCGTGCGGTAATATATTTATGAAAATCCATTACCGCACGCTTTTTTTTACTTACCGCACGCTTTTTTTTACTTACCGCACGCTATTTGAAATAATCAATTTACATATCATGGATAGTGTGATGTAATTTATAATTTACTGTGATAGGAGTAGAAAAAGAAAAATTTGTATTTAAAGAAAAATTTGATTTTTAAAAATTAAATATTTCAATTCATTTTGACATAAAATAATGCAAAGCCTACCACAATTTGTAAACTATTTGCATTTAATTTATAAATAATAGTTCATTTTTTCAAGTAATTATATGCGTTTGGGCATTAAAACAAAGTCGTAGAAAAAGTATATAACAAACCTCGAGCTGCAAACCATTTTCCATGCTCGTGAAGGTACTGCACTCGCCGCTACGCGTCTCGTGCGCAATATTTTCCCTCGCATGTAAAATGCTATTTACAGCGTTAGGTATGTAATATACTATAGTAGTAATAAATTGATTGAATGTTTAGGTTCATGATGTTGTTTTTTGTTTTGATTTTTCAAGTTATTTTAAATTATTAGAGGTATGTTTAATTTTTAACATTTTGATAAATAATGTCATTTACAAACAAAATTGTCAACCTATAATATGTACATATGTAAAAAAGGAAAACACTTTTTTACTTATATACTAACGTAAGTCATAGTAAATGAACAATACGTTTAGTGTTTAATTATAATTGTTAGAAAAGATTGTTAATTGTTGATAGTATATTTAATTTTAGTTAACCTGATGAAGAAGGCAAACAATCTTCGAAACGTCGTTATACATTAAAGAAAAGAAAATTAATTTTGGTCTATAAACTGTTGTTTAAATTGTTAATTAATTATCAGAAAAGAAATATTTGTAACTATGTTTTATTATGCTATTTTTATTTCCTCTATATTTTATCTCTAGTTTTCTCTTTCTAACAAATTTTGGAAAAAAACCATATAAATATAATTTATTACACCTTTACGTAAAAGCCCGTTTATCCGACATTCAATTAACCGAATATTAAACTTTTAAAATACTCTTATTATTTATTTCATTTATTTATTTTTGTATTTGTATCAAATATTATTTGCAATCAATGATACATACAAAAATAAGTTTCTAGTATTTCATTTGAAAAATATGGAGGGGCTGAAATCTCAAGCGCTGAGATATCAAGACTTCGGTCTGGGTTAAGGATTTTGATATAGTTTTCGGCAAAAAACTTTTATGAGGACATGGTTTTTAGTTTTGGGCAGCGATGTATATCAAACATAACTTTTTGTTGAAGTACATGTATTTTTATCTCTGTTTAGATATGTATTACAAAACTAACACGAAACTTCAATACGTTGTCGGAAAATTATAACAGATCATAAATTAACATAATTTAGTGAAAAGATGAAAGAAAAGATCAGCAAACTACTCAAAAACCTCTCCATTTAGCGTTTCGAGAAAATATTTCAAAATCACAAATTCATATTTCTTTGAAAATTCCAAAAATATTGTAAAAATTAAATAAAGTCAAAAATTCAAACTTTTTTCAAACAAAATTCTAAAAATATTTCAAAAATTATTACAAAATCAAAGATTAAAACTTTTTTCAAAAATTCTAAATATATTGAATAAATTATAACAAAATCAAAAATTGTAACTTTTTACAAAATATAAAAATTATAATAAAATTAAGAATTTTAAATTTTTCAAAATTCTAAATATATTCCAAAAATTCTTACAAAATCAAAAATTGAAACTTTTTTCAAAATTCTAAAAATATATATAAAATTTAAAAATACTATTTTTTTCAAAATTCTAAAAATATTTCAAATTTAGAATAAAATCAAAAATGTAAACTTTTTCTAAATTCTAATAATATTCCAAAAATTCTTAAAATTTCAAAAATACAAACTTTTCCCAAAATTCTAAAAATATTCTAAAAATATGTATAAAATTCAAAATTTTTTTTTTGAAAATTCTAAAAATATTCCAAAATTTAGAATAAACTCAAATATTTAAACTTTTTCTAAATTCTAAATACATGATATTGCAAAAATTATAACAATATCAAAAGTTGAAACTTTTTCCAAAATTATAAAAATTATAATAAAATCAAAAATTTAAAATTTTTCAAAATTCTAAAAAGATTCCAAAATTTCTTACAAAATAAAAAGTTGAAACTTTTTCAAAATTCCAAAAATATTTCAAAAACTAACAAATTCAAAAATTTCCAAGTTCAGTTATATTTACGTAAACAAACAGCTAAATTTTTTTTCCAAAAAATTATCTAAAAAAATAATTGAAATCATTTTTTTTGACACACTTGACAATATTTTTTTGAAAAACTTATAATGCAACAAAAATCTCAATAATAATAATTTCATGTTCATTATACATTTCATTTCATACAAATAACTAATTATATTTTTTTCAAAAAAAATATATAAAAATCATTCTTTTGACACACTTGACATTATTTTTTTGACTAACTTATAATTCTCAATAATAATAATAAAATTTCATGTCAAACGAATAATTAATTTTATTTTTCCAAAAAATAGGGTAAAAAAATAAATAAAAATCTTTCTTTTGACACATTTGACAACATTTTTTTGACAAACTTATAATGCAATAATCTAGTTTTTGATCTCACATACCAATCCCGACCATCCAGATTTCTCCACATTGTCTCCACTCGTTATCACTCAAAATATTTCACTTGCATATTTCCTTGTTTTGACTCACTTGACGATTTTTTTGACACACTTCCGGTACAGTTATCGAACACATCGTCCACATTCGCCTCTTACCATAGAGTAAACCCTTTTTTTAGAAAAAAAAACTTTGAAATCCGTCCAGCGGTTTTCTAGATTTCGTAGGTTGTGACGGCCGGCCGGACGGCCAGAAGACAGATGTACATTTTTCTTTTGCTTTTTTAGAATCAGTAGGCGATATTATCCGGTCCTAAAAAGTCGAGAAATGCCAAAAAGTGGGGTAAGAATTTCACTTTTAGCTCATGAATGTAATACTTAGGTCTTGCAGACCGAAGTATAATATTCTGAAAGAAATCCTAACAAAATATTTATATGAAGTATAACTGAAATCGTCCCAAAATTTCATTTACATTCAATTATCCGGAATTTTCGATTATCCGGCATGCTCTAATCCCCGAGCATTCCGGATAACTGGGCTTTTATTGTATTTCGTTCCTTCTTATAATCGTTCCTCTTTGCCCCAATAATTGAAAATACTAAAATTAAATAAATGAGACATTTCTGGTAAATTACATTAATTGTGTTAATAATCTACTGACTAACAATATGTTATGTAACAACTAAAAAAAAATGCCAGCATCAAGGAGTAACTATAACACATATTATATACCTACGCTTCGCACCTTTGCAGAAATAACACTAATTAAATACTGCCAACATTTATTTAATTTCCTTGTTCTCTATCTGCATGATGTTTGTTTTAAAACTAATTCATATATTTCCCGTTGATTTGTACTTTTGTTTGAAGTTGTAACAAATCAACTCGAAACTAGGTTTTTCATCTTTTCGATTATATAAAGCAAATCAATCAATCATCACAATTTAAAAAAATTATTGAATGTCTTTTGAAAATATTTAAGTATAATAATTTTTTGTTTTGCTTGCAGAGTCGGAGTTTGTAGTTATTTAACAGACTCGGTCTTCGAAAATAATAATATAATTTTATTTTTACATTTTTTAATATCGGATATTTAAGCTTAGCTATTCTAGGAATAAATTCAAGAGGTTCGAAAGCTACAAAAATAGCGTTGGCATAATTAATCGTGTTATAACAAGAGCCAATTCAAGCGCCATTTATATTCTACTTCACCAAAACTTATGGTTTTTAGCTGGCAGTATGTATTGTGTTTGTTTGCGTGTGTATCGTCGTATGAAAAATTTGTCCAATGCTTTCTCAACAACGGCTGATCCGATTTCAACAGAAACGGCCACAATCGATGTATTTTGGCGTAACTTAAAGCCCAGCCTTTTTCTAATGAAATTGGCTCATTTGTTTAATGATTCATAGATAATTCCTATCTTACTTTTTGAGATTCTTAAGAAAATATGAAAAACCAGGTGTTTTTTTGGTTATGAAAACTCTGTATGCGGCAGATACACGTGCTTTGATATCTGCCTGCATGTCATTTGACGATGTTATTACAGACCCGAGATATTTGAAGTTTTCTACGTGTTCTACTTCATAGTCGCCAGTATACAGATTGCCGGGAGGTATGTTCCTGGATGTTGTTAAAAGTTTAGTCTTGCCGGTGAGAAGCGCAATATTATCTGCATAGCCAAGAATTTGACAAGATTTGTTATATATGCAGTTTTGTGTCTGAATTCGGCCTTTTATTATCGCGTACTCAAACGCCAAATTAAATAGTATGGGCACGAGTGCATCACCTTGTCTAAGACCTGATGTCATATCAAAAGAGTCAGAAACTGACCCTCCGATTACTATTCTACAGTTTGATCCCGATGTTGTGAGTTTGCACTGAGAAACAAGGTTTCGCTGGGATACCAAGGCATATGAGTGCGGACCGGAGGTTGTCGCGTATGATGCTATCATATGCTTGCTTGAAATCAACATAGAGCTGGTGAATGCTGATGTTGTACTCCCAACATTTTTCCAGAATCATCCGTATGGTAAAACATTGATCTGTGGTTGAGCGGTTGGAACGAAAGCCACACTGATAGTCACCGATGATAGATTCGGCGAACGGGATGAGTAGCGCAAGTACGACATTAGCTAGTATTTTCTATGCAGTGTTCAACAGTGCGATGCCACGATAATTCGCACACCTTAGGCGGTCACCTTTCTTATGTAGCGAAACAATGAGAGCTGTTTTCCATTCAGCAGGTAGTTCTTCTTGGTCCCAGATTGCAAGAGCTGCTCCTCCTGAGACCAGAGCTGCTCCTCCATCTTTCGATATTTCTGCAGGGATTTCATCGAAACCTGGTGATTTACAATTTTTTAATTTTTTGATGGCAGCTTCCACTTCTTCTATGGTTGGGTAAAGCCGTGCATTCACATACAACAGAAACCGAAACTGAATTTCATACAAATTTGACAGCAACTGAAACAGAAACCGAATTTAGAAACTGAAACAAACTTCACAAAAAAAATCTCAATTTCGATAAAAATCATATACATACAAATAAAATACAACTTTTGTCAAAAAAAGACATTTCATAATCAACTAACTGATATTTTCCAACTCCTAAAATAAGTCCGAGGTGGGAGGAGCTAGATCATGTCAAAAAACTGAGAATTCGTCTGTTTTGTGAAACAGAAACAATTAAAATTTAATTGTTTCTGTTCCAGAAACTGTCACATGACCAGAAACTGTCACATAATATTAATTATTATTTTAAATTTTGATAATAGAGTTTTGAATTTTAAATAGTTTTCAGTTTCAGTTTCTGTTTCTGTTGTATGTGAATGCCCGGCTGAATAGGGTGAACTTCATTTGTCCTATTCAGTAGGTCTTGAAAGTGAGATCGCCATACTGCCAGCATATCACGATTCACGTTCATTTGTTGTAAGCTCGTTGTAGTATGGCTGTAGAAATCTTTTGTCAGTTTCCGCCGCGCATTGGCAAAACATGCTTGATGTTTTCGATACAGCTCTTCAGGTGTTCTCGTTTCTTTTTCTGTAGAAGTTCTGCTGAGGCTTTTCTGGCGCATAGATAATCAGTTTGGGAGCTTCGGGTGTTCCTTTTTAACCATTTTCTCGCTGTTTTAGTTTATGTTAAACGCTTTCGCGGCACTCGTCTTAAAAACTATTCGTTACGTGATTTCGGTGGTCGTTTTCCGATTGTAGTTTGTGCTGCGGATATAAGGGTTGACTGAAGCGTTTGCCATTCTTCTTGTTTGTTTAATGGCATCTCAGACGGGATGTCATGCTCTTCTATGCTTTACGTTACTATTTCCTGATATCTACTCAGCGTTTCTGGCTGTTTAAATACTTCGACATTGCAGCGTATACGGTCTTTTTTTCTTGTCTATTAAATGTAGATGACAACTTGCACTTGTACTTGAAGATGACAAGCATATGATCGGTGTCCATATCAGCACATTTGGATGATCGAACGTCAGTTACACTTGTAGAGTGTCTCTTAGAAATCATGACATGATCAATTTGATTTTCAGTTCTTACATCGTTTGATTTCCACGTTGCTTTGTGGATTCTCTTATGAGGTAAAAAAATGATAGAGATTACTAAATCATACATCAAAGAGAGTTTAGCTACGCGAAAGCCGTTATTGTTACTGGTATGATGCAAGCTGTTAGGGCCGATATGTATTTTAAGTTCAGCACTTCTACCGTTTTGAGCATTAAGTCACCTACCACCATTTTTATTGATCACTTGTGGATGTTATTGATCACTTCTTCGAGTTTTAGAAAGAACAGATCTTTAATGTCATCTGCTTTTTCTGAAGTAGGTGCATGAACATTGGTCATCGTTACATTAAATTTTTGCGTGCAGATTCTCAGAAGTCGTTAACGTGTTGATTCACGCAAGGGATTGCAATCCCGGGATCCTGATCCATTTTCCTGATCCCGAAATCCCGGGATTTATGAAAGAGATCCCGGGACTACGGGATTGTCATATTTGCCGGTATTAATCAATGAAAACACGGAATCCTGTTATAAAAAAACTTTTTGCTCAGAATGCAACAACATAAAATATTAAACTGGTCACCGCAATTGGTAGAGAAAAGAAAATATGTAAGCAAAGTTGTCATAAAGGACCCCATTTGCAGTGAATAATAATTTATAACCATTCCACCAAGAAGTGTGGAATCGGAAAGGGCTTTTTCAACCGTTGGTTAAATATTATTTCCAAATTAACAAACAGGTTTGCGGTTGACAATAAATCAGCTTGACGAATTATGTTCTCTAAAATCTATTTCTTAAATCATCCGAAAGGGTATGGTACTGGTTTTTCTATATGTAATATTATTAAAGTTTTATTGTGTTTCTTTTAATTTTTATTTTTTTAAGAAGTTGAATTTTATTTTTTTTTTATTTAATAAAATGTGATGTGTAGTAGGCATTACAATATGTGTCACAACAACACATAAAAATCTTTTAAGACCAAGGTCCCACAAAGGATGTTAATGGACGCAAATCTGTTTTTTTTTTTTTTTAATATTTTTTTGTTAAATAATGGATAACTAAACCATAAATCCTATCACATATAAAATATGACATAGGCCAATATTTCGTGATAGGATAGGGAAAATAAAAATAAAATAAGAGATAAAAAGCAAATTTGTTTTAAAGATTTGCAGGAACAAAACTAAAATTGGTTTGCCAATAGTCCAGCTAATGGCATAATCCCTGATTATGGGACGCAGTATATTTTTCAATGATTAAAGCTCAGATATATAGTTATATGAAGGCTCGTTTCTTCGAGCAAGCTACAGCGTTCCAGCATCAAGGAATATTCATTAGCTAAGATTGAGAGTGCTACCGTTGACTGAATACAGTTCATCCGCCAGCACCCCTTAGATATCACCTTGGCTAGTGATATCTCACTGCTATTGCCAGTGGTATGCGATATCTCACGTTAACTCATATGCCAATAGCAGGGACTGGAGTATGCGGGGTTGTCACACCAGTGGATCAAAAAATAGAAAAAAAATTAACAAATTAGTATTATTATTAGATTATTATTATTAGAATTAGTAAGTTAATGTTTAATAAGTTTATTATTTTCGTCACTAAAAAATGAACATGTGTTTTTTATTTGAAAATTGTGTTTTTTTTAATTACTAGGGTTCCGTTTTTTATACGGAACACTATTGGTGAGAGTACAACGTGTTTTTCACATTATTTCGATTATCTCGTGAACCAATAATCCGATGAACTTAAAATTTGAGGTGCTTACAAAACTAACATATCCACACAAGATGGCGGGTTAAAAAATAAATAAACTTGTGTTCGTTTCTTTTACAGAGGTACGATGTGAAGCCTTTGAGAACATACATTTTTTTATCGAGACGATCGATATCATATGAAAGGGCTTCATTTCAGCATTCCTTAAAAATGTATTTTGGAATTTTACACCTCACCATTTTTTGTATAATTCTGAAAAATGACGTTTTCTCTATGTTTTATTGCCCGGATTAACTCCGACCCTATTTCATCGAAAATCTTGAAATATATTTGGATGATAGAAAAATGAGCAAGTTTTTAATGAAAAATATAGAAAAGTGGCAGATACTCGTAACTATATTTATTAAAGGTGTGGGTATGATAAGGGGTAAAAACATCATTTAGAACCAGGACAAGTGGGGTGCCATTTGGAAGAGCACTTGATTTTAGAAACATTGCCATTTTTTTTAGAATTTTTCAATGCATAGTTTTTGAATTATTGTCAAAAAAGTGACACAAAAAGATAGTCCCCACCTTGCATTTCGAGCTTAATTAACAGAAAATTTGAAAAAATTCACAGAGACAGGAAGTTTGATAAACTCTGAACGAAAATTATAGCGAAGTCTAAAATAATTATATTTTTGCTCTTTTAAGGGATTGGGGTGGGGAAGGGTGAAAAAAAAACTTTTTTGACCCAAGCGAGTGGGTCATTTGAAAGAACACCAAATTTAAGAACCATTGAAATTTTTTTTAGAATTTTGCGGTGCACAGTTTTTGGGTTATTCAAAAAAATGTGCAAATTTCAGACCGTTCCAAATCGGTCCGTTCCGATGTATGAGAAAACCAACTCCAAATTCGCCTCCGTTTTGTTGACCGCAATAGTAGAGAGTGTATCCTTTCGCTGTTTCGTGGATTCCACTCCCTGGCCATCTTAAATCTTGTAATGCCGCTATATCTAGTGTGTAGCCACTATATCTAGTGTGTAGCCACTATATCTAGTGTGTAAGCTTCCGAGTTCGTTCTTGAAATGAGTCCGAGATAAGCCAGTGTACAGAATTCATGACAAATAATTTTTACAGAAATAGGATGTTAGCCTTTCGCCCAACCCAAATTTTCGTGAATGGGTTTGTCCTGCATCTTGAGGTCACCAGAAACAACCTTTTTATTCGTTTATATAGCGAGCTGCTTGATCTAAGATAGACGCCCCCCGTTCCAAGTCACCCCTAACATGGTGAACATACGCTTTTGGTACGTTTATATAGCAAGCCGCTTGATCCAAGACAGACCCTCGCTCTAAGCCGTCCCTAACATGGAGAACAGACGCTTGAGTTGCATTGGTTTTATGGGGTCAATGACTCGCCATAGTGCAGAATCATTGAGTATAAGCAGTATTTACTCTGCCCCTCTCAACTACACCAACCTAATTCTGTTAGCGTTACCCAGGTAGCACGGCGTGACATAGAATTTCGGATTTTCGCTACCCCTACCATAAATTTTAATGGTTGGTTATTTTTGCTCAAATCACCAACATAGATTTAAAATAAATCGAAGCATTATTTCTTTATCGAATTGAAGTAATATTTTATAGTCTTGAAGAAACGTTTGTTTTAAATAAAAAAACTTACAACAAAACAAATAAAATTTGAACTTGTCAAAATTTTTCCTTCATAATTTTTAAAGCTATTTTTCTTTCGATTAAGCAATTAACTTACTTTTTAAAAAAATTTACAGATTTCTAACAGGCTGATTAATTTGTATTTCTGTATTTGCCTTGATTCTGTTTGTTTAGAGCAGATTTATCCAAAACTTGTTTATCAACAAAAAAATTAATATTCTCTGAAAAAAAAATTAATATCTCCCATTAATAAACCTCAATATTATTATTCTTAGTATTTTCTTACAAAGAAATAATTTTTATAAAAATTCCATTGATACCAAACAAAAATTTCAAAAAAGTCAACGAAATGATTCATAATTTTGAAAAACCACTTCCAATTCATAAAAATATACTATAAGAATTTATATTCAAATTTATATACTTTAAAACTATAAACAAAAAATAATAAGATATGTGGAAGAAAATGATATTTGTTTTTCTTTACTACATATATATACTACATATAACTAAATGAAATATAAATATTTTTGTTTTATATTTTTTTGGTATTTCTCAGAAAAAATTTTTCTTAAATGATGAAATCTTTTTGGCTTTTCCTACAACAACAAAATGATATAATTGGTTTTAAATTATTATAAGTTGCAACAAAGCACATATCATATGGGTCTAAGTTAACCAGATGGCCAACTTTTGGCGGCACAGCCAAGATTTTTAACAATTTGTCGCTCGTCCCGTGGTGTTTTTTAAATGATCCGTAAAGCATACAGACAAGCTGGGAAACGACGGGAGAACAGGCAGAAATGCACGGTTTTAGCAAAAATGATAATAGAGAACAAATGGTTAGAAATCAATTTTGATGACACTTTGACAAAAGATGGATATTTGAATGACAAAGAACTAACTTATTGGGGACGTTTTTAGACGACATTGGGATAAGTGGTGAGGGGCCTGTCGAGCACATGTTTATTTGAAACTTCAATAACCTCAGTAATTGATATTTGATTTTGATTAAACTTGGAATATATGCTAAGAACATGGTTTGCAACAGTTCTTCATTACAACTTCCGGTTTGTCACTTTCGGAAAAAATTTAAAATTGGTTTTTACTTTTTTTATTCGAACGACAGTTATGTCTGTTGGGATGCTACAGTTTTAGGAGTTATGTCTGTTGGGATACTACAGTTTTCTTCAATGTTTTTATACAGATATAAGCTCATTATATGTACACAACGTTTTGTTTTCAGAATGTGGTGAAGTTTGCCTATTATGCATCGCAATATTTTTTAAAATAATTTTTATTTCTTCGATATTGTTTTGCACCTTTTCCGTTTATTTGTTTGACGTCTTGAATAATAATGCTCCCAAAAAAAATCAAGTCATCGGAGTTAACTCTAGTGCTATAAAAGAATAGAAAAGCGTCATTCTTCAAAGTTATAAGTAAAAAATAACAATATATGACACGAATGTCACGCGGTTAGCTTCTAGTATTAAAAGAAAACACGATTAGTAAATTATTTATAAATTGTACTTATGGTAAAATTCAACAAATATACGACTTTTACGTTCCATGAAACCTTTTGTTGCTCCAAACAGACTAAATTAGTAAAGGTACCCCCCTAGCCTGATCAATGGTGTCCAGTTTTGCAATTGTTAAAATCTGGTCACCTTGTATGGGTCAGCATATAAAAAATTGGCAAATTAACCTTAAATTTATACTGCACAACCAGTGATCCCAAATAAGCAGGCAAGTCAAATATTTAGACTTTTAAAAATGCTACTTAGTGTCACATTTTTTAAATCAAAACTAATAAACATAAATATTTAGATTCCAAAACAAGAAGCAAGTTTTTGCAATGGAACCTTTGTATTGAAGAAAAGGATTATAAATAATAATATCAAAACTACAGGTTGAAAGTTTTTACTTATTAAGGAAAAGATGCGTCCCCATTAATTTATTATTTATTTGATTGTTGAGGTTATTTGAAGAAAATCGGTAAAATAAATGCAAATATATCAACAAATGAAGTGATTTGACTGGTTTTAGAATAGTATACATATATGCCTGGATTTATAAATGATAATATTCTTATTACAAATTAGTCTTATTATTATGTTTGTCCATTTTTTTTTAAACTCTACCAGAAATGTCCAAATAAGACGATGGCCATAAATCGAAAAAACCTATAAAACGAAAACATTCACTAAAAATGCTGTCATTTTTAGACCGGCTTTTCGATTACTTGAACATCAGCAATGTTTGAACATCAGCGCTATGCATATTTTGGTCTGCTCTTGCGAGTTTTCTTTCAGTGACAAGCGCCATTACTACTAAAATCACACAGAGCGTATGTAGAGCATTGTAAATAATTGGTAAAATATATTTGAAAATCCAAATTGACTTTATTTGAGAACAGCACATAATCTGGATTGCTAAATGAAATTAGTCAACATGAAATGGTACGCTAAACCAGTTGCACCAGTGTACGGTGTGCCTATTTTGTATGGCAAGTATGATGGCTCCAGAGTAAGTCATTGACAATTGTAACACCCAATAAACGAATGTTTTGGACTCTCACCAAATTTTTCGCGACACGCATATTAAGCGGATTATCGCGAAACATTGATTTATTTGAATTAAATCTTTGAAATAAAATTTTAACCTTTTTCTAACCTCTATCTTTTGCCATCTATGTATAAAAGTTGTTGTGTAAACCATTTTTGTGTACACTGAAAAAAAAGTTGAAGTAAAGACAACCTCATCTCGAAGTTGATAGTTTATTATTCAAACAAAGAAAAAATGCTTGCAAACAATAACAATATGTGATTGGGACAACTACATATAAATATTTTCGTGACAACAGATTGAGGTTTATTTAAAACGTAAAGTTTTACATGTAATATAAAAGTAGTTGAATAAAATTAATAACTAATTCCATGAAAAAAATTTGCTTTGGCATTACATCATGAGTTTTCCATTTCAAAATTGAAATATTTGAAATTAATTGAACTATATTTTATATTCACATAAACACTCCGTGAGGTTGTCTCAACTACATCGTTCTGTAACTATATAGATGTTGAATCAATTTCGGAGTTCGATTCGCCATATTTGCTCCCGCGGCGAGGTTGAGACAACTGCATTTCGATTGGAAATACAACATGTTTTTTTCAGTGTGCTAATGTGTTTTAATTTTAACATACATTTCATATGCAAATTTATTAAGCTTTAGAGACCTTTACCTAATTGCTCTTGCTAACTGCCAAATGATACTAATATTACATTTTTTTCAACATTTTTATAAAACTAATACAACAAATTAAATTAAATGACAATAAAAAAAGTTATAAGAATATTTGCTTTAACAAAAAACAGTATATTACCACTTATTTGGATAGCACGGGCATCGCCGTGCGAGCACCTTCTAGTTTTGAAATAAAAATATGTTGAACAAGTAACATTTGACCAAAATATTTGTTATTTTTTTTTTTCAAACAAATCGTAGAACTATGACAACAAAAAATAACCAACATTTTTATTGACTCTTTTCACACTAGTATGCAGTGCTACGCATCACATCTTCGTTTCTTACCGCTTTGCCTAAAATTTTCCTATAAACTATAAATTGGAGTAGCCATATTTGAATATAATTTATAGGCAATTTAAATGCAAAGGGGTAAGAAACGAAGAAGTGATGCGTTGCACTGCATACAAGTGTGGTAAGGGCCATTGGATTATGAAATTTTGAATGGAAAGGCTACTTTGATAAAAAAATTTTATTTTTTATAGAATTTAAACAAATACAAATGTTTTATTAATTATCATTAATTATGAAAACAAAATATAGTGTATGTGCTATTGTGGTTTTCCATATTATTCACTATTTGTGTGGTTTTGTCACTTTTGAATTAAAATGCAATATTTAATAAAAATATACTTGTTTTAGTATGTTTATTTTTAATTTTTATTTTATTAATAATAATATAAACTTCCTTATAGTAACAATTTTGAATTTGATTTTTTATTTTATTGAATATCGATTTCGACTTACGTCATCCTCAGTTCTTAAATTATTATTACAATCTTTGCTTAAACTATGGTCTTATATACTATTTCAGCTGCTATTTTCTATTATTATGTCATATATTTTGTTAGTTTTAGTGTTGATTTTATCATTTAAAATGTTGTTATTGTTTTTATGTTTATATATTTCTATTTCTTCCAATCTATCTAGATGTTGTCCTTTTCTTTTTTTATGTAATATTGTTAAATTTGTGTTGATATTGGTTTACTTGCGTTGTTTATGTACTTCGCTATTCTGTATATTGGTGCTGTGGTGAAATTAATTAATGGTCTTATCGGTGTATCTGGTTTGTATATTTTTGGTAATCCTCTTATATTTGGTGCTGTAGGTTTTATCATTTTGTTATACCTTATGTTCTTCGAACGGAACATAAGGGGATTACCAAAAATACACAAACCAGATACACCGATAAGACCATTAATTAATTTCATCACAGCACCAACATACAGAATAGCGAAGTACATAAACAATCTATTGAAGTATCACATAAAATTTAATAACAGTTATTTAGTAAAAAAATAACTCAGAATTAATCAATAGAATAGAACCAATAATACTACCTCACAACGCAAAATTAGCATCGTTTGATATAACCAACATATATTCTAACATACCAATAAAATATACAATAGATATAACAAAAAATATGTTAATAAAAAATGGTTTGAACCCAACAGATACACAAGAAATAATAAATATAATAACCGAAATAACAAAACAAAACTATTTCACACATAACAATGAGTATTATCAACAAACAGAAGGACTACCTATGGGGAGCTCACTATCTGGAACTTTAGCCGAAATATATCTCAACGATTTTGAAACAAAATATATACATAATAACATAAATCCACACAAAGAAAAAATCATTTATTGGTATCGCTACGTTGATGATATAATTTTATAATTCATAGGAACGAGCTTAATCTATTACACCAATACATAAATAGCATAGAACCTGCCATTAAATTCACGTTAGAAAATGAAGAAAATAACACAATAAATTTTAAATAAATCTTAAATCTAGATAGATTGGAAGATATAGAAATATATAAACATAAAAACAATAACAACATTTTAAATGATAAAATCAACACTAAAAGTGCTCATACACGTAAATCGTATACCCGTAAGCGTGTTTTTACCCGCCCAGCGTAAAGCTGTTGACTATTTACACGTATTTCATTTTTACGATTCTGAAACGTCAAATATGGCAGTCGACGTGTATTTTGTGAACGCGTATGTCATGTACTCGTCATTTTCCCTACACGTAGTGCGTTTACGACAACGTTTTTAGCTGTCAAGAGTGTATATTTTTGTGTGTTGTCAATTAGTAGTGGATAATTTCAGTACAAAACAATTGCAGTTTATTAACGTAAGTACTTTTTCGAAGTTTTTTTAGACATTCTTCGCAAAAAAAAATTATTTAAGTAATAATTTAAATAAATAATTTAAACAAACATCAGAAATATAATAATTCACAAGACGATCACTATAGATTATGGTTATGTTATAGTTATGTTTTGACAATTCACATGTTCCCTCGACTTTTATGCGCTTTGTCATCATTTTACGATTCCAACATGTCGAAATGCGCAAATCGTATATTTTACGCGCAAAGCGTAAACCTTTTAGACTATTTACACGAGAAGCGTATTTATGCACCGAAACCCGTCGACGCGTTACTAAATACGCGCTGTCATCGAAACAGATTTACGCTCTGTAGTATATACACTCGGCGCGTGTCGTAAATTTGACGCTTCCGACGGGTATACGACTTACGTGTATGAGTACTTTAAAACTAACAAAATACATGACATAATAATAACAAATGACAGCTGAAATAGTATATAAGACCATAGTTTAAGCAAAAATTGTAATAATAATTTAAGAACTGAGGATGACGTAAGTCGAATCGAAATCGATATTCAATAAAATAAAAAATCAAATTCAAAATTGTTACTATAAGGAAGTTTATATTATTATTAATAAAATAAAAATTAAAAATAAAAATATTAAAAAAAGTACATTTTAAAAAAATACTGCATTTTAAAATATAGTGACAACTTTAAAGCCGCAAATCACAGTAATAACGGAACACTTGATATATAGGCGAATAAAAAAGTAAGAATTTATTTGGAAAAATTATTCTAGTTAAAAATGTAGCTTATAAAAAACAAAACAAAACTGGTTGGTTTGTTTAATGGTGTCTCTAGACCCAATACAAACGAAGTAATAGCTTATTGAAGGTTGGTTCTTATTCACCAAACGCCAAATTTGAAAGTCTCAACGTGAAATTTTTTTTGTAATCCTTACTTTTCATTAAAATAATATTTTCGAAAGAATACTTACTTTTTGAGTTATTCGCGAAAACCCGTCTGAAAACGTAGTTTTTACTTATCAAATTAATATTTTCACTCGCGACGAAATTGAAAAGCTTTGACGCTCGCAAAAAACTTTGCGGAACAAAAGTTGCTCAGAATTAGTCAATCTATCTATTCCCGGACTTATTTTCAATGGAATATCCATCCCCAGGGTAAAAGCAACCCCCGGCACAGGATCAACTTTGAAGTAGAGGGTAAGTGGAACCTAAATCAAAAATTTTGTGCAAATCGGTGCTGTTTGGCAAAAACAAAACGCCGAGAAATGCAAAAAAAAGTGTGGATAAGATTTTGAAAATGTTTTCAATATTGTAATACTGACCGAAGTCTTTCTAACCGAAGTAATTGCATTAATATATCAATAAGTGAACGATGAACAATATTTCTTTTGATGACTCACTCACCCTTCGTTTATTTTTCACTAAATTCATTCTATCAATTAACACCGGTTGTCCACAACTGGCACATTCGCTAATGCGTTTATACTTTAAAGCTTGAACACCGTCATCGAAATTATTTAACTTTCAACTATAATGAACATCATATGAACGTCACAGATCACAACACAATCATTAGGTTGATGGGAATCACAATCATCGTGTTTCGGTCATCATCTTTTGTTTATGTTTATTTTTAAATTGAATCAAAACAAACAATAATTGTACAAATTTAAATAAAGATAAATAAAAATTTTGATGAAAAACAGGAAAAGCATTTATATTATTAGAAAACAAAACAAGAATAACTATCAAATCTTAAAATTTTATCATTTTTTTAATTTGATGACTGATAAATTCTCTGAACTATAATTAAATATAGGACAATTGTTGATCGATTTATTTAGTGTACATATTGTTAATCTTGGTTCATTGACAATGAACGATATTTATTTTTCATCACAAAATTTATGATGCTGATGATAGTTAAATTGTATCGTATGCTTACCACTGTGGAAAACGAAACTGTTATTTTAGATTTTAACTTTAGTGAATGGTGAATCTCTGTCATCAGCGATTCAGAGCATTTTAAAGATATGATCCCAAGGATTTTAATCTTAATTTGCTGTCATTAAAGAATCTTTACACTTTGTCATTATCATCAACTATAATCTCATTCTTTTAACCTCCACTGCATTCACGTTAATCTCAGTTACACTGCCAGCTTGTTGCTGTACTATACTAACTATAACTTTGTTGTGTTTGATACTTTTCCAATTTCAATTGTTTCTTCAAAGCTAAATTATTTGTTTAGAAATATCGTTTTTGCCTATTTGTATCCTTAACTTCAAAAACAATGCGATCTCTCAACATACGTATTCCATCTTCATGCTTATATGGTTTCAAATATCACCTGTCATTTTTAATCCATCAAAAGGCCTCTCTATAAAAAGCTTACGTAAAGTTAATTCTCC
>OY856186.1:108558215-108718439 GCA_963693315.1 Diogma glabrata | reverse complement strand
CAATAAAACGTGGCGTTTTAAAATTTTTCAAAATGGCGCCTTCAAAATGGAGCGTTTATTCCGAAATTTTTTAGCATCGAACGGGGAAACTAATTACTAGCAAGTACTATTACTTTTAAAAAATTGATTGTTAATTTTAAAATGATTGCAGAAGCACTGTCTTTAAAAATTAATATGATTAGTACAAACATTTTCAACATGGCGGCTACAAAATGGCGCCAATTTCACCAAATTTGCGTTTTTTCAGGCAAAAGTGCTTATTTTACAATTCTACAGCATAAATATTATATTATAAGTTTCAAATAGTTGAAGCATCGATTTCTCAAATAATTTCGATAGTTATTCAAAATGGCCGATTCAAAATGGCGTCTTTTTTTGATCGAATTTTGTAAAATTTGACTTCTTTCACCTGACTACCGCTGCGACCAAAATTTGGAGAAGTTTAAAAAAACGTGTGATGGCTCAAAATTTTTGTTATGATTTTCTCTTTGCAATGAAACGTGGCGTTTAAGAATTTTTCAAAATGGCGCCTTCAAAATGGAGCGTTTCTTCTGAAATTTTTTTAGCATCGAACGGGGAAACTAATTACTAGCAAGTACTATTACTTTTAAAAAATTGATTGTTAATTTTTAAATGATTGCAGAAGCACTGTCCTTAAAAATTAATATGATTAGTACAAAAAATTTCAACATGGCGGCTACAAAATGGCGCCAATTTCACCAAATTTGCGTTTTTTTCAGGCAAAAGTGCTTATTTTACAATTCTACAGCATAAATATTATATTATAAGTTTCAAATAGTTGCAACATCAATTTCTCAAATAATTTCGATAGTTATTCAAAATGGCGTCTTTTTTTGATCGAATTTTGTAAAATTTGACTTCTTTCACCTGACTACCGCTGCGACCAAAATTTGGAGAGGTTTAAAAAAACGTGTGATGGCTCAAAATTTTTGGCGGCTACAAAATGGCGCCAATTTCACCATATTTGCGTTTTTTCAGGCAAAAGTGCTTATTTTACAATTTTACAGCATAAATTTTATATAACAGGTTTCAAATAGTTGAAACATCGACTTTTTAAATAATTACGATAGCTATCAAGCTTTTTAAAAGTAATAATAATAATCCTTTATTGACTTTAAATTTTATAATACAGTTGTATACATTTAATAGTTTACTGAGATCAGCTTTTAATAGTAAGCTTTACAACAGATGAAATTAATTAGTATGAGTATTGCGAAAAATAAGTGAAAAAGAATGTTTATATTTTCAAATGCAGTTCAGTCTGCTTAGTAACTAATAAAAAACTTATATTTACCTAACCTACTTAAATCTAAACTTAAAAGCTACGTTGCAAAAATTAAGCGGTAGTAAAGCTAATTGCATTTATTAATTCATTTTCAATACAATTTAATTTATTTATATATCTATCATTAGCTTCTCTAGCAACTACATTGACAAGCTTTATATTTAATTCGTTGTGCAGTCTTAAAGTGCTATAACGTCTAGGGCGTTTATATATAGTTTTTAGAAATTTGTTTTGAATAATTTGAAATTTCTTTTTATGACACAAAGCAATATCCCACCAAATTGGTGCACCATAAAGTATGATATTAAGAATCACACACTTGTAAATTAGTGTCTTATTATGACTATTCAGTTTACTATTTCTGTTGAGTAGAGGATATAGACTTTTGAACAGTGCATTACATTTTTGTTGTATTTGAGTGACGTGTGTCTTAAATGTTAATGATTTATCCAAATAAATTCCTAAATATTTAGTTGAAGGTTTCCATTCCAAAGAAGAGTTTTGAATCAGAAAAGGTTGTTGTGGAAGTTTACGGGATGCTCTACACCTAGTAAAATAAATGGCTTCACATTTTGATATGTTAATACTAAGTTTCCAGTTTTTAAAAATTCGAGAATTTTAGTGAGGTACAATTGAAGCTTGTTGATAATAGATACCGCCAGCTCATCTGACACAAATATTGCAGTGTCATCAGCAAATAATGATAATTTACATTCACTATTTCTTGGAATATCATTGATGAATAAACAAAAAAGCAAAGGACTCAATACGGCACCTTGAGGAACCCCAGCTGGAATGCTAAGTATAGAGGACATGGAATCAAAAATCTGGACAAAAAATGTTCTATCAGTTAAGAACGTTTTTTTGATTTTAATTAAAAATATTGGAAATCCATATATAAATAATTTATAGCAGACTGCGTCTTGCCAAACTTTATCAAAGGCTCGTTCAAGGTCTAATAATATCATTCCAGTAGATTTTAGCGAAGATCTATTAGATTTAATATGATTGACTACACGATGGATTTGATGAACTGTAGAGTGCCCAGATCTAAAACCAAATTGCTCGTTTATAATTATTTGATTGTCAGTTATGAACTCTTCCATTCTTCTTTTGATAATCTGCTCAAAGAGTTTTCCCAATGTACAAAGAAGACTAATAGGTCTGTAGCTTGTAGCAAAAGTGGGGTCTTTGCCAGGCTTTAAAACAGGAGTAATTTTAGCTTTTTTCCATTGAATTGGGAAATAACCTAGCTTCAAGCAGCACTCGAACATTATCTTAAGAAAATGGATTCCACTTTCAGGAAGATTTTTAAGTAAAATAAATGGAATATTATCTACACCTGGAGCTTTGAGCCTTGGAAGGAATTTCAAAATATCAGAAATTTCAGAAGGGCGAATTTCAGAAATTGGAGCATTGTTATCCAAATTATTGAAATTAGTGCAAAAGTCATTCACTTGTTCTTCAATTACAATATTGGAGTTTGGAATTTGATGAGCGTCAAGGAAGACATCAGCCAATACTTGTGCTTTTTCTGTATTTAAGAAAATTCGATTTCCAGTGTTGGGAGTAACTAATGGTGGAATGGACTTGCGATGGTTTTTAAAATGTTTAGTTGTTTTCCAGAAGTTTCTTGAACCATTATCCAAGCATTCAAGCTTCGTTTGCCATTTTTGATTATAAAGAATATTTATATGATATTTAATAATTCTATTTAGCAAGTTTATTGAGGTTTTAATGTGAGCAAGGTGACTTCTGAGGTAAGATCTTCTAAGCGAATTTCGGTGTCTGATAAAACTTAACACTTGATCAGATAATAACAATTTATCAGTTGGAAGAACAGGCACAAGCGGTACGGATAGATCACGAGCTGAAGAAATGGATGCTGTCAAAAAATCGACTGCAACGTTGACATCTGAAATAGTATGAATTGAACTTAAATTGAAATTTTCAATTTCAGATGAAATATGATTCTGATAAATGCTCCAATTAGCATTTTTATAGTTAAAGTATTTACGATGGCAATGATCTACTTGATTATTAAATACTATTGAACAGAGGACTGGCAGATGATCGGAGCAGAGTGCTTGAATGGTGTTAACTTCGGATATCAACTGAGGGTTGTTTGTTAAAAATATGTCAATAATACTAGGGACTCCAGCAGGACTATAGTGGGTAGGATCTTGGGGAGCGATAACAACACAATTAGAGTTAATAGAATAATCATATAAAGTTCGACCACCGCGGTTAGTTCTAGGACAAAACCAGTTAGGATGCTTACAATTTAAATCACCACCAATTAGGTAAGGAATATTACCACTACAAATTTTTATAAAATCATTTCTGAGATGCTCAGAATTCGAATATGAACAATATACAGAAAATATTTTAAGTTGATTATTATCACTACTTATTATATTAATACCCAGGGATTCTATACAATTTAATTTAAGGTCAGGAAGAAGCGAATGTTTAATGCAATCTTTTATAAGAATACCAACACCACCCCTGCGAATATTTTCTCTATCATTACGATAAAATCGAAAATTAGGAATCGAAAATGAAATAGAAGGCTTTAAATGCGTTTCACTAATAAGTAATATATCAATATTAAAATTATCTAAAAACTGAATTACCTCAAATTTTTTATTTTTTATACCGTACGCGTTCCACACACAAATTTTTAAAGAATTATGGATAACAGACATATTTAATAGCAATATTAGCCATAACATCAAATTGTTCTTCTTTGGAATGGCACCCCCGAAGTCCTGAAACAAGTTCTTTGAGAATTTGTAATAACTCATGTGGTGCAAACAAATCATTTGTGCTATCTGAATTAATATTAATTGAATTTTCATGATTGATTGCATTTGTTTGAACCACTGTACTGAACTGCATTTTTTTGTTAACAAAATTATTATTATTATTATTATTATTAAAATTTTTATTGTTGTTTTGATGAGGTATTGAAGGAAGAATAGGAAAATCCTGTTGTTGAAATGAAAACGTTGGTTGATTTGAAGGTCGACTCAACTTATTTTTTAGATTCAGATGATTTTTACACACTTTTATTTAACTTGACTCTTGAGAGCTTTGATGGGTGGAATTTTGTGATTCATTTTTCACTAACTTCCCATTATGTGATTGATCCCAAATTGAAAAGACAAGTTTGTTGAAGCAGTCAGTACGTATTTCTAAAACTTTTAAAGCAAAAAACTTTATAAATCTGAAGAAAAAAAATTCAAATTTTTCTTCATTCTGAAAGACCTAAAAAAATTGCACTGAAATCCTCATCCTCTGGTTGACTCATTTTGAGCGAAGGAATTTTGGTAATACTGTGTATATCATTATAATCATAGACATCATACATGTTTGTGTCATCTCATATGCATAAAAGGCCTTACATTATAAATAATGAACACAAAAAAAAATAAAAGTATGACATTTCGCTCAAAGCTTATAGACCTTTTTTCTTAAAGTTCAAATCGTTATTTTGGTGTATTTGACAGATTACATACAGCAATGATAATTAAAAATCAGTTATTATGTATGAAAATATGAAAATCCATAAAATCTGAATGCCCATTTACTGCGCTGAAATTTTGATCATACTGAGTATCTCATTATAATAGAGGACATATTACACATTTTTGTCATTTTTATAAATGGCCTTAAATTGTAAATAATGAGTGATTTGTATTTCGAAAATTTTAAATAATTGTTATTTCTTCTAAATCCAGATTGCTTTGTGTTCTCGTTAAGGTTTTTTTACTATAGTTGCATAATTATTATATTTTCAATACATTTTAATACATAATTAATGATTTCTAACTATCATTGCTGTATGTAATCTGTCAATTACACACAGTAATATAACGATTCGAATTTTAAGGAAAAAGCTTTATAATACAGACCTTTTTTCCGAAAAAAACTTGACATTTGGGCGAAATCTCATATTTAATAATTTATGTACAACTTAAAATTAATACAATGAGCAAAGAAACGTACTAAAATTTTACATTGGATGTTTAAATAACGTTATAGTGCAATTAACCTAATTAAAATTACTTTAAATTTCAAAGAATATTAAATTTTCGGTAAGTGATTTAATTGCTAGTTTTACTTATGGTGTATTTTCTGTGAAATAATGTGGTTAACTTATTTGTAGGTAAAATTATATAACTAAAAACTCTAAAATAAAAAAATAAATAAAAAAAATTTAAAAAACACACTTTTTGAAAAACGAACTAAAAAGTAGAAAATAAATTTTGCATTAACACCAGCGTTATGTCTTTTATAATTATATTTGCTTTGAAATTGTTAGAAGAAAAAATATTTAAATGGGATTTAACACATCTTAGCATAGATGCAAATATTAAATTTTTGACTAATTTAAAATGCTAATTTTCGATTGACAAACAGTTTTCCGTTCCCATTTGTTACATAAAATAAAAGTGGGTGGCGCATTCAGAAAGGAAAGGGAATAAACGTTGGTAGTCTCTCTTGTTAGAGATTAACATAGAATACATTTGATCTTTTTCTATATTAATGTATGCGTCACCCACTTTTATTTTATGTAACAAATGGGAACGGAAAACTGTTTGTCAATCGAAAATTAGCATTTTAAATTAGTCAAAAATTTAATATTTGCATCTATGCTAAGATGTGTTAAATCCCATTTAAATATTTTTTCTTCTAACAATTTCAAAGGAAATATAATTATAAAAGACATAACGCTGGTGTTAATGCAAAATTTATTTTCTACTTTTTAGTTCGTTTTTCAAAAAGTGTGTTTTTTAAATTTTTTTTATTTTTTATTTGAATGTATTTTTCTCTTTCTGGACAAATTATAGAGTTAGATGTATGATTTCCACTACAATTACAGCAAACATGTTTAGTAATATCGTTTTGTAAAGGACACTCCATATCATCAATATGTTCATCTCCACCACAGAAATTACATTTTGGCTTCATGTAGCATGCGTTCGCTCCATGACCATACATTTTACATTTATAACATTGGAGAGGACCTTTGCTGGTGGATCGACAAATTTCCCATCTGCACACTGTGTTATTAACAAATCTAATATTTTTTAATTGGTTCAGAGACATTGATCCCTTTTTGAAAGCAACAAAATAAAGGGCATCTTCACTGTTTCGACGATATTTTTTAGGAATAGTTTTCCAAACATTAACAGGACTCAGGCCACTATTCTCGAGGCTTTTCTTAACTTCATTTGTATCCATATCATGGAGCCCACATAGTACAAATTTAACAAAACGATTTTCCTCAAGCGTATATGAGAACATACCATTGTTATAGTCTGATAGGCTATATGTAAGTATTTTTATGCCAATTGACATTATTTGTATATTATATTTTGAAATATTTAGTTCCTTCATAGTTTTATGAATCTCCGTTGAGGGAGATTTTGTAATTATTGGAGGAATTTTTTCTACAGGTTTTCTAGAACTTTCACCATACGGAGAACTAGTTTGCGATGTTTTTGCATATTTTGATAAATTAACGTTAGGCGGTAAACCTGCATACCTGTTTACTGTTGGGATGTCACTCATTTTAATGCCTTGACTCATCTGTTTAATGCTGCTGAGCGAGCTCCTAGGGAGGCTACGCATCTGGCGACTTATAGTTCTTTTATTTGTGAGCATCCACACACAATAATCACAAAACAATCAATTTATATTTCAATGTTTAACTTAAATTTGATTTGAATTTATAACTAACAACAAATCCAAACAAAAAATAAAACACAGTTAGAAATTTTAATATTGAAAAAATTTGATTATAACTTGATAATTTGATGTTTACTTCGCAAACACCGAATATCGAATGCCTTTAAAAGTAATAGTACTTGTTAGAAATTAGTTTCCCCGTTCGATGCTAAAAAAATTTCAGAATAAACGCTCCATTTTGAAGGCGCCATTTTGAAAAATTCTTAAACGCCACGTTTCATTGCAAAGAGAAAATCATAACAAAAATTTTGAGCCATCACACGTTTTTTTAAACTTCTCCAAATTTTGGTCGCAGCGGTAGTCAGGTGAAAGAAGTCAAATTTTACAAAATTCGATCAAAAAAAGACGCCATTTTGAATCGGCCATTTTGAATAACTATCGAAATTATTTGAGAAATCGATGCTTCAACTATTTGAAACTTATAATATAATATTTATGCTGTAGAATTGTAAAATAAGCACTTTTGCCTGAAAAAACGCAAATTTGGTGAAATTGGCGCCATTTTGTAGCCGCCATGTTGAAATTTTTTGTAATTAATATGATTAAATTTTTAAAGACAGTGCTTCTGCAATCATTTTAAAATTAACAATCAATTTTTTAAAAGTAATAGTACTTGCTAGTAATTAGTTTCCCCGTTCGATGCTAAAAAATTTCGGAATAAACGCTCCATTTTGAAGGCGCCATTTTGAAAAATTTTAAAACGCCACGTTTTATTGCAAAGAGAAAATTATAACAAAAATTTTAAGCCATCACACGTTTTTTTAAACCTCTCCAAATTTTGGTCGCAGCGGTGGCCCGTTTGACGTGGATCGTCCCATATATATATATATATATATATATATATATATATATATATATATATATATATATATATATATATATATATATATATATATATATATATATATATATATATATATATATATATATATATATATATATATATATATATATATATATATATATATATATATATATATATATATAAATATATATATATATATATATATATATATATATATATATATATATATATATATATATATATATATATATATATATATATATATATATATATATTAAATTTTTAATTTCGCGCCAACAATGTTTTTGTAAGACATATATAAAAACTAAATATAATAGAGCTAAAAAACCGAATAAAAAATTTTTTATTACAAAATATATATATATATATATATATATATATATATATATATATATATATATATATATACATATATATATATATATATATATATATATATATATATATATATATATATATATATATATATATGTATATTTATATATATATATATAAATATATATATATATATATATATATATATATATATATATATATATATATATATATATATATATATATATATATATATAATTTAGGGTGCGTTTTTTTGGGGCGACAATTCTTTTTTTCTGGTGCCCCAACGAAATTTTGTTGGAAATACCCAAGAAAACGTCCTCCTAAAATATGAGCCCTCAAAATTAATGTTTAGCACTCGGCCTTTGCGTTTGAATATTTTCCATACAAAATACATGTAAACTTTAGTGTTTTAAAAAAAAAAATTACAGCTCAGCGGCATTTTATACTATTTCAAAATGGAAAAAAGCAACTAACTCAAGATTAAATTATCTACAAAAATGAATATGGAAATGTAACTGTAACTTACACCGGTGACACAGTACAGATCACTAAAATAAATTTTATATGAATTTCTTGTTCTTTTGTTTTTATTTCATAAATGGCTAAAGCTACAGGAAAAATGTCAATAACAAAGTTGTAGTTAATTAAGTTGTCTACAAAAAACTCAAACAACCGAATCTCTATGATTGATATTTCTCGAGATAATAAACTTTTATTATTTTAGAACTTGCGATCTTCATAAATTGATGACGAAAATCTCTTAAAACATCCATTTTAATAAAAGCTTATTACCTCGAGAAATATCAATCGTAGAGATTCGGTTATTCTGAGTTTTTTGTAGACAATTTAATTACTACAACTTTGTTATTGACATTTTTCCTGTAGCTTTAGCCATTTATGAAATAAAAACAAAAGAACAAGAAATTCATATAAAACTGACTTTAGTGATCTGTACTGTGTCACCGGTGTAAGTTACAGTTACATTTCCATATTCATTTTTGTAGATAATTTAATCCTGAGTTAGTTGCTTTTTTCCATTTTGAAATAGTATAAAATGCCGCTGAGCTGTATTTTTTCTTTTAAAAAACACTAAAGTTTACATGTATTTTGTATGGAAAATCTTCAAACGCCGAGGCCGAGTGCTAAACTTTAATTTTGAGGGCTCATATTTTAGGAGAACGTTTTCTTGGGTATTTCCAACAAAATTTCGGTGGGGCACCAGAAAAAAAGAATGGTCGCCCAAAAAAAGCACCCTAAATTATATATATATATATATATATATATATATATATATATATATATATATATATATATATATATATATATATATATATATATATATATATAAATATATATATATATATATATATATATGTATATATATGTATATATATATATATATATATATATATATATATATATATATATATATATATATATATATATATATATATATATATATATATATATATATATATATATATATATATATATATATATATTGTAGGTTATTTTATTTATACGACCAATGTTTGTATATATTGTATGTAATAATTCTAACACGAGCTTTTTTGGTCTAAATCTTTAATTTATTCTATTAATTCATATTCCAGTCAATATTTCGGCAACATGCCATCATCACAGACCTGTCAATAAAACTTAATACATTATATGCATCAACGCAACAAGACATTAGTGTAAAAATGATTTTCTTACTTAATGTCTCACATAAACTTTTGTACTAAACATTTAACTATAAAAACTATTGCTACTTACATAAAAACTTATTATCTAATATCACAGGTATTTAATTAAATCTACTTTTCGGTTTGGGAAACCTTGTCTGAGAAAAACTTGCACAATAAATTAATTTTAACAACACGAAAATTGGCATACAGACTTTACTAATGTTCTAATTAAAATTAAGTGTAATGTCATATATAGACTCGTCAACTTGTACATAAAGAGAAACCAGAATTGAAACAAATCTTACAGATTTCTCCAACCATAATCAATTCTCAATAGAGCATGTGTTACCTATTTTATAATTTTGGGAAAATAAATTAAAAAAAAAAAATTAAAATAAACGGTGATCAATTGATGTTACTCTCTCGTTACTGTATTTGAAAACAATATCAACCTGTTACTGTATGTGAAAAACAAATATGTATTAACGAACCTTATAAAATAATTCTGTTTAGAATAAAACAAGTAAACGTATAAGTAAAAACATAAATGATAAAAATTAGGAAATGAAGAAATTGTAACATTCTAAATAAATTCTGTGTGTTTTACTGTTTGGTATTGTGTTTTCGTAATTTTTTGTATGTAGATATTAAATTCCTGTATGAGACGTTTAGATTTCTGAGGTCAGTTCTAGTATTCACTGTTTCGTTTTCTTTTAACCAGATGTGTCCAGCTTCTTTGAACTCTCTTTTGAATTTGTGTTTGTCCCGGTCTATGATTTTCGTACGTTTGAAGTCAAACTCATGTTTAACTTCCGTGTTCTGGTTATTAATGACGTGTTGGTTTATGGCTGTTTTGTTAGGGTTAATAAACTTTAGTTTATAGTCACTTCTGTGTTGGGTCAATCTGTCCTTTAGGGTTTGTTTAGTTTGTCCAATATAAATTTTGTTACATGAGCATGGAATTTCGTATACTATATTATGTGACGCTTCTAGTTTGTTAGTATCCTTCAGTTTGGAGAAATGTTTTTTTAAAATGTTGTGTGGTTTGTTGGCTATGAGTATATTGGGATTACGGTACGATATATGTTTTTTGATGGTGTCTGTTAGTTTAGGTATGTATGTCAATGTTGTTCTGATTTTTGTAGGTGGTGTTGGTGGGTTAGTTGTTGTATTTTCGGTTGATGTTCTCTGGTTGTTATTAGCCTGTTTGTTCTTCACTTGGTTTATGCTGTTTTTGATAATGGTGTTGATAATAGATAAGGGATAATTATTTTTTGTGAGAATGTTCTTCGCTATGATGGTGTTCTTGTACCAGTACTTTTCATGGCTTAGGTTGAGAATCCTTTTTATAAAAGCCGTTGCTACATTTATTTTCATAGGTTTCGGATGGGCGGATAAAAAATTCAGCATTCTGTTCGACGAAGTGTCTTTGCTATGCCAATCTGGTATGATTTTCTTGTTCTCTCTATTGAGAATTGATTATGGTTGGAGAAATCTGTAAGATTTGTTTCAGTTCTGGTTTCTCTTTATGTACAAGTTGACGAGTCTATATATGACATTACACTTAATTTTAATTAGAACATTAGTAAAGTCTGTATGCCAATTTTCGTGTTGTTAAAATTAATTTATTGTGCAAGTTTTTCTCAGACAAGGTTTCCCAAACCGAAAAGTAGATTTAATTAAATACCTGTGATATTAGATAATAAGTTTTTATGTAAGTAGCAATAGTTTTTATAGTTAAATGTTTAGTACAAAAGTTTATGTGAGACATTAAGTAAGAAAATCATTTTTACACTAATGTCTTGTTGCGTTGATGCATATAATGTATTAAGTTTTATTGACAGGTCTGTGATGATGGCATGTTGCCGAAATATTGACTGGAATATGAATTAATAGAATAAATTAAAGATTTAGACCAAAAAAGCTCGTGTTAGAATTATTACATACAATATATATATATATATATACATACATATATCTAAACGATATGAGATATAACGAAAACGTCCGGCACTCTCACGGCCGCATTTGTTGAGGTAGATCAAAAAAAATTTCTGTACTTGTGTGTTCTAATAATATCTTAGACAAATTCGTGAACCAGTAAAATCCGACACGTGGTTAAGAAACTAGAGGCTTTTTTCTAAAAATATTGATTTTTTAAAATCGTTATAACGGCCGTTTGGATACTAATATTTTAAAAAATTAAACAAATTTAGAATTTTTGAAATCTTTTTTATCAATTTGTTTTAAAAATAGACCTCTGCAGTTAGAGATTTTTGAGTGAGCGGCTCCAACAAAAAAGTTTGCAAAAATAAATTTTTTTTTGAAACAACCGGCACTCTCACGGTCGCATTTGTAGAGCCAGAACAAAAAACCTTTTCTAAAAATGTGCGTTTTATTAATATATTGAACGAGTTCGAATCTGCTTGTGGCATGGTGAATCTGATTTTATCCAAGCACTGCTGGTGATGATATTTGTAAAAAACAATGAGATCAGCAACAGTGCGCCGATGTTGCAGGGAATTAGCATTTGATGTTAAATTTCAATCACCCACAATTAACATAGCACGCTTTTGGACAGAGTCCAAAAGAGCTAGGATGGAATCAGATGCAGCGCCCCAAACTGGACCAAGTCACCAAATTTTTGTCACCCCAATCGGCGACTTTTTCTATAGAACATGTTTTTTTTCAGTGTGACTAGTAGTATTCATTGTATTTCAAGACACTGATTTTATTTACATTAACGAAATCACCTTAATGTTAAAATAAATATAATATTGTTTTGATTACGGCTATTTAGACGCACGTCAGTAAAAAATTGTGCAGATATATTAAGCGAAAAACATCAAGGCGGTTTAGATTTTAGATCGTTCAACTTCTCACCCAATAAACTAATAAAAACACTTAAAAATATTGGATTTCAATAATATGTACATTACACATATATCAAAAATTAAATGTTCAAGGTTAGGTAATCAAAATATCAAATCAGTAAACAAAAGATTCACGGTCGTTCATCATTAAATTATCACGTCGATTTGTTAATGAACCATTTTCACCACATTAATATTATTTATGTTCGGATAAACACAAGCTTTTAATTGGGTTGAACAACAAGTGAAAATAAACATAAACATTAATTTCCAAAAAAGAATGAAATCAATATGTTACCAAGCAAAATTCGATGACCTTGGATTATGTATAATATATTATCTTTTGTATTGGGTAATAGTTTAATCGGCACTTATAAATAAAATATTAATAGTAATTGTATTCTAGATAAGAAAGCGTATTACCGTATGATGAACACTTCAATATATAAATAGCATGAAAGTGTGATAAAGTTGTTGAAAGTTTTCGTAAGTTTGATTATGATGTTTCTAAGCCAAAATGATGTTAGTTACATGATGAGACCGACATCAAATAACTATTGTGTAAACGGACTTGGAATTATTTATCAAACTCTTCATTTTCTTTTTAGTTGACTTGTGCTACGAAATCGTCATTAGAATGAATATTCATCAAACCAATAAATTCAAGATCTTTTTAACTAGTCTGGTTAAATATTTGTTTAAGTAAGATAGAGTTTTAGGTATTTTTATATTTCTATATATTACAAAAAATTATTACTCAAAATCCATAATAGTATATCAATTTAATAAATATAAGTTTAAAATTTCTTTCAAAACAATTAACAGTTTGTATAAATATTCTATAATTAAATAAAAAACTAAACAAGAGGAATGCTCAAGTATTTATTAAATTAATTGAGATTCTTTTGATAAATTTTATATTGGCCAAACAGGTAGAAAATTCATCAACAGATTTTTGGTAAATGTGTCTAGAAGAAAAAACATCCTTAATATAAAATCAATCAATTTTTCCCAACACCTAATCAATGAAAATCATTCACATACAAGTTTTGACCATAATTTTAAAGGGCTACAGCCTACAGGCTTTGAGAATAGTAATGAAATTAATGATAAAACTGATCCACTGGGAATCGAAAGAGCAAAACCGCAAAAATTTTGCGTAAATTTTCCATCAAAAGAACAGTAACGGAAACTAAGACTGTTAATCGCTGTTTGTCGTGCAAAACATGTACATATCCCAACTACAAAAGTATTAATGCGTTGAAAATTATGATTGGAGTATCGCCATCGGGATGTCCACTTGTACACACAGAAAAATAATGGTAGTAAAATCTACAAACCAGTGTAATAAATTTGAAAAACAACTGTCGAAGTAAAATTCATTACAAAATTTAATAATTATTACAGGTGGTAGTACTTATGCAGTAGAAATCAGTAAATATTTTTAAACGATTACATCTATAGTTAAATTCTACTACAAATTTAATCAAGTTTGATTATCATACTGTAATTGATTTTTGCTTAATTTTTATTATGTAGTCAAATAAACCACGCTTGTTGTGGAATTGCATTACAACCATATTTGATTACACTTACAATAAATGTTACTACGTTGTTTGGTATATTAGATACCAGTACCCTATTTCACCAAACTTACAAATTTGTAATTTCATACAAATTTTAACAAAATTGGGAAAAATTTGCATGAAATTACAAATTTGTAAGTTTGGTGAAATAGGGTACAGATGTAATTAATTTTACTACAAAAACGATAAACTCATTATGTCTGTAGTACAGTGCAGTTATTTTAAAACATCAAAAATAAGTTAAGGTAAATCAATCATTCGATGATATTTTTGAGCCTATCTATTAACTTAGTTCTAATTCTAAATCATTATATCGTGATAAGTGCATTTTGAAATTTTATAAAAGTTGTTTTTTCTGATATTCTTGTCAAGGTAAGTAGTTTGTAATAAATTTTAGAAAAATAGAGTTCTATGTTTAATGCTTGATGTAAAAGTGTAGCAAAGCCATCAAACAATACCATGGACATAGGAAATGAGTGTGATTTTGATGATAAAACATATCACATATTACAAAACAGTCCCGATACAGTTGTAATCGAGAGAGATAGAATAGCGGAAGATATTCCGTATATCTTACCATTGACCTGTGATGGTAGTACGGAAACAGCTAGTGTAGTAAATATAGAGGTTAGCAGTGATTTGGACATTGTTCAAACTTTGTTGTTGCAATGGAATTTACCTGAACTTAGTCAAAGCTTTTATGGTAAGTGTAGTTATTTTATCGTGTAGTATAGTTATTTTATATTCAAAAAGTTTGCATGGTCTTACTTTTTAAATCAGTTTTCCCATATTATTTTCCCAATTTCTATTCTATAGTAAAAAAGATAATCCTTTTTATAGAACTAAAAGTTTATATTGCGTTGCGGTAAATGATGCATTAAATTTTTAAAATAATTATTCTAGACCACAAAATAGATGTTGCATGTTTACAACATGTAACATTTTCTGACATTGATGTCCTTATACCACCCCAGTTAATGCGTGAAAGAATTATATTCAAAGCAAAATTAGTGGAGTGGAGAATTTCGGAAGTAATACATATCTGTCATATATATATTAAGTATTCTTAAAACGCTGTTAAATACTTTAGAATTTTCCTCCCTTATCATTGCCAGAAACGGCTTCAACGGAAACAATACGATCAATGAGGTCAGTTTTAAACTCGATATTGCCGACCAGTGGTAAATTGGAACAAAATATAGAGCAAATTTCAATTACGAAAGCCCAGAATTTAGTAAGCAGCATAAAGCAGTACAACTTAAAATAATTTTTTTCCTTTTCATTTCTTTTTTATAGAATATTAAAAATTTATTAAAATCAAACACTCAAGGCCAAAAATTATTAACAAAAAATGTTCCATTCCAAATGTTCCACTTCTGATCCCGGACTATGATATTATTGAAACTTAGTATATAAAGTTTTAGTACTGTTTCCAATATTTCTGCATACCAACTTCCGGCTTGTCACTTCCAGTTAAAAAGTTTTATTTCAGGTGTTTATCCCTACTGTAGCCTACAATTACCGATCGATTTTCATGAAACGTTGGTAAAAGCTTTCAAGTAACATTAGAAAGATTTTGTTAGCTTTTGGAGCACATTGGATAAAGGGTTTGGGGGTTCACCATACAACAGGTGGTTTTTACCCAAAGTTTTTATGTTTTTTGGGAACATAAAACATTCATTCGTGAATGAATTTTTATGACACTTTAGAAAAAGATGCAAACATGTATGACAAGAAACTGATTAGTTTTTGAGCGATAGTGAACAAAATGGTGTGGGGTCCCATACACCTGTTTTTTTGAATGCTCTATAAAATCTGTACCTGATAAGCGAATTGGATGAAACTTGGTACATGAGTATGCGGTAGGTTCACAATAGTTCTGCATCCCAACTTCCGGTTTTTCACTTCCAGTAAACAAATTTTTTTTGTACTTTTTTGAAGTTTTTTCAGTGTCTTTATGCACACTACAGCCTACAATAATGAAGTGATTATGATGAAACTTATGAAAAGGGCTCCAATTAGTGTGAAAAGATAATTATCATCTTTTTGGACACATTGACCAAAGTGGTGGGGGGTCTACCACACAACTGACTTTTCACACTTTGTTTTTTAAGTTTGTAGGGAGCATACAGATTTCATTCATTAATTTATTTTAATGACACTTTGAAAAAAGATGAAAACTTTTTCTGGATAATATTGGAATAAGTGGTGGGGCTCCTCCCGAACACCTGTTTACTGTGTCACACTTTTTCAATGTTTGTTGGGAGCACACAGCATTCGCTCGTGAACGAATTTTGATGACACTTTGAAAAAAGATGCAAACATGTATGGCAAGGAACTGATTAGTTTTTGAGCGATAGTGAACAAAGTGGTGGGGGGTGTCCCATACACCTGTTTTTTTTTAATAGCTCAATAACATCTGTACCTGATAATCGAATTGGATGAAACTTGGTACATGAGCATTTGGTACGGTTCACAACAATTCTGCATCCCAACTTCCGGTTTTTCACTTCCGGTAAAAAATTTTTTTGTAAATTGTTGGCAGTGTTTTCAGTGCCTTAATGCATACTACAGCCTACAATAATGAAGTGATTATGATAAAACTTATGGAAAAGGTTCCAATTAGTGTAAGAAGATAGTTATCATCTTTTGAAACACATTCATCAAAGTGGCGGGGGGTCTACCATACAACTGCTGACTTTTCACACTTTGTTTTTAAAGTTTGTTGGGAGCATACAGATTTCATTCATTAATCAATTTTAATGCCACTTTGGAAAAGATGAAGTCTTTAATGACAAAGAATTGATTAGTTTTTGGACAATATTGGGATAAGTGGTGGGGTCCTCCCTAACACCTGTTTATTGTTTCAATGTTTGTTGGATGCATACAACATTCGTTCGTTAAGTAATTTTGATTACACTTTGCACAAAGATGCGAATATGTATGGCAAGGAACTGATTAGTTTTTTTAGTGATAGTGAACAAAGTGGTAGGGGGTCCTCCAAGCACCTGTTATTTTGGAAGCTCAATAACTTCTGTACCTGATAATCGAACGGGATGAAATCTGGTACATACACATTTAGTACGGTTTACAACAGTTCTGCATCCTAACTTCCGGTTTGTCACTTCCGATAAAATTTTTTTTTACTTTTTCTCGTACAACAGAATTTATGTTTGTTGGGATACTACTGCTTGCTTTAATATTTTTATTATTAGAACTACGAAGTCCATAATATTGGTTAGCTTTTAATTAAAGTATTTGATAGATATTAGCTCATTATATATTCAGAACACTATGTTTCCAGAGCTGTGGTGAAGTCAGCCTATGCATCAGCGTCGCAATATTTTTTAAAATAAAATGTGTTGGGTAGTAGGAATTACGATGTGTGTCACAACAACACATAAGAACATGCTTTCTAAGGTGTTGATGGACGTACTTTTTTTATTTTTTAAAAGAATGAACTTTTTGCTTGCTCGAATGAAAGAGCTTCCATATAATTACTATATATGCTGGCTTGAAGTAAACAATGCGTTATATGATCTTGGTAAATGCTTCTAGCACTAGGATAATTAGGAACCTAATTTTAGCTTTGAAATTAGCAAAGCAAATTTGAAAAAAAACAGTATATTGTTCTTATTTCCTCCATCCTATCAAGAAATATTGCCCTATATCGTACATTATTATGTGAAAGGATTTATTATTAAGTTTTCCATTCTTTAAGAAGAATATAAAAAAAAAGACATTTGCGTCCATCAACGTCTTAAAAAGCATTATGTTGTAGAGCTTATATGGTTTATATGTGTTGTTGTGACACATATTGTAATTTCAAATATGTCACATATTTTGAAATTGCACAATCTTTTTTGAACTTCGGGGAAAAAGATGATGAACAATGTCATAGAAGCTACAATTTTGAGTGAAAAATTCGAAGAGGAAGATGTAGTGCTGCCACGACAGACAGGCCACATATTTCAATGATCCCAACAGATTCAAACGTTTAGTTTCCAGTGCAACACGCTTTTCCAATTACCATCAACAAAGCACACGGACAGTTACTGCAAGTATGTGGACTAGATTTGGAGAATCCGTTCTTCTCACATGGACAACTTTATGTGGCTGGCGCGTTAGGAAAACCTTCTGATTTATTCGTGTACGCACCAGACGGAAAAACAAAAAATAAAGTGTACCCACAAGTACTCGAATAAATAAATAGAATTAAAACGACATTTTAAAATTCGTTCCATATTAAAATAAATAATTTGCAATAAAAATGACTCAATGTTAATTGAATGTTATCTTTACGAGTTTTCTTTCTTATGAGATAGCGGCAATATGCAACCGATGCTAAATAAACCAAACCTTTACGCTATTTGGTGTACAAATAAAATTTTAAGAGATTTTGTGAGTGATTAAGATCAAAGTAATTATTGAAATTCACTTGAGTTTTGCAATTTGAAAGCATTTTTCATTTTCTCTTAGAAAAACTTCTTTAGAACAGTTTTTGTGTGTTTCGTGTCGGATACAAATACAATGCATGAGCACTGTGAACATTTGTGAATCTATTTTTGTTCTGTATAATGTTCTATATAGAGATGAGTGATGACACTCCTCTACTACTTCAACAAGTCATTTAAATTTTTTTATAGCTTACTCGAAAACTTATTTGATCGCCAATTTTTCATATATCCGAGCTGATGAGCTGAAGTACTGATTATTTTTCATTCATATTTTTAAAAACAAAAATTAAAAACTACGCTATCATTTCTCATTACTACTTTTTGAAATCATTGCTACTACGTCAACAAAATGTCTGTGCACAAACTTTATTTATAAGCGTAGCAAAGCACGCCGGGTCCTGGTAGTGTTCAATAAATAATACACGAAGAAACTGTTCAACTTGCAACGTAGTAAATTATATAATTTGTATGCAAACAACAATAACAAATACGAAAAGAAAAACGAAAAAAATATACAAGAAATACTTGCTATGTAACCTATGCATTGAATAAATATCTAAAGAAGAGTAACTAGACTTGTTGAGTGAAGCATCTAATTTTTAGTATTGGTGCAGTTTGATAGTATTTGAATTCGTGGTACTGCTTACAATTTCCATATTTATATTTTCAAAACAAATAAAATAAATAATAATTGTTACATATAAATTTAAAAGCCTAATATGTTTGAATAAAATATTTCCTTATATTTCCAAATAATAAATATTTTTAATTGTATAACACAAATTTTAATAGCATTGAATTACTTTAAGAACACCTTACATTCTGCTGGAACAGCGTTTGACATATGATTTGACAACGACGGACTTTGAAAAATTATATTTATGTAGGTAGGGTAATAAAATATAAAATTAAACTAGAAAATAACAGTTTTTGTAAAGCAAATACTTTATGCTTTTTTTAAAACATCATTCTAATCACTTTTTATTCGTAGTATTAGTAAAAATATTATAATCTTTGATATGAAATTCGATGAACAAATTTCATTGTATTTAAGATTAGTTCTACATATTTTAATGCAATTCTTAATTTTTATGAATAAATTACTACACAAATACAAATTATTTTTTTTAAAACATTAATTTAAACTTATTTTGGATTTTTGAGATCAATTAAACTCAAGTAAGTAAAGAAGTAATTGGAATTTTTTCAATTCAAAGGTATGGTTTGAAGTTTCTCAGAAAAAAAACTTCAATTCACATTTTACGTGTTTCGGATGGGATTCGAACCTACCCTCGTCAGTGCCTGGCTCGAATCCTTGGGCAGATACGCTATCAATTACGCCGTTGAGGCGATGACAATTTCAAAGTTGAAACTTCTTCATCACTTATTTATTTTTTACTTAAGTTGAATTTTTCCACTGTCATTAGACTCCATATTATGGAAATGTTTTTACATTATATGGGATTTTTTGCATTAAATTTCTAGACAATTTTTTGTGTGAATTCATAGAATGGGGAACTATTCTAATTAACTTCTATTCTAATTAACATTCTAAGTCACGATTGTATAGTCATTATTGATTGTTTCCAATCAATGTGAAATCAATGACTGACACTTGGTCAATTTGTAGTCCTATATGTATTAACATTAGACTACATTAAGGGAATTTAAATTTATTTTGGATTTTTGAGATCAATTAAACTCAAGTAAGTAAAGAAGTAATTGGAATTTTTTCAATTCAAAGGTACGGTTTGAAGTTTCTCAGAAAAAAACTTCAATTCACATTTTTCGTGTTTCGGATGGGATTCGAACCTACCCTATTAATTTAAACTTTAATTATTATAAATTTAGTTTAATTTGAATATCTTAAAATTAAATTTTCTGATAAAAACTATGATTTTATTTTAAAATACAAAACGGAAGGTGTGATCAAATGTCATGGATGAAGAACGCACAGATATACAAATCACATACTTCAAAAAATATTCGTGTAGCCATACGTAATTATTCTTCTTTATATGTTTATTCAATGAAGCTATGTTACCTACCGCTTCTAGTATGGTACATTTATTTTAGGTTATACATACTAGGTACTTGTTTGATTGTTTTAGATAACTTTTATAATTTTATTTTAAAAAATTAATTTTTGTAAAAGCTTCGATTTTTTATTTAATATGTAAAAATTACAAACAGTAATTATAATATGATTTTATTTATGTGTCTCAAACCAAAGGATTGAGGAAGAAAGGTTTTACCGAAAAATTTATTTACTGTCCTTTTTAACGTTTTTGTAAATTTATGATTTCACCACTAACGACTACTTAGGATTTTAAATAATTAAAAATTATAGAAAAATATTCAAAAAAATGATTGCTTCAAATATAAACTACTTTTGAGTTTTCTTAGTAGCTATCATATCATCTAAGAATAATAGAGCACATCATCTCATTCTTAGAATCTTAAGCTTCACCACATACTTTGTAATATCTCACGTTAACTAATATGTCAATAGCAAGGACTGAAATACAAAGGGTTGTCACGACAAAAAGTTTTAAAAAATGTATTTTAAAAAAATAAATTAACAAATACCAGAGTTCACAATTTTATTTTATTTGAGCACTCATTTCGCTTCTCAAAATAGTATTCATAAATTATTTATAATTGTTTATTATTTCAATATCGTTCTTCCTCGAAGAGCAATATTTGCGGTTTTTCGATTACACTCCTTTTGAGTTTTTATTTTGCAAAAGAAGAAAATTAGTACCTTTCCGTAAAAATTGAACAAAACATTCACAAAAATTATTAAATTTTTTACGTTGGAAAGCATCAGTTTTGAAGCAAAAATTAAATCTGTGAGTATTTGAAAGAAAATATTTATTTTAATTTAGGAGTAAGAAAGATATTTTATTATTTTCACTCCTGTATTTGGGAGTGTTTTATTTTTTAGTTACTCGCTCCTTTTTAAGTTACTCGCTCCGAAAGAACGGAAAATAAAAGAGTGATATAAGGAGGGTTTCAAACTCTGACAAAAACTGATTCGTAATACGAAAAAAAAAACCGGTCGTAAACGCTATTTTTCTTTGTGTTCTTGCTTTAAATCTTAAAATTTCTAGCTGAATCAAAATTTCAATAAGCCTTTTTTAATACTGTTCCCAATTACGATTTACGATATCTATCAGTTAAATAGCATCAAGAGTTTTCGTATATTATATATTATCTTCTTCAATATCTCCATTAAACTAGAGTTCTTTTGTTTCCTCAAAAACCTTTATTACAATATCAAAAAGAAAAAGCATTAATGTATAAATGGAAAACGGAAAATGCAATTTAAAATTTTAAACAGCGTCAAATTACATTATTGTTTTCAACCAATTTTGTTTTTGTTTTCTCGTTTGTTTTCTCTATTGTCTTACCTGATTTCGATTTTCTGTATTAAATTAATTTAAAATAAAAATGTTTTTAGCAATTTCCGTTAAAAACACTTTAGTGTATATATTCTTTTTTACTAAAACAAAAGTAGAGAGAAAGGTTAAACAAACGAAAATGTGATTAATAATAATTTGTAAACACTAATGTCATGGTTACCGTATAGATAGACTCTTTCACAGTTAAACCGACGTGATATAACAATTGAAAGAATTTAGCTTTTAATAACTTTGTCTACAATCAAACCAGAAATTGTTAATTAATTATGATACCAGTTCTTTATAGAAAGGTTGTTGTTTAATAGTGATGATATATATATATATATATATATATATATATATATATATATATATATATATATATATATATATATATATATATATATATATATATATATATATATATATATATATATATATATATATATATATATATATATATATATATCTAATATATAAGCACAATAAAGTAAAAATAAACCAAAATTGCAATGTGTCTGTTTCTTCCTTGTGATCATGCACATTCGAACTACAGTATTCAAATTCCTCGACTTTGAAAGTACCCGGTTTTTAATAAATTGAAGCTTGTTGTTAAAAAACGGTATTGAATGTTTTCACTTTTATAACACAACCAAAACAAAATGCCATAACTTCTTTTTAAAATGTTTTTTACATGTAAAGAACCTATTAAAAAATTTTACCAATTGCCAATCATCAATAGCAATAGTTCAAATTAAAGAAATTTCATCATTAAAGTAATTCGATTATTCTATTTTTCATACAAATCTGAGCAACCGTTACTAGGTGTCTGGGAAAGAATTCTCATTAACGATAATTCGACATAGTTTTGTCTGTCAGCATCTTCTTCATGATCATTTTTATCATTCCGTTCAATATCCTAAACAACAGATTATGCATTACTTTACAATATCAGACACACAAGTAGAAGATTTTGGTTGAAAAGAATAAAATTTAGTTTATTTCCCAAACGCTGTTCACTTGGCATGAATTGAATGTGTAATAGGACTTACAATGTGTGTTGTGTAATAGGACTTACAATATGAGTCACAATAACACATAGAGCCTTTTTAAGACCTAGGTTCCACTAAGTATTAAAAGGTCCTAGGTTCTACGTACAAATTAATATAAATTCAAGCTTAGGAATCTTTTAATTGCTTGTTGAAAATTAACATTTTATATATAGTCGATCATTTTATATATAGTCGTTATAGTCGACCAAATTACCCAGGTAGTTAATCGAAATACCCGGGTTGTCGGTAGTTTTGTGGATATTGATTAAATTAACATAAAAGTTACATATATTTTACAATAGTTGGAGGCAAAAGTGTCCATAAATTGTTGCCAACGAGTGCATGACCGTTGTAGAACGTTATGTTATTTATATCTATATTTCGTTTGATTTAATATTTTACTAAAATATAAAAATGCTGCAACGTAGATAAATTTATCCTTTTCTTAGATTATACAACGCGAATGGCTCTTTACAAAGACACAATCTTAATAATAAATCGAAAACAGTTTTACTTAAAAAAAACTATAGAATGAACACTTGTGACCTGATCATATGACACCCCACTTATCATCAAGGTCAAAAATAAAGTATGAAGTGAATTGAGCAACGAGTGTAGAATGGCAGCATATTTTCGTTTTGTATGCAAAATTTGTGATAATCGATTTATGGCCAGTTTTACGTAGCAAGCATTGTTTTTTGACTAATTTCGATTACATGGATATCTAGAGCTTCTTGCCAGCATATTTTTAATTTTTTTGAGGACAAAAATTTTGCCAAATAAGCAAGTGGCTAACCTATTTTTTAGTTTCAAAACTTTAAACATTTGAAAAAATGAGACGCTATAGGTTTCGTTCAATCTTTACAACAATAGTATTTTATTTGCCCAAACGGAATTCGCATTGAACTGTCGAAACGCAATTTTCAAATAAAATGAACCATAGAATTCGAACTGGATATTAAGTGTTTTCGGGAGGTTGGTAGTACTTCTTCAGAAAGTAAATAAAAAATATAAAAATCAGCAAACTTATTTATTTAATTTTTTATTATAGTTATAATTTGATAGCTCTGCGTGTTAATATACTTACATTACTTATACTTATACTTATTATGCTTTTATTTTTATTAATAACTACTAAAATCAGATTGTCAAAACATCAAAATGCTGACAACTTTCAGGAATAAAAAATGATAAGTAACGAATTACGTGTTGAGTACGCGAACTAAAATTCAATTCTGACTTTTCAAAACCACTTATTTTGTCAGATTTGGATTTGGATATATGAAATTGTTCAAAACCACTTATTTTGTCAGATTTGGATTTGGATACATGAAATTGTTAGTGTAATTTGGCAAATAAAATACGGCTAACATTTTCTACCGTCGTAAACTTTTTCAATTGTTTGGTTATGTAATTTTCGGTAAGAAGAAAAAGGTAAGAAGGGGATCGAGCAGGAAAAAAATTATATGATTTTAGTAATAAATCAATTTTAGTAATAAATCAATTTTTGAATAAATAAAATATTTTTGAATAAATAAAAGCCGCCTAAAAACTAAATTTGGAGTATTTCTTTAGGAGTTTTCAAAACAATCAAATCAAGTTAAAACAGTTTAGATTTAGTGCCAAATTTAAGAAAATAATGCAGCTGAAAACCTTTTGTCATAAATTCACACAGTTATAAGTAATCTAATCAGGAACCGAACGGTGGAGTTCTTTTTTCTATGGATTATTCTGGAATAAACTCTTTTGAAATACTTGGTATATGCTCCTACACAATGTTGTCAACTAACTATACACCAAAAATATTTACAGCAAATTCAAGATTTTTAATATCCGCGAACGATTTGTCACGTTTTTCTTTAAACCCTGGAAATTCGTTTTCCACTTGATTCTAAAGAAGCAAAAACCATTGAAATTAATTCTGAAAAATACTTCGAAAATAAGAAAAACCAACAATAAATTATAACACAACAAAGTAGAAAAAATGAAAAGAAAAATTATGATTTCACGTTATTTTCACTTGAAAAAAATTTCAAAATTTTGCTTAGAAAAAGAAAATTGTTTCAATGAATTTTCACATTTTATATAAGTTTTTTGTTTTAATCATTTATTGTGTTTTTTTTTTGTAGAAAAGTTACATCAAAAAGAGAAAATTTCGATTGCTTAAAGTTTGCCTTGAACTTTATTTTTTATTATTGAAATGAAATCAAAATTTTTTAGAATATGTTAAAAGAGTTTAAAAAATAAATAATTCAAAGCAACAATATTGTTTGTGATTTGGATAGCCTTAATCATCTAAAAGTTGAATGTTCGATCAAAGAACATCATGTGAAATTATTAAAAAATATAAAAATTGAAATAAAACATAACTTGACAATTGTCAGCTTGTTATGAATGATCAGTTTTTGTCATATTTTCGGGCCTGAGTCATTTTGTCAAGCAATACGTGTTTGACAAATGCTTGATCTTTCACGAGCTTACTATATCAAACAAAAGACAGATTTGACAAAAAGATTTATTAACTTACTGAAGCAAGTTTGATAAGCAAGCTTGATCGCGTATACGCGAATTTTGATCAACTCCCAATCTCCCTTTTGATCTGACTCCCGAAAAATGTATCTACAAACTGATAAAGGAATACTAACTAATCAACAAGAAGTTGCCGAACTATTGAATCAGCATTTCATAAATGCAACAGCTAAAATTGTGAATTCCCTCTCAATTCCTGTATCTAGCGATTTCAACTACTTTAGTTATAGTGTGTCAGTTCCGTTCACACTTGATTTGACTACTGGGTCAGAAATTAACACTATCATACGTGATTTGAATGAAGGTTCGGCAGCTGGTGAAGATTCAATTTCAGTAAATTTGTGAAGCTCACTTCCAACTATGTTTTACCTATAATCACAAAGCTTTGTAATTGTATATTTAGTTCAGGTATATTCCCAACATCACTAAAACAAGTTAGAGTTGTGCCAGTTTATTAATCTGGCAACCAAATGGAGCCTAATAACTTCAGACCAATATCCATCTTGCCAACTATTTCTAAAATTGTTGAAAAAGTTTTACTCACGAGGCTTAATATCTTTCTACTCGAGAATAGTACGATTGCAGACATACAATTTGGGTTTACCCTAAATTCAAGTGCAGAAGCTGCATGTCTAAACTTAACTAATATGCTGAGCAAACATTTTGAAGAAAACAAGTTCTGCTGTACTCTCTTCCTAGATGCTCGTAAGGCATTTGATTCTGTAGATCCAGATGTCATGATGATTAAGTTAAGGAAATTTGGATTTTCAGAACTACAGCTAAACTTGTTTAAAACGTATCTTATGAGTAGAAGACAAA
This sequence comes from Diogma glabrata, assembly GCA_963693315.1. NCBI lineage: Eukaryota > Metazoa > Arthropoda > Insecta > Diptera > Cylindrotomidae > Diogma > Diogma glabrata. Next base: position 108,691,803 of record OY856186.1, on the reverse strand, counting down.
TAGTAAAAATCGGTAATTGTGCTAGCTCGTTAGGAATACCTGTAAATGGAGTGCCACAGGGATCTATCCTGGGACCAACTTTATTTAACATATACATCAATGATATAACTTGTATCAATTTAAAGGGGAAAATTCAATTTTTTGCTGATGATGGTGTAATTACATATTCTTCTGATACTGATACTGAAATGATCTGTGATATTAACTCGGATTTAATTCTACTTCAAGAATGGTTTGATTTGAATCATTTAGCTTTAAATTATAGTAAAACAAAGTAAATTGTTTTTGAGAACCGTTTGCTGGACGTGAAAATATTGCAAAACTATACCTATAACTTTATTACGTAACTTATAACTCCTTTAAAATTGGAAAAGTTTGTAAGTATAATTACCAAGGATTAGTCCTTGATAGTAGACTTAATTGGTCACTAAGATTGGTCGTTAAAAATTTTAATACTAATTACGTATAATCTGACAGTTTTGACAACTAATTTAAAGCTGAGCAGCAGCCAACTAACTTTTTGTTGATTCTCCGCATACTTAAATGTATATGTGTGGGCAAAGTGCTGTGAGAAATAATATTTCTCACAGTATTAGCAATAGGTGATTTTGAGATTAATTAAGCTGTGAGAAATACGCTATTTTTCATAGCAGTTGTAGAAAAAACATATTCTGCCCAACAATTCATTGCTACTCTTGTACTATGCCTACATTCAATCTAGATTAATATATTTAAGTCCAATCTGGAGTGGCTGTGCAAAATACAAGATTGAAGAATTGGAAATATTACAGAAGCGAGTGCTGAAGAGTATATTATGTGTTTTTGTCAATCAGTCTTCTTTTAAAAAGAGATCTACTAGTTTTGATTCACAAAATTGTAAATAAACAAATAAAGCACAATTTAAACATAATTCCTTTATCGTCTGTTCACAGATATGAGACTAGACGTCTTTCTTAGTTTCAAACAGAGTTTTTCTCTAGCTCTGCCTCTCGCATTAATGTATTTTATCGTGGATTAGTCCAATATAATGATTTGCCTTCTAATATCCGCCATACATTAAATTAAAAAACTTTTTTCTACTACCCAACATAAAAAATCTACTTTCGATGTTTGTTCATTGCATCGAAAACAACTTTTTCGTCACCAGTGATAAAAAAACCTATACGAATTACTTTCGTACCTAGAGACGAAAGTAATTTTTTAAAAGCCATCTATTTTCTAATTTCTTAACTAGAATAAACCATTCTAGGATACCCGTTAAGTGAATCAATTGATTGAATGTAATTGAAGTAATTTGGTTAGTGTCAATTTATCTCTGTTGAGAAGACTCTGTTGGTGTTAGGATATTTTTAAAAAAAATATTTCATCTATGTATTTAATAAAAATGAAAATATAATATTTATTTTACGTAAAATAATTTACGTTGTGTTAAAATATATCAAGAATTCACGTCGGTATGACGACTCAAAACCTAAATCAAAACCGATGTTTTTATTTTAGAAATCTGAAATCTGAATTTGATTTTGTTTATGACAAAGTACAAACCGTCTTTAGTTATAAGCCTACTAGACGATAAATGCAAAAAACAATGAACAAAGATGTGTTATATTTAATGATTTTAAGAACTTTATAGTGTAAATAGAATAATATAGGATTTTGTAGTGTAAATGAAATAAAAATATAACATCATAAATAACTATATGTATGCAATATGTATATGTAAAAAGCTCACGAAAAAAACAATCAGGCTTGTAATTAAAACAGCTATGTTTTTGGACATAGAAATTGGATAATTTATTCATAATGAGTCATCTATTTTTTAATAGCAGAAATACAAATACACATATAAAATTTTAATTTGTAACAGTGTATATTTTAAAATGTGAATTGTATGTAATTATAAATGAAAATGTTTTATAATTAATAATAATTTTTAAAAAAGTAGTAGAAAAAGTACAGTCTTCTACTCGCCGAAAATCATATTTTGAATCTCGCGACCATTACCAACCTCGGCTATCGCCTCGGCTGGTAAACTGTCCTCTCGTTTTAAAATATGTTGTTTTCGGCATCGTTGAAGAATATACTATTAAGTCAAAATTAATGGATTTTCTAAAACAATCTAGCTGATGCTTCCTACGTTTAATTTGATAGATTGGTAATTTATCTATTTGGAAATTAAAATTGTTTAATATTGCTAATTTATTATTATTAAAACTATTAAATTATAAACTAATTAAAAACTATTAATTGTGTGTTGAGTATTATAGAATTACAACTCATGTTATTATTTGCATTTTGTAGCTGAACCAAAGCTAAAGCTAAATTTATTATTGTAGAACATTTGTATTTATATGTAAGATTAACTATACTATGTATCTATACTCAATAAATTCATTGTACATAATTCCTTGTAGTTGCAATATCACCTTAATGGTTCGAGCAGATAAAAAAAGTCCAAGCGGCACGTATATCCGCTAGAAATAGGTAGATTTCGGGACCAGACAGCTTTGTGTACAAATAGAATTGGATGTGTCAGATTAGTTTCAATAAAAATTTTAAGTAGAAACAGAATAATCCCAAAAATTTATCAAACCAACCACACCCAAAAAAAAATTCAATATTTTAAATCAACAGAGGTACATCGATTTAACAAGATAAAAAATTACATATAAAATTAATAAAATTGCAATTAAATTGACAAAAATTCTAAAATGCTACTATCGATATCTACTTTTGATTTGCATATTCAAATCAAGATATAAAGTACTTAAATTGAATACATATTTGTTTAATATTTTCCTGAATTAATTGTTAAATCAATCAAAAGTACTGCAGTTAGTTCTACAAAAATAGAAGAATTTCAAAAACGAAAGCAAGTTATTGATTTAAGAGTACATTACTTGTGTAGTATGTAGTATAAATATAAGTTATAATAATGGTCATCAACATTAATTCAAAATCTCTGATATTATTTTAAAGTAAACCCTTGAAGTCAATGTAATTGCAGTTATATCAAAAGAATTACAAAAACTTACAATTAAAACAATTTATTTGCTGTCAAAAGAAAGATATTGTATTCTTTAACCTATTCAGTTTGTAGCTTTTATTAAGTGCATTTGGATGCAAATTTTTTCTTACAAACGTGCGTGAAAGTTGTAATTAGTTAATTGTTAAATAATAATTAATATTAAGTGTTAGTGATAATTATAATTATCCATAGTGATAATTATAGTAAAAACTACAAACGTAAGTACATTAATTTTTTTTCTCAGGCTAAACATTTATTTTGAAAAATGTTGCAATGTGACCAAAAATTTATCGTATTTCTATTTCTTTATTTTTTGTTACTATTTTGTAAAGTTTAATAATTGCATTTATTTATTTTTTCGGTATATTGTATTAAAAAAATCATTCTATTTATTAAATAAAATTAAAATATGCATTGTTGTACTAATGCATATCTTACATTGTTTCAGATTGCAAAAGCAAAATATAAATCAGTAAGAAAAGAAAATCACAAGACAAACAAAAGTTCCACACGTTGCAGAGCGCAGAGCGTAAAAATAACTATGGGAAGCGGACAACATTTTACAGTTGCTGTGGAAAAAATATTTTTAAATATGGTTACATTTTCTATATGCTTTAAAAAAGGGTTTTTTGATTTAAAAGAATCCTTTAATCATTCAAAAACTTCACATAAATCAAAAACTTCCTTTCAGTGCTTGCAATCAAAAATTTTCTGCATTAAAATCTTTTTAAAAACACTTTAAAAGTTTTCATCGAAAAAGTTTTATTGTTAGTTCTGTTCAGTCATGTGAGATAGAAATAATTCAAAATAAAGTGGCACTTTCTCCTATAGAAACTGAACATTCTATAACAACCGTTTCTGATTCAGCAAGTCTTCTAAACGATCATTTAGTATCAAATTTTATGTCGTGTTCTTTGGCTTGATCGAAAAAAGATTGATTTATTTGCTTGCCAACGAACAGCATGAAATAAATCAATCTACTTTTGAAAATGTAGTAGTAAATAAATTGTTTTGACTTTTTGTTCTAGTTGATATGTTTGGTTATGTTTACATTTGAAAATGATAGATTTTACGTTTTATCATTTTATTTGTAATAACTTTATTATTAATTTAAATAATTTAAATAATAATAAATTATTTTTAAACAAAATAATAATAATAATTAAAATGGCGGTTTTTTTTGTTTACATAAATTTGACAATTAAAAATAATATTTCAATGTATTTGTAAAATCTACCAAAAAATCTAGATTTTAAAAACTTGATCTAGATCAAAAAATAAATCAATCTTTTTTTGCCAAAGAACACAAACTAACAGCTAATTTGATCTGACAGCTAATTTTTTTGATCTCAGATCAATGTTTTTGCCAAATTACACGACATTAATTTGATAAATTTTCAAAAACAGTTTTGTACTAGATTTGTATTGTAAAATAATTTCTCTAGAAAAGACGAATTGTATGTTGCAGCTGCGGTTTCCGCACTTCGGGGGTTAGTTATTATTTTTAATAATGTGTAATTTTTCTTTAACATTTTTTATTATAAAAATAAAATTTAATGTTACAATAAAATAATATTATAATAAAAAAAATTAAAAATGTATTTTATTTGAAAAAAAAATATCGAATTTCCCCTCCAATTTATTGCAGCTAACCTTTGTCAATTCAAATCGTTTCGACAACGATTGCAATTGATTTTTTGTATTTAATTTTAATGTACATCATCATTTAAACAAAAGACTTAGGGCCATATCGACAAACCCAACTAAAATCGCAACTACAACTAAAGTGTCAGTTTTGGTATTTTTAAACCACATTAAATCGTCAGTTTTAAACGTAGATTAAAGTTGTAGTTGCAGATTTAGTCATGGATATTGGTGATTAAATTTACACTTACAATTGACGGTTAAAATTCGATGATAGATTTTTTTAAATCAATACGTTGTCAAATAATATTTTATAATAAAATATTTTGAAACATTAACATGAATGTGTATTTCAATTGTGTTTTTTATAAAAATTTTAAATAATTGAAAACTCTAAATAATTGTTAAGCTTGCAAATCAATATTGTTTTGTGTTGTATTTAAGTTGTTTTTACTATAATTACATTATTATTAATATTGCAATAAATTTTAATACATAATTACTGATTTCTAATTATTGCTGTGTTCGAAAAATTATGGTTTTAAATTACGTTTAAAAATACCATCAAAATCTCAACTAAATTCGTAGTTTTAATGTGGTTTAAAAATACCAGTTTTGAACATCAATTTCGAAAAAACTGTGACTACAACTAAAAGTTGTAGTTGCGTCTGTCGATATGGCCCTTACTTTCGAAATTGATGTTGGTTCACAATTGTAATAAAAGTAATGCCATTGGTATAACATTATAAAAATAACTATGTTGTATTTCGAATCGACGTTGGCGCTTTTGATTTAAAGGGATCTTGTTTTTATTTTAACGTGTTTAATTTCGATTTTACAGTAATATGCTTGAAATTGTATATGCTTATAACAACAGCACAGACTGTTGAAACAACTTACAGTTTAATATTTTTGACAAGCAAGTTTTTGTGTTTAATGCAGTGTTTGTTAAAATTAGTTGTGCATTAGGATTGAAAGCAGCAGTGCAATCGATTTAACTAAATAAAACGTCGGAGCCAAAACAATGTCATTTTATTCGAATTTACCTGCAATTTTGTCGATTTTACCACGATTTTTTTTTTGGGTGCAAACTAAATAAATATGTTGTGCCGTATTTCTCATTACAAATTTTCAATCACTATTTCCTAGAAATACAAACTCTAAATCTTTCTAAAATCGCAATATTAGTTTCACATACCAATAAATGTTCTCTAAACACATTTTCAAAACTGAAATTTTCTTTTAATCTCTAGCCGATACTTTTATAAAGAATAAAACTATAAAATATTATCATTTATCACAATTTTAGTCGTTACTAAGAATTTTCTTTTAATCTCTAGCCGATAGTTTTATAAAGGATAAAACTAATAAATAATTTCAGTTATCACAATTTTAGTTCATACTAAGAATAAGTCTTTTTATCTTTTCCGACAATCCTTTTTCATTTTCACATATCATTTTAAAATATTGAATCAATATGTTTTCCAAATAAACCTTCTCAAACAAAAAATAACTATAACATTAATATTTCTCATGCTTATTTCACACTTCTCTGTTTCTGTTTCTCTGTTTCTTAGAAATAAGTTACAATATTGCATAATTAAATCTTTTTCCCAAAACATAAAATTTAATAAAATTATTCCTATTTTGTTTTTGTTGTTTTTTGTAATGTAATAAAAGCAAAATTTAGTATATAAGATTTAGTTTTTAAGAAAATAAATCAGTTTTAAATAAGTAGTTTTTAAGATTAGAGTTCAACAAAGTCAAGCCACACAGTTTTAATAATAGTTTAAGAAAATGTTTTTAACATTTTAAATTTTGAGTTCAACACAATATTTGAAAATAAAGTTTTAAGAATAAATTTTAAGACACACAGTCTTAGTCTTCAATCTTCATTATTGAGTTCATTAGCAGTTCATTATTGATAGTGCTTAAAAGTTTCAAATATAACAGTTCGGGAATTACAATCTAACAGTTAAAGAAATAAAAAAAAATAAAATATATATAATATTCAAATAAAATTTTAAAATAAAAACTAAAGTGTTTAAATTGAAGTTAAATAAATTGTTTTTTATTTTAAACCATTGTAAGTGTTTCATTTTAATAAAATATAAACCCCGGGTATAACAGTGTTTCTAGTGTTTCAAACTAAGTGTTTCATTTTTTAAATAAAATACAACCCCAGATATAACAGTGGCGCAGCCGGTAGGATGCTAGAGAATCCTTAGAAAGGATATTTAAAAGCTCTACATAAAAAAAATATATGAACTTTATCAGGAGTTTTGAAATTTATAGAAACACAAAGTGCAATAATAAATTTAAAATATAAAAAATTTATAAAAGTATAATATGGACAAAAAGTGATATAAAAAATATAGCAAATGCAAACTGCAAAAACATGCATTAATTGGACAATAAGTGCTATAAAAAAATAATAACAAACGCAAAACATAATTTGATTAAAAAATCAAAATAAAAGTTTAATGAATAAAAAAGGTGTCAACACAGAGTGAAAACAAAATACAATTGAAGACGTTCAAAGGCGTTCAATACCACCAAAAACAATCATCAATCAGCTCATCAATCAAATCCGAATTCCAAAAGGTACTGTGCTAGAATTAGAATTAAATTAATAGCTATAAGAAAAATTGTTTTTAAATCAAACTTAATTTAAATATAAAAAATGGCAACTATCGACATTTTTAAATTAGTGCAAATAATACCTATTTTTAGTGGCGAACGTACGCCCGATTTATCGGCAAATTTGGAATTTTTTGTATATATATCTAGCATAATTTATAATTCCCTTACAATAGAAAATAAAATAGTATTTATGTCATTAATTTATAGTCGTTTTCGCGGTGAAGCTTTCATGCTACTTAATAATTTAGAACAATTTAAGAGTCTCACAGACCTAACAAATTTTCTCTATGATCACTTTTCACCTATCAAAACCATATCAGATTTGACAAATGACTTACTTAATTGCATACAGTTACCATTCGAAAATGTACTAAATTATTCAACTCGTTTACAGACACTTTTATTTAAGACCAAAAAATCAATTAAATTAAAATATCCTTTTGACAACGAATCTTTTTTATACGAGATCGACGAATATGCAGTTAAAACTTTTAAAAAAGGTTTATGTAATCCAACAATCGCATTTAGTATAATAAGTTCTCTAGAAAAAAATCTAGCAAAATTAGTAGAGCAGGCACTAGAAACTGAGTCAATATTAAATTTCGGTAAACAAAATGACACTTCATTCATTATTCCAAGCACGTTACCCACAAATAATCAATTATTTTCAAACAAAACACAACAAGCTAACTATATCCAAATTCAGAATGACAATCCTCATCCTTCTTATTCTAACTCCCAACCGCCACAACAATCCTTAACCACAAAGCACACTCAAGAAATTTATAACAAAACACAGGACAAATTTATAATAGAACAATTAAAAAACGAAAATAACCAATATCAAAATTATATATTTGAACTCCAGAATTTCAATAGATCTAAAAATAATGAAGTAGAACAATACAAATCATTACTAAAAAAGCATCAACAAGACATTACCAATTTAAAAACAGCAAACGAACATTTAATCAACGAATTACATACATCCAACACACATCTAAATCAACTCACTTTCGAACTCAAAGACTTGCACAACAAATACAAATACTTACAGACTGACTCAAACAACAACCTAAACACAGCAATTCTAAAAGTAGTCGAGCAATTACAAGAAAATAAAATACTTTTAAATGAAAATATCAATTTAAGACAACAATTAGAAATTAAACAGGCACTCCATAAAGAACGAACAGATAGAAAATTACACATCACAACTAAAAAACTAAAACATGTTGAAAATAAATTTAAAATTTTGAAAAATAAACTGAAAACGAAAAAATTAAATATATTTAAGAAAAACAAAAATGCGCTTCAATTCCCTTTAGTAGAGTTACCACAGGTTCAAACAACCCAGCATTTCACACCCGTTAAAAATTCAAATAAACAACCTATAAAATGTAAAATGAACAAAGAAAAGATCATGAAAGAAAAACCAAAACCTCTTCATATTTCAAGTAACTCTGATGAAAACTTCAAAATAAATTTAAACAGGACACAAACTAAAACAAAAAATAATTCCACGAAAGAGAATATTATATATTTGCACCCAAGCAAAATCTTAATTTCCTTTATTTACATAATTTTAATTGACATTATAAGTCGATCAGTAATTAATCCATTTGAAATAATGTTCACAATAACGTCAAGATTAGTAATCAATTCTTTATCTTTTATATTTCTTATTATCCTTTTAAGCTTAGAAAATCAAAATCAGTTTCAAAATTCCTCTAATCATAATAATTCGTCCTTTTATTACACATTAAACAAATTTCAAAACAAACATTCCAGCTTTCAAGCCGACTGTTATGAAAAACCAAATATACAACAAAAAACTACATCAGTACGGTTTCCAAATATTTTCGTAGAAAATTTAAGACAAATATCCCAATAAAACAATCAGCTGACAAATTTCAAAAAAAATTTTTTTTTCATTAAGTAGTTCAAAGTAGTTTTTTTTTACATTTACCTAATTTTCTTTAATTTTTGCTTCGATCTTTTTTTTACTTATATTTCCTTACTATTTAAAAATACTTATTTCATACATTTAAGTCAAGATGACCAATATCATTCATTATGACGGATTATATCTATTTCACAAAAATTTAAAGCTTCAGTGAAAATAAGTTTTCGAGAAATAAATAATCCAATCATTCAAAATCCAGTTAAACAAACTAAAAGTGCTTATTTGAAAGTAGAGTTACAAATAAACATTTTTTAATGCACAAATAATTTTTTCAAGCCTAACATTAATTACTTTAGACAACCATTTAGATTTAGCTGAGCATAACTGAACTTTTATTACATTAATCAAAATCAATAAAAATAAACGAAGCAACTACGAATATGTCAAATCTGTATTGTATTTTAATCATAATAATTCTAATAATAATAAATTTTAAATTTAAGCATAATATAAATTTCCAAAACTAGCTGTAAAAACTATCAAAAAAAAAAATGAAAACATTAGAAAACAAACAAATCACATTATTCTAACATGCGAAATTCAATCGAAATGAGAGAATTGCCATTTAATTTAGCTTAGATATAAGAATAACATAAAAAAAAAACAAATAAATAAACAAATAATTAAACTTTTGCAATTAAATAATTTTTCATTTTAATATTTAGGAATTTTTTGAAAACAAATTATATAATTTGAAAACCTTAGGCTAATATAACTTAAAAGTACGATTCAAACAAAAAAAAAAAACATAAAAAACATAATGCAAGATTTTTAAAACAAACAAACATAACCAATGTTTTTTTTTGATAACTAATTGAAATAACTTACTGATCTCATATAAACAAGTTATTCAACTGTCTATTTTGAAAAAAATTATTTGCACAAACAATTTAATCAAAATAAAATATTAATAATTAAACTTTTGCAATTAAATAATTTTTCATTTTAATATTTAGGAATTTTTTGAAAACAAATTATATAATTTTAAAACCTTAGGCTAATATAACTTAAAAGTACGATTCAAACAAAAAAAAAAACATAAAAAACATAATGCAAGATTTTTAAAACAAACAAACATAACCAATGTTTTTTTTTTGATAACTAATTGAAATAACTTACTGATCTCATATAAACAAGTTATTCAACTGTCTATTTTGAAAACAATTATTTGCACAAACAATTTAATCAAAATAAAATATTAATAATTAAACTTTTGCAATTAAATAATTTTTCATTTTAATATTTAGGAATTTTTTGAAAACAAATTATATAATTTTAAAACCTTAGGGTAATAAAACTTAAAAGTACGATTCAAACAAAAAAAAAAACATAAAAAACATAATGCAACATTTTAAAACAAACGAACATAACCAATGTTTTTTTTTTGATAACTAATTAAAATAACTTACTGATCTCATATAAACAAGTTATTCAACTGTCTATTTTGAAAAAAAAAAAAAAAAAAAATTTTCATTTGCACCATGAATCAAAATTTTCAGAACATTGAATAATAACAAAACAATTAAATCAAAATGAAAAAAAAAAAAAAAAAAAAAAATTTTCTCTATTATTAAAAATTCTTATCTACTTTTTATCTCTCTAAAACAACATTAAACTTAAGAAAACAAAAGCAAAATATAAAAACAACACAAACAAACAAGTCAGTTAAATTTCTCTCCAATTCTTACCATTTTCGATAAATTCAACTCATTTTAAGGGGGGAGGGATGTTGTGCCGTATTTCTCATTACAAATTTTCAATCACCATTTCCTAGAAATACAAACTCTAAATCTTTCTAAAATCGCAATATTAGTTTCACATACCAATAAATGTTCTCTAAACACATTTTCAAAACTGAAATTTTCTTTTAATCTCTAGCCGATACTTTTATAAAGAATAAAACTATAAAATATTATCATTTATCACAATTTTAGTCGTTACTAAGAATTTTCTTTTAATCTCTAGCCGATAGTTTTATAAAGGATAAAACTAATAAATAATTTCAGTTATCACAATTTTAGTTCATACTAAGAATAAGTCTTTTTATCTTTTCCGACAATCCTTTTTCATTTTCACATATCATTTTAAAATATTGAATCAATATGTTTTCCAAATAAACCTTCTCAAACAAAAAATAACTATAACATTAATATTTCTCATGCTTATTTCACACTTCTCTGTTTCTGTTTCTCTGTTTCTTAGAAATAAGTTACAATATTGCATAATTAAATCTTTTTCCCAAAACATAAAATTTAATAAAATTATTCCTATTTTGTTTTTGTTGTTTTTTGTAATGTAATAAAAGCAAAATTTAGTATATAAGATTTAGTTTTTAAGAAAATAGATCAGTTTTAAATAAGCAGTAGTTTTAATAATATAATTCAAGTCGCACAATCAATCAGTTTTAAATAAATGTAGTTTTGAATAACATAGTTCAAGTCTCACAGTCTAAATCGAATAGTTATAATAATATAGTTTAAAATATACAGTTTTAAAGATAGAGTTAAAGTAAGGAAGTACATAGTTCAATTTAAATTTCAGTTCTATAAAATTAAAGTGTCTGAATCGATATTTCGCAACACACTAAATAAAATAAAATATGTTACAAATCAAAATATACTATATAGTGCAAAACAAAAATTTTGAAATCATTTAGAATTAATAGTGAACGTTTAATTAAATATATGTAAAGATAAATTTAATAAATAAAAATTGTTCAATTTTTAAATAAGAATAAAAACAAAGTTTAAGTGTTTCATTAAATAAAATACAACCCCAGGTATAACAGTATTTCTAGTGTTTCAAACAAAGTGTTTTTATTTAAATCAACCTAACTCCGGGTATAACAAATACATAAACGGAAACTACTTTATCAATGCACTTTCGAATAGTTTTGTTTAATTTGGTTAAAACTCCTTAATAACATATTAAATCCTTTGGTGGATTAACGTTCTAACTACATCCCAACTGCAAAACTACTACACATAATTTATAATCAACAACAACATCAAACAACTTTTACACCTCAAATATACTACAAATACTATCATTTTAGGAAAACTTTTGTAAATGCGTAATCAATATACATATATTTATTTCAACTAAACCACTTCCAAATATTCCAAATTTCCAAAGAAACTTTATAGAAACTTTAACTTAACTATTCCTTAATTAAAAACAATAATAAATTTTCAAAACAACAACAACAAACATTCAAAATAACATTTTTTAAACTTTTGCGAAAAAAAACAAAAACTCAAAAGAAAATTTATTTAATATTTCTATGGGATATTTTTTAACAAATCCCGTTGTTGTAAATTTTTGAAAATTTTTCCGAAATTCCGAGATGAAGCACGTTGCAATAGGTAGATTTTTATATCAAATCTACCTAAAAGAAAAATAAGCTAAGCAAATATACAATGTATAATCAATATTGTCTAATAAAAAAAAATGAAACATCATTTAAATGAAATTTTATATTAAACCGACAAAATAACGCCCCCTTCGTGGCAAGAACTCCCATCTGCGTTATTTGCGAAAATGAGTTTTTGATGTAGAAATATAGCTATAATGCAGGCGCACCTATACATACGTCGTTTTCGATTGAAAAACTAGTTAATAACAAGTTCTTAACGAGTTTTTTTTTTTCAATCGAACATGCAAACATTCATTGTTATTGTATGAGTAAATTGAATTGGTTATTTTATTAATTCTTTTATTTTGGTTTGTTTGAAAGCAATAAAAAAACAATACATTTTGTGAAAGAAAACTAATTTCATAATATATATTGTTAAATAACTAAAAATAAAATTAAATTATTAATATGATGCTGCGTTATAATTATAACATTTTGATTTTACGTTTGTAGTGTATACTTTTTGTCATAGTATGAGTAAAACTCAAAAATAACTGAAAATAAAACTAGCTCTTCAAATGGGGGAAAAATGCACAACTAGTTCAGAACTAGTTTTTTTTTATTTTGCTTCAATCGAACATGATTTGGAGGGGAAATAATTTTTTTGTATTGAAAAAAAAGAACTAGTTATGAACTGATTCTCAATCGAAAATGCTAATAATAACTAAAACGTAAAAGTAAAACTGCATCTGATTGCTTACCTGCTTAAAAAATTTGACTCAAATTATCCTAAGTACATTAAAAATTTTACCATCAAGATAACTAACAAAAATAGTTATTGATACGTTGTATAAGATCTATAAAGAATCCTCATTTAAATTTTATGAAAATTGTTAATCGTTAACACGTTAAACATTTTTAATCGTTATCACGGTGCACAGTTTTTTTGTCTCATGGAAAATGTAGTTTTGTAGATAGGAGGTGTTGTCACGAAGCGGGCGAAATTTTTTGTATTAATTTTTATTTCTGGTTCAATTATTTCAATGCTAAATTTATTTTAGTGAAAAGGTTATCTGTAATAATCTATAATATAATAGCTGCGAGTCTATCCCTCTATACGGTCGTAACGCTTCAAATTGCAATATGGATCACGCGCGCGACTGAGGATTTATAATGAGTTCAAATCCTGGCGTAGTATATTTTTTATTGTTTTTTTAAAAAAAATTTTTCAATGTTATTGAAATTATTGTTTTTTTATTCATAAATACATAAAAATCTCGTTTTACGAATTTTAAATTGATCGAATGTAGTTTTTTAAAGTTATTGCTACGGTCTATTCCTCTTTCGTTCAAATTATTATCATTTCGATATTAAAAATAAAGTTAATAATTTTTTGGACAGGAAGTGCTAAAAATCATATAATAGTTTCGTTCATTATTTTCCATAATCTCATTCCTGTGAAATAAAATAAGGAAAAACAAAAACTACTATTTGAGTAAGTATTTCTCTTTCGATATGAGTGATTTAAACATAGTTAAAGGGTGCGTACAATTTACGTTATTTAAATTTATCGATAATGTAGTTTTTTAAGTTATTGTCATTGTCTTTTAGGACAGTGTGACGTCAATACGAAGTAAAATTAAGGGGATTCGGGTGATTTTAATGACATCTACAATATTTGCATCAGTTTTTTAGAAGAAATGCTTCGTGGCTATTCCGTTTTTTTTATACTTTTAGTTGTTTTTTTTTTTTGTATTTGTCTATTTTCTGTTGATGATTGTAGTACCATTTGTTTTAATTTTTTTTAAAAAGGAATGAATATCTTTTTTCTCAATATTTTTATATGTGTTATTATGGTTTTCCATATTATTCACTGTTTGTGTGATTTTGTCACTTTTGAATTAAAATGCAATATTTAAAAATATACTTTTGGCTGTTTATTTTTAATTTTTTATTTTATTAATAATAATATAAACTTCCTTATAGTAACAATTTGAATTTGTTTTTTTATTTTATTGAATATCGATTTCGACTTACGTCATCCTCAGTTCTTAAATTATTATTACAATTTTTGCTTAAACTATTACTTATATATTATTTCAACTGCTATTTTTTATTATTATGTCATATATTTTGTTAGTTTTAGTGTTGATTTTATCATTTAAAATGTTGTTATTGTTTTTATGTTTACATATTTCTATTTCTTCCAATCTATCTAGATGTTGTCCTTTTCTTTTTTTATGTAATATGGTTAAATTTGTGTTTATATTGGTGTATTTGTTTTTTTCTATTTTTAAATGTTGGGCATACCTGTATTTTGGATCACTCTTATTAATTTCACTGGTGTATTCAATAAATCTGTTTTTGAAGGACCATCAACAGGCCCCATCCGGCCTATATAAAATTTACTGCAGGCATCACAGGCAATTTTATAAACACCTGTGTCTAATTTTTGGGTTTTTTTGGTTTTTAGGTAATGTTCTATTTTGTTTTTGTTTTTGTAAGCTGCAATATATCCATATTTTTTAAAAGTTTTTTGCATTATTTTGAATGTTGTTTTATTATATGTTACGCCTATGTATTTTTTGCCCGCTAAGTTTTCTTCATTCTTCAATGTTGTTAGGGTTTGCTAATTTTTCTTGTTTTTCTATTTTCGTTCTTATATCCGTTTTTACTGGCTATGTATTTTATGATATTTAATTTGTCTTTATAATTTTCTGCATTCATTGGTATATTGTTCAATCTATTGATCATGTGGTTGTATGCAGCTAGTTTATGTTGGTACGGATGATGTGATTTAATCAGTGTTGTGAAACGAAATAAATTTGATTTCGTTTCAGTTTTCGTTATTCTGCAAATAAAAATTACGGTTGTCGTTTCAGTTATTGTTTCGACCAGCTAATTTGGTTAAGTTTTTCGTTACGTTTCGGTTACAGTTACGATTGCGTTATGCATCACTCTTGAATAAATAAAAGTAATAATTGGGAAATGAAGTACATACAATCTAGTTGTTTACATACTTCACAAAACTACCATAAGATTGGACTAATCAGAATCGCATGGATGATGGAGGAATCAGATTTTGTTGATTAATAATTTGTTTTTAATTTTTGATCTATGCATGTAACAGTCCCTTGTAATATAGTACCCCTGCTTATTTGGCATACGAGCTCACGTGACATATATCACATATCACTAATATCAATGAGGCAATGTCAGTGAGGTATCACTACCCAAGGTGATATCTAAGGGGTGCTAGCGGGTGAGCTGTATTCAGTTCACGGTAGTACCCTCAGTCTAAGGTATGGAATATTCTTTGCTAATGGAACACTATTGCTTGCTCAAAGAAACCTTCATTTAATCCCTAATTCTAATATCTTCATTTATCCTATATCTAATCATTGAGGAAGACAGTGTGTGAATAAACCCCATTTTAGTTTTGTTCTTGCAAATTTTTAAAACAAATTTGTTTTTTCCTCTTATTTTATTTTATTTCCTATTATGAAATATTGGCCTATGTCATATTTTATATGTGATAGGATTTATTGTTTAGTTATCTATTCTTTAACAAAAAATATATAAAAAAAACAAAAAATAAAAGATACACGTTCATCAGCACCTTAGAACGCATGTTGTTGTGGGACTTTTGTCTTAAAAGGTTTTTATGTGTTGTTGTGACACATGTAACTGCTGTCTACTGCACAGCACATTTTATCAAAAAAAAAAAAGATAGCAAAACTATGTATATGTTACTATCAATGACTGCGTGTAAAATAACAAAAAGTGTAACAAAATAGTATATTACATACCAGGAGCATTAAATAGCATTTTACATGCGAGGGAAAATATTGCGCACGAGATGCGTAGCGGTGAGTGCAGTACCTTCACGAGCATGGAAAATGGTTTGCCAGCTCAAATTTTGTTATATACTTTTTCTACGAGTTTTTTATACTTCAGAAACCTATATGCTTACTTGAAAAAATTTACTACTAATTACAAGGCCGAGCGATGAATTACTAAGCGATATATAGCCGAGTGTGTTAAAACACTAGTCTATCCATTCTTAGGGTCGACGGTTCGAATCCAGTCAAGTCCAATATATGGATTTAATAAATTAGAATTACAGAACCGAGAAGTTTTGATATAATATATATCCTTTAAAGGACAGTAAATCCACTGGATATATCAATACTTTAAAAAAAAAATATTGCTTCTTCATCCCATTTTAATAAGAAAAATGTATAAGAAACAAGTTTTTCACTGTTAAAAGTATGTACCTTGTTTTTGAAACGGACTTTGCCTTTTACGCTATCGCTTTTTTTTAACAGCCTACTTCTAAATAGAATTGCTTCATAGAGTTTTTGTGGATTATGGTTTTCTTATTTTATTGAGTAGAAAATAAACAAACGGCGAGTTGCCCAGTTGATTATGGTGGTGTTCTTCTTAACAATACGTCGCGAAAATTCTAATAAATCTAATAATAAATCTTTAAACTTACTTTTACTTATTTAATTTTTTAAATCGCGATGTTTGAAAAATACAAATTAAAAAAATCATATAAATTAATAAATATTTTTTTATCAATGTAATATTTTTATAAAACCTTACTAAGTACCTTTCAAACAAAAGAAAAATTATTAAAACCGGTTAACCCGTGCGAGTACAATTTAGCTTTAAACTTTCCTAGTCTCTAAATTTCATAACAAACTTCTTGCAACTCTCTGTCAAAACTAGGGAATAAATAAAAAGCAAGTCTTAATTCTCTTTTAAAATATACTAACGGTTACTGAAACTTCAAGAAAATCACCAATGCTCAGGTTCAAATTTTTTGTTTTATCGTTTTCATGGAAAATCATGGTTCCATCAATTCTACAAAAATTATTGAATATAGGCTGTTTTCTAAACCAAAACTTATTTGAAACTTATTTGTGGAGACTTACTTATTTGAATAAGTAACCTAAATAGGTGACTTATTTGAAATTTTTTTTTCATAGAAAAATCTAATTCGATTTGACAGTGTCAAATATTTTTATGTTTGTTTACAAAATGGTTTTAAGGCTGTTTTCTAAACCAAAACTTATTTGAAACTTATTTGTGGAGACTTACTTATTTGAATAAGTAACCTAAATAGGTGACTTATTTGAAATTTTTTTTTCATAGAAAAATCTAATTCGATTTGACAGTGTCAAATATTTTTATGTTTGTTTACAAAATGGTTTTAAGCAATAAAATTTCTTTTTCGATCCCTAATAAAATAATGTAGTAATTTAAAATGAAAAAAAGAAGTTTTGTAAACTCTTTAATTGATCAAATTAAATAAATCGTTCTAATTAAATTTATTTTCGAATTTGCTTTTTGTTGCTGTCAAAATAAGAAAGCTAAATCATTTAGAATAGCTTTTAAATACTTATTTAAAATGGCGGTGAATAAGTAAGTCTACATAAATAAGTTTCAAATAAGTCGTCGTTTAGAAAACAGCCTAAATATATGATTAATACCGCATTCACAGCGACATAGCAAATTAGTAGATGTAATTTAAATCTGTGCTGTAAACACTTTTTATTTTAAAATCTTGCAACTAATTTGATATCTAGGCTTACTACAATTACAAACGATTCAAATACTTACGATTCAAATTACAATCTACGTTTTAAACTCATATTAAATATGCCAAGATGCAAATTATAATTTACTATCTACTAATTTGCTATGTCGCTGTGAATGCGGTATAAATGTTTAAATTGTAGAAAAATGATTTAATGCTTGACAAAAAGTTTGAACATGTCGGTGTCGTCTTCAGGGCTGCAAAACCATAAATTATTTATAATGGTTTGGTTTTTGAATTTTCTCAATGGCCAATTATAGTTTTGGTTTCGGTATTGGGTTTTCTAGATAATAAATCATGGTTTTGGTATCGGTTTTGGTTTAACTATGCAACATGTACTGGTTTTGGTTTTTCTAAACGTCAAAATTTGGTTATGGTTTTTAACTAAAAAATGTTTGTTTGAGTATTCAGAGAATTGATTAAAAATTACAACATTTGTCAACAAACAGTGCCAACTTCCAACGCTCGGTAAAAAATGTTGAGCTAATTTAAGTGGGGAAAGTTATTGAAAGACAGTAATAACTGTAAGACAGTAAAGTTACGACTGAAATAGCTTAGGAATTAATAGATACGGCTAATTGTTATAGTAATTGTCAAATATTAAGATACGACATTAATTTACGACATTAATTACGACATTTAATTACGACATTACGACATACAACATACGACATTTGATTTTGGTTTCGTTTATTCTAAAATTTGGTTTTGGGTTCAGGTTTGGTTTTATGATTTTTAAAATTTGGTTTCGGTTATGGTTTTGGTTTTGATAATTTTTAAAACGTGGTTTTGGTTCTGGTTTTGATCATTTTTAGAATGTGGTTATGGTTTCGGTTTTCGTTTTACTGATGTGATGTGGTTTGCTGGTGTTGCGGTTTTGGTTTTGGTTTTTAAAAACCGGTTTGCCGCCCTGGTCGTCTTACAAATGCTTGGCAAACATTAAGTTCATTTGTAAAACATGTTTGATCGTCTACAGGAAGGCATTTTTAAAGCGTAAAACAAATTTAAAAACGTTCAAACAATAACGGTATATTTGAGTCGTAATCTACGTTTACATGACTGGAACGGTTCCATGAATGTGGAACGATAATTGTTGAGTGATAGCTTGTTGAGTGAGATTAAAATATTTTATCGTAGGTTTTGCAAAAAAGGTATAAGTATATTCACAGTTAATAATGTATGTTATATAGAACGATAAACGGAGTGTCGAACACCCATCAACATAAATAGGTTCAAAATTTTTTTTGATATATCAATTTTTATCAAACAATGTAGCGCAATATGGCACGAGCTCAGGTGAAACGAATCAAATGAGGCAACAAAACTTTAAATAACGAACCGAAAACAATTAATTGTTTAAATTAAAATATTAAATATTAAAATATTATAAATATTAAAATAACGAAAAAAACAAATTACCCATTCATTCACAGGAAAACGTAATTTTTTTTTCTCCTTTTACTTAACTAATGGTTGAGGCTTGTTGAAGCCCATATCACCCTTACATACTAGCTTATGAACTACCACCAACAATACTTAACATCTAAAAATCGGCTCTGTAATTCTAATCCAGTAAATCCATATTGGATTTGACCGGATTCGAACCGTCGACCCTAACGATGTATTATAGACTAGTGCTTTAACACACTCACCTATACATCGCCTCAAAACGTAATTAATACTAAGTTTACACCAGGATCTAATAGGTACATACTATACTTATTAGGTCGACTATGGTCGATGTAAACAGTTATCAAAAAAGTACGTACCAAATATTTGGTAGGATGATTTGCTACGTATCAAACTAGGTACGTAGCAAATAGGTATTATTTTTGCGGTGTGAACACTAAAATTAGGTATGACATTTAAAATAAAAATAAATCAACTTATTTTATAAATATGTATTTATGTTTGATGTGATTTTTTTGCTGAAATTAAAAGTAAAATAAATTTTAGCATTAATATAATAAATATTTTCAGTTTTTTATAAAAAATATATATGGAAATTATTTTTTCCTAACCAAAAAATTAACAATGAAAAGGACGCGCTAAAAATTAATATGTCATACCTAATTAATAAGAGTTTACATCACCGTATCAAATTTAAAAAGTATGATGGTGAAAATGGATAGCAAATTTGGTACGTAGCAAATTAGATACTGGTGTAAACTTAGTATAAAATTATAAAAATTAACATCAAACGACAACAAATAAATTTAAAATATAAATCATAATATCATAAGTCATAACCAATATCAATACAACGCAAATCCTATTCAAGGTTACAATTTCAGTATTAATTATTCATTGAATTCTCCATTCAGAAAAACAACAAGTTCAAATGCACACGTATATAACATATGTCCTACTTTCGGGAAAACATGTTTATTTTTTATTATATCAAATCATTTTTCACATGTATGTATAGTGTAAACAACGGGAAAATTGTATACAAGGTCAAGAAATTTATAATAACAACATTATTTTGATAGCAAATATAATATGAAATAAAAAATTTGGTGACTGAACAAATTGATTCAGTTGGATATACTAAACAAAGTTGGTTTGAACATTTAAGTGTAGAAAGCAAAACAATTAATTTTAAATTAAAATTTTATGCTGGGTGCTGATTGTATTTTATATTTTTTTAAGGCAAATAACCAAAATCAGCTTGGAATCGGTTGAAACTTGCAAGGATTATATGGATACAGATTGGATGTGGTCGGAGAACTGTTGCTAAACGAAACCCAATGGTTTAAATTTAATGAATTTTTGTGATAACCAATAATGGTAAAGTTTATAAGGTGACCAGACGTCATCTTTTGAAGATGACAGTCATCTTTTACGAATGATCGTCATCTTTAAAAATAATGTCATCTTTCTGTCATCTTCTACAAAAATTAGCATCTTTGTCATCTTTTTTATGATATAGCATTATGAATTAATAAAATTAGAAAAATAAATATGTATTGCACTGAAAAAAACATGTCCTATTTCCAATCGAAATGCAATTGTCTCAACCTCACCGTGCGGTCACATATGGCGTATCAAACTACGAAATTGCTTCAACAACTCTACAATAATTATAAATCGATGAAGTTGCGACAATCACACGAAATATTTATGTGAAAATAAAATATAGTTCAATTAATCTCAAATACTTAAACTTTAAAATGAAAAATTCATGATATAAGGCCAAAGAAAATTTTTTTCAGGGAAATAGTTATTATCTTTATTCAACTACTGTTATTTTGGATATAACACTTTATATTTCAAATAAACCTCATTCTGTTGTTAGGAAAATGTTATCGTGTAGTTATCCCAATCACAGTGAAATTGTTTGCAAATAATTTTTCTTCGCATGAATAATCAACTGCCAACTTCGACATGAGGTTGTCATGAACTTCAATTTTTTTTCAGTGTGTGATTATCGAAAGCTGTATTTGTGGAATGACAAAAAAATCAAGCATGACCAACGATGGGTCTATATTCATTCATTTTGAGCCAGAATGCATTACTTATGCCAAAATTTCAAAACATGTAGATTCTCTTTTGCTCTAGCAGGACCAAACGCATCGGTGAAAAGAGCATTTTCTGTTGTCACGTTTTTTCAACCTTATTTCGAGTTGGCCTTACTCTCCATACGATAAACGTAATTCCCAACACACCTTCTGGATTGGATCACCAATTAGAAAGCAAAAACACCAGGCTTTATTAAGTATTCAACTCCGCTATTGTTCCACAAGAACATTGAACAAGCATTCCTGTCTAGAATATTTTCTCAATATCTTTAGAAACTCCAACTGTTGGTTGTAGAAATCGAGTATAAACACAATGTCCAAAATAAAACACAAGATATTTCTACAAAATAACTTTTAAAACTTTATTTACAATTAAAATAAAACTTCCATTTACACGGTTTAATGTTTACGATACAGCGGCTCGTTAACAATTGATTTATTTAACATAATCACATTCCAATTACATTATTAACATTATCGCAGTCTAATTTAATTTCAAATCAACTTGTCTCACTCTCCAAAAGCCATTCCTTATATATAATTCTGCTTAATTTCTCGTATATTCCAGAAAAATCCATTTTTTACAAAGAAAGCTCCAGAAATCTACGTAATTATTTTCGATATATTTTATTTCATGTTTTGGCCCTTTTTCTTAGAAATAATGTGACGTTGATTTTATTTTTGAAATACTGTATATCGAAAATTGTGGTTGAATACAATTTTATGTAGAATCGTAACACTATTATTAATAATATTACAGACATCTAAAAAGACTCAAATTTCAATTAAATGTATTGAAGATCAAATCAGCGAAACCCTATTGAAGTAAGTCATATGGACATGAATAATAAATAAATTATTATGAATTATTATGAATAAATTATTCATGTCCAAATATGGACATGAATAATTTAAAAAATATGTACGATTTTTGAGAAATTAATTATTTTGAATATTTTATTATTCAATAATTTTATAATAAATTTTAGTTTTGTTACAAAATTTTTAATTTATACGAAATTTTTATTTTATTAGATTTTTGGGGAGAGGGGGGTGGGTGTATGTTTTTACAAAAAAAATGTCATTTTTTGGTTTGAAAATAATCGGTCACCTTAGGTAAAGTAAAATCAATACTAGGCCTTAACTCATGTTAGGCAGTAACTACAGTAAATTCAAGCGGTAAATATAAGGTTACCAAGGCGCATTATTTATTCCGAAAACTTCGGGTTAGAAGGGACGTCTTCGGAACTAGGGCTATTTCTCCGGATTTCTTATAACATTTTTGTTAAAATGGCGTAACCGAAGTACAAAACGTTTTTTTTACAAATCATTTTACGGTAGTTCATTGTTCGTTGAGAAAATAAAATGTATTGCATAAAAAATTGGTGTCATTGGATGTTAACAGTTATTTTTCAGCAAGTGGTTTGTATCAACAACTTTCGACAACTGTGAAAGCATTTCTCGACGTTAAGGTCATAACCAGTCTAAATATGCATTACAAAAAAAGCTGTGTTTCCCAGCCGTTTTAGTAAAATGCTTAACAGAAAACTAAGAACTAAAACCAATTAGCTATTTCAGTCTTCATCAAAGCTTACTTAATCTAGGAAATAAGCATGAAATTACTGTACCTTCCGGTACAGTAATCGGTGGAATAGCACCGATTTAAAAATTCATTTTTCCTGGATTCCTTAGACCTTCAGGAACATTGTTATGCCCGCCAAATTACGTGATATTTAACAGGTAGCATTTATAAGAAAATTTACATCAACTCTGGAACAAATTTAAGTTCTGTACCGGTGGATTGACTGGAAATTAGATTTTTGTAGTTAACGGCTACGGCATACTAACAGTAAAAACTAAATTGCTATTCAACCACCAAACTTCCATTTTTCAATTACGATACGACTTCATTGCATCGTTTCATTACACTTGTATTATTTACCAATATAAAACAGTTGAGGTCATAGTGTATATTTTCTTTCATATATAAAAAGATTTGATTTGCTTATCAGTCAGCTGTTTATAACAGGATCCTATTATTTGGTCTATATTTATTTTATTTCAATGTTTGAATAGGTGTTGGTAATCGTAAAATGTTGACGCCCCTATTAAATTGATTATTATCAAATGTAACTCGATTTAATGTCAATGAATAGATTGGGCGTAGTTTATGATTTGAATATTGTGTCTGTTTTTTAATGTAATTGAGTATGATCGTGGTTGATTGATTTTCGAAAAATAATGCTTATCTGGCCAAATTTGAATTACTCTTTTTTTCGGTAATATTAAGAATATAAATAACAAAATATTTTTCAATTTTGTGGAGTTGTGTTTAGAACTTAAAACTAAATGATTATAAAAATTAAATAAGTGCATGTTATTGTGATAAAAATGGAAAAAAATTAATGTATATTTATATTTTGTTGATATTAAATTTTCATAAATTGATTTATTGTCAGAATTGGAGTTTTTTGTATATTATTCTAACAGTGTTAAGCTTTCGTTGCCCATTCAAAAAGTTTGGTGTATTAAAAGGTTCAGAAAGGAAGATTAGCTTAGAAAAACTAAAAAGTTTAACTATGGCATCAATTTTTTTTATCATACAAATAACCTACACAAATTTCAACATTTTTGAGTTGTTGAAAAGCACATATTTTAGTATTTCTATACATGAGCATGTTTGTATCAGAAAACGGCTCTGATAATAGTGAAACCGTTGTTCTGCCATTCCGGTTATTGGAATAATTCAACGAACGATTATGAATTGGAGGTAAGAAATTGTGTACGAAAAGGTGAAAATAACTCTTCGCATAAAAATGAACGAGAAGTTGGACATGAAAAGGGTATCATGTGTTTTGGTATTGAACAATGCGTCTATGGATGACGCTTCAGATTCTTAGGATATGTTATATTTGAAATGCAATTGGTAACACCCTACAATCAACTTATGTTCCAGGACTGGATTTAGAAGAAAGCAACTACATTAATGTAAGCATTTTTATTTGAATTATATAATTTTTGTGTTTTAGTTCGTTTTTGTTTTAAATTATTACAATTTTTGTTAGCTAGAATATTGATCCTTCTTGTGTTAGAGTCTGCGTACGTTCCGTTCACCGTTTATCATTCTAGAAATA
The DNA here is from genome assembly GCA_963693315.1 of Diogma glabrata. Taxonomy (NCBI): domain Eukaryota; kingdom Metazoa; phylum Arthropoda; class Insecta; order Diptera; family Cylindrotomidae; genus Diogma; species Diogma glabrata. The sequence goes on along the minus strand of OY856186.1, from coordinate 108,666,907 downwards.
TTTAAAAAACCCTTGGAGAATAGATAATGTGTCTATTTATTTCTATAATAAAGCCCAATGGCCTTAACATTCATTAGTACTAACCCTGCATTGACTCGAAAAATGAGAAAATCAAGGTAATTTTGCCAATTACAAAGCACCCAAATAGTAATAGTGATAGATAATTTTGAAAATTAAAAATTTCGCTGGAAAATAGCCTTTTGGGGCCGCTGATTACAAATCCGAGGTTCCAAACCAAGCGAGGGGGTTCCAATAATTCAAAACCACACCTAGAAATGAAAATGATTCAAGAAATTAATATTTCGCATTCATGATCATCGATCCCGAAAACCAACGAGAAACGATTCCCGATGCGAAATATTAGTTTTTGGAATAACTGCCACTTCTTCGGTGGTTTTGAAGGGGTGGAAAAACTTTCACTTGTTGTTGGACCTCAGATTCGTAATCAGCGATCCCAAACACCCTTGACAGACGATTTCCAAGGTAAAATTTTAAATCTTCAAAAAAAAGTTACTATTTGAGATGATTTGGCAGAGGGAAAACTCGCATAAAAAACTTTCATAAAATCGAATAAAAAGTTATATTATCGAAATATCATAAAACATCGAAAATATTCGATATAATGAATAATATCGACAATTCAACTCACTAAATAAAGTTTCGATAAGGTCCAATAAAAACGCTTCATTTACTATTTTTTAACAAATCAAAATGAATTATATCGATTATTTTTCTCTGGTGGGAAGGAACAGCGAATTATAGTGAATATTTTCGGCCCACTTAATATATTAATTTAAAACAAAAATTCACATACAAAATTATGTGAAAATGCAATTTGCAAATAGTAAAAATGTCCGTTTTCAATTATAAATGATTGCATGTTTATGTTTATTTGTCAAAAATAAATTACAAATTTGACCTGGCGATAATGAATGATTATTTTCAAACGTGGAGTTTATTTCCTAATCTAAGTAAAACCGAGGGTTCTTGTTTCCACTTAAACAACAAACTCGCAAAACACGACCTATCAGTGTCATTTTTTTTTTTTTTTTTTTTCTATTGATTATTGCTTTTTAACAATATAATTAGCCACTTGAAGCAAAACAAATGCTATACTGTGGCATTCAAAAGTTAACAAATTATTACATCTTAATCGTTATAACCTACTTGCTTTACTTGCTTAAAAATTAAATGAATAAATACTACTACTTTGAAACTTAATTAAAATTAAAAAAAACAAAGGAATATTAATTAAAAATAATTAAATTAAGTTTAATAACAGTGGAGAATATAACAATATAAAAAATGAAAAAAATGTTTGACCAAACAAAGAAATTAAGAATTAAAAATTTGCAAAACATAAATTAAAAGTTTACGGAAAGAAGATCAATTTAAGATGTTGAACCAGTTTTAATTTAAAATTAATAAATTAAAATTAATTTAACGGCACTGTCATTAAATACAATCAACAGCCAAAGTACCTGGGCATTACTCTCGATAGAACTGTTTCTTTTAAACTCCACCTAGAGAATACGTCAAAAAAACTTAAAACGAGAAACAATATATTGCACAAACTGGCAGGCTCGACATGGGGTGTTACTCCAGCCACCCTCCGCACAACTGCTCTAAGTCTGGTTTACTCAGTGGCTGAGTATGGCACACCAGTCTGGCTGAATATCACACATACTGAAAAAGTTGACTGCCAGCTGCATGCCACGATGCGTACTATAAGTGGTACTATCAGGTCTACTCCTTTACCTTGGCTCCCTGTATTAAGTAATATCGCTCCACCTGCACTCAGACGCTCGCATGCTCTCATGCGTGAACATAAAAAGGTAACCAACAACATCACGTTACCCTTGCACGAATATTACGATGACCATACTCGTTGTCGATTGAAGTCAAGAAAGCCTCCTCATAAAACTGCCAACAACCTGTTGGCAACTAATTTTAATATCTTGGATGCCTGAGACACCTCCTGGCATCATTACAATACCCTTGGGCGTTCTATTACTAACCCGACTTCTACCCAACCTGGTTTCGATTTGCCACGTCATACCTGGACTACAATAAACCGCATAAGAACGAATCATGGAGGTTGTGCTGATTCTTTCTACAAGTGGGGCATTTCAGAGTCCCCTCAAAGTGACTGTGGAGCTCCACAACAAACCATAAAACACATTGCAACTGTGTGTCCAATTCGACGATACAATGGCAACATCGCAGACATCCATTTGGCAACGCCCGATGTAGTAACATGGATAGACTCACTCGATGTAAACATCTAGTGTTCAAATGTATTGCGTAATGTTCAAATATTTTTACTTTTTAACTAAAGACGCGCAATCAAATTGATTGTAAGCTCATTTAATATGTATTCATGTTGTGTTTTAGGTAGATTTCATAGAAAAATCTACCTTTTTTAAGTTTTATTTTTTAATTTGTCATAAAAACCATACGCTAAATCAATAAAATAAATCACCCATGGACAATTATACGTAGCATGTTTACGTGTTACGTGTTTACTGTTACTGACAAATGTTTTCATTTTGGCAAATTGCAATAATACACCTAACATAGTTTATAAAGAGATATTACAATAAAATTGTACTAACAAGTATGTTTAATCCATGTGTTTTTTTAAGGGAGGGGAGGGTGGGGGGAGTGAAGCCCGCGGGATATCCCCTAGTTAATATATAAATTAATTAGGTCTTTTATAAATATATTAATTTGCAATTTTTTGAAATTTAATTGTGAACAACTGCCATTAAAATACACTAATACAAACATATTTCACATCAATTTCTGTTTTGCATTCTTTTCAACTAATAATTTCCAAATTGATTTAAAAATATGAAAAGAATTCCACATAAAAGTATCAAATTGTCAAACATTCTATGTATTTTCCATACGAAATAAAAGAGCGAAATAAAAACGAAACCTTATACACAAAAATAAAAAGATTTGTTCTGTGCACCAACACCAAATTATATTCCGTTATAGTTACAGCTGCACTCCACACTTAAATCACTCCAAAACCTGAAACAATCCTAGTGTTCGGTACATACATTCTGATAAAAAAAATCATGATTTTGCTGTACTAAAAATAGTATAAACGCGGCCATTTCTCACGAAAAAAATCAATTTTTTTCTTGCGTTTAAATGTCAAAATATTTTGAATTTAGGTGTCAATAAAACTATTTTATTTGGTTCTTTACGCTTTTGGTTTTGTTTTGTTTAAGCTTACATTTTTGTGATAACTATTCTTGATAAATTTGATTTTGTGTTTTCGGAATAAATTTATCGTTTGTGACCAAATTAATTGTAAGAAAAGTAACGTCTAAAGTTTGACTTATAAATACATTTTGTTTTTTTGACTGTTCGGTCCGGTTTGACGTAATATTCAACGAAGTGAAATTAGTAGCAAGCAACTTTGACGTTTAATAACGTGATTTTTTGTTTCATATACCTGTACCGAACACGCTCAATGACAATGGAATAAAAATATAATACAAATCAATATATGTACTATGTACTGTAAAATATACTGCCCGATATCTAACATTTTAATTTAGAATATTTTTATCTGTGAGGAGTTTTTCGATTATTTGATTTTTCGATGTATTCAGTGAATCAATGTTATGATATTTCGATAATAAAATTTTTTATTCTATTTTATGAATCATGATTCTCGATCATTTGATTTTTTGACCTTATGAATTAAATTTTCGATTAGATGATTTTCGGTAATGTGATCTTTTAATGCAATGACTTTTCAACGAAATGGTTTTCGTTGATTGATATTTCGATCCAATAATTTTTTAATTTTAAATAAATTCGATGGTATGAAATTCGGTGGTATGAACTTTCGGTCTTTTGATTTTTGGTTCTATGACACGATTCGATGGTTTAATTTGTCGATATTATGATACGGACTCTTTTTAAAACATTTAGTTTTGATTAACTCGAAAGATTGCCCGACCTGATAATTTTATGGAATGCAAATAGGTTTTTCATGGTTACTTCGGTCTGAAAGACCTAAGTACTACATTCATGAGCTCAAAGAGAAATTCTTACCCCACTTTTTTTGGCATTTCTCGACGGTCCTCGTACTCGTAGGTCTTAACTACTGATTCTAAAGAAGCAAAAAAAAATGTATGTCTGTCTGTCGGTCGGCCGTCATTACCTACGCTGCAGGGAAACCGCTGGGGGGGATTTCAAACATTTTTTTTCTAAAAATAGGTATCCTCAAAGGACAGGTCCGAAAGGACGCTGTGTTCGATAACTGTACCGGAAGTGTGTCAAAAAAATCATTATGTGTGTCAAAAATAGCAAATTTTCATATTTTTGGCTTAAAAACGTTCATTTTAAGTGATTACGAGTAGGAGAAATCTTGATGGTAGGGAGTGTGTCAAAAGAAAGATTTTTATTTATTTTTTTACCCAAGTTTTTGGAAAAAAATAAAATTAATTGTTTGAAATAAAATTTTATTATTATTATTGAGACATTATAACTTTGTCAAAAAAATGTTGTCAAGTGTGTCAAAAGAAAGATTTTTATTTATTCTTTTACCAAACTTTTTGGAAAAAAATAAAATTGTTTGTTTGAAATGAAATTTTATTATTATTATTGAGAATTATGGCATTATAAGTTTGTCAAAAAAATGTTGTCAAGTGTGTCAAAAAATGATTTCATTTATTTTTTTAGCCAATTTTTGGGGTAAAATGTAGCTGTTTTTATGACGTAAATGTAATTTAAAATGAAATTGGACATGGACATTTTTGAATTTGTTATAGTTTTTGAAATATTTTTGCAATTTTGAAAAAGTTTGTATTTTTGATTTTGTAATATGTTTTGCAATATTTTTAGAATTTCGGAAAAAGTTTTAATTTTTGATTTTGTAAGAATTTTTGGAATATTTTTAGAATTTTGAAAAATTTTTAATTTTTGATTTTATTATAATTTTTGAAATTTTGAAAAAATTTTCAATATATGATTTTGTAATAATTTTTGCAGTATTTTTAGAATTTTGTAAAAAGTTTTAATTTTTAAGAATTTTCGGAATATTATTGGAATTTAGAAAAAGTTTAAATATTTGATTTTATGCTAATTTTTGGAGTATTTTTGGAATTTTGAAAAAAGTTTCAATTTTTGATTTTGTTATAATTTTTGCAATATTTTTAGAATTTTGAACAAAATAGTATTTTTGAATTTTATATATAAATATTCAGAATTTTGAAAAAAGTTTCATATTTTGATTTTATAAGAATTTTTGGTATATTTTTAGAATTTTTAAAAATTTTGTATTTTTGATTTAATTATAATTTTTGGAATTTTGAAAAAAGTTTCAATTTTTGATTTTGTAATAATTTTTGTAATATTTTTAGAATTTCTGAAAAGTTTAAATTTTTAAGAATTTTTGGAATATTATCGGAGTTTAGAAAAAGTTTAAATATTTGATTTTATTCTAATTTTTGTAATATTTTTGGAATTTGAAAAAGTTTGATTTTATCTAATTTAACAATGCTTAATATAATAGCCGTGAGTCTATCCCTCTATACGATCGTAACGCTGATGACGTAGTACATTTGTTATTGTTTTTTTTCTTTTTTTTTAAATAACATTAAAATTATTGTTTTTGTGTTATTGTTTTAATAAAATTTAGAGGGGGGATTTTACTTAAAAGTTATTAATAAACAAAAACTTTGTTGTTGTTTTAATTAAATCTGTTTTTTTTTTCAATTCAATTAGTCACAATATGTAATATGTTTTAAGTTTGCTTTTGAACCTATATAAGTAAAAACATGCTATATATTATATTTGATTTATAGTAATTAATATACTTCACAAACAAACTTAAATCGTATAAAGCAAAAACATGAGAAATGTTAGAGAGAATTTTTTAAATGATTATAGTTGTGTTTTGTATGTAAGCTTGTGCTTTTGTATGTAAGAAATGCTTTTCTTAACTCCCCTTTGTAGCACTATTATAGCAGGAGTCAGACCCAGAAAATGGTTCTGTAGAACAGCGAACATAACAGCATAGAAAAATATAGATTTCAACCATTTTTATAAACAATGTAGGTTGCAAACATTTAATATTATTGGGACAAAAAACAGTTTGTGTTATAATATACATTTTTAAACATTATTGAATGTTAAACCGATAAACCGATTTAATAAAATGATGTTTAAAAAACTCAGTACAAGATTTCGTTGTCATTGTCGATGTAGAGGTTGTGAGAAAGGTTCGGGGTTCAACGCGGACCCTATATTTATTTTTTATTGTTTTGTTTATTTTTCTTATAGAACATAAAATTATTTCTTTGGGATTTTTGTATTAAATTTCTAGATATTACGATGTATGTATTCATAGGATGAGAGAATATTTCGTCAATACTTAAGTCAACATTCTAATCAACATCCTAAGTCACGAGTGTAAAGTCATTATTGATTGTTGCCAATCAATGCGAAACTTAATATCTGACACATGGTCAATTCATTGCTATATTTTTGGTTAGGAAATATAGACAACTTCAGGGGAATTTTTAATTTGAAAGGGTTTTTTGTGAACAATTAAGCTTAATTACATATTGGAAATCACTTGAATTTTGCAATTCGAAATAACTTTTCATTTTCTCTAAAATTCCTTTAGAAAAATTTTTTGTGTTTCGTGCCATAATGACTTTACACTCGTGACTTAGGATGTTGATTAGAATGTTGACTTAAGTGTTGACAGTAGACAGTTTGACAGTAGATAGATAGTTTGTTTTCCATCATTATTTTTGCATAGTTTCATTTTCTGTAAATAAACTAAAGAAAAACAAAAGCTGCTATTTCATTATTTCTTAATTCATATTTTTATTTCCAGCCATTTGTGATTGATCATAAAAAATTTATAGTATGTACACTTCACGATGGTTTTTTTGTAGAATTATAGTTAAGCAGCAAGTGCACACAGAATAGATTTGAAGAGGTTGGATTATGATGGATAGTACTTAGTAATTGTATCAAAGCCAGATGAAAAGGCAAAGAGTGTATTGGCGTGCGGGGGAAGGGGGGCTCAGCCCGCGGGATACCCCCTAGTATTTTTAGAATTTTGATTATAATCTTCCAGAAACGTATTGATGTTTCGTGTTAGTTTTGTAATAAATTTTTAAACAGAAATAAAAAATAGTTGTCCTTTAACAAAGAGTTATGTTTGATATACATCGCTGCCCAAAACTAAAAACTATGTCCTCACAAAAGTTTTTTGCCGAAAACTATATACTAATCCTTAACCCAGACCGCAGTCTTGATATCTCAGAGCTGTGGGATTTCAGCCCCTCCATATTTTTCAGTAATGGTTTAATTCAGTTCTTATTAATACATAATGGTTTTTTTCCCACCAGCGTGAAAATATATCAAAACCGATTCTTTAATCGCTTTCTTTCAAAAACACTTAAAGATTTTCGAAAAAACTTATATCAATGCTTTATAAATTTTGTTTTATTCAAAATCAATACGATAGCCGTTGTAATTTTCAGGAATTTGAACTTTAAACAGATAAGAATAAAAAAAAACTAAGTTCACCCTAATTTTCATCATTTTGATGTAGGTGACTTTTATATCTTATTCTGAATAATAATTAAATTTGCTATTCAGGCTTTGTTAAAGGTTAAACGTATAAGTATAACCTACCGCACGTTGTTTTAATAATTGGATTTTGTTGTCTTTATTTTTCCGAAATAATAAGTATGTGATAGATTGGAAATTGTTTTTAAATACATTTGGCATTTCATTACCTAACTATATGTTCTTATAAATTACAATCTGTAACAAAATCTTTTATTGTGTGGATGAAATTTTGTATCTCCCAATTTAAAATACAATGCCGTCGAATCCTGGTTAATTAATGAACACCATAATCATAAAAGAATACAGCAACTTTGTACCGATATAAAATTCATATGCATCTCTGAAAAGTTTAAATAAACCTCAAACGATTTGAGTAAATAAAATGAAAATTGAAATGCAAACAAATAGTATATTATTTAAGTAGGAACTTAAGTGTTACTTTTTGTGTTGAGTCTATATAGACGAAATATTAATATGTACGCAATTTTATTATAGACGAAACACAAAAAGTCACTTCGATCCGAATTATAGACACTAGTTTTTCGGCAAACGTTTAAATTTTTTATAAATACGAAATTAATACATCAAAATTTTTATAAATATGATTTATTACCGTCATAAATACGTCCAAAAAGTAAAAAATATTTAAATTTGTACAAATAAAATTTTTTATCAAAGCAAGCTCCAATTTTAAATTTCATAGTCCAATCAAATTATTTGTTATTTTTGTTGTCATAGTTATACAATAATTCAAAGTTTCATAATCCAATCAAATTATTTCTTGTTATTTGTCGGCATATAGATATACAAGTTGTTTGAAAAAATAATAAATAGTCATTTTTAAAAGTTACTTTACTGCCGCTTTAATTATATAATAGGTCAAAAAAGTAAAACTTTCACCTTCTCCAAAGCGGCTAAAGTTCAATTTTACAGCCGTTTGCCGAAAAAAAAAATTATTTTAAACTTCAAACTATTAATTTTTATGCCATACTAGAATACATTCGTATTTTTTTCTAATCAATATCCATATTTTTGTTTATTCACTCTAAAAAAACAGGAAGAATACAATATTGATCACGTGACCCAATAATATTCCAAACGGCATATATTTGAGACCGTAGTCCCGAACCATACGCCCGGGGGCCATGGCGCCCGTCATTTTTTTTGTGGGTGCTACCACGAATGCTTGACCGCGGGACGCCTAAACTCATTTTTCGGGTCAAAAACTTTCTTCTGATTTTTTTTCGCAAACCATAATATAAACAACATAAATATACGTTTTTCCCTAATTATTTAATTATTACAAATTCCGAGACAGCTTACAACAGCTCGGTTGTTTTTTTTTCCTGTTTTATGAGTGCGACAAATATTCATGGAAAATTGAGGTTTTATATTAGTCGTACTCTTAAAACAGGAAATAAATTTATGTCGCGTTCTTTGGCAAAAAAAATTGATCTGAGATTAAAAAAATTAGCTGTCAGATCAAATTAGCTGTCAGTTTGTGTTTTGGCAAAAAAAGATTGATTTTTTTTTATCTAGATCAAGTTTTAAAAATCTAGATTTTTTGGTATCGAATTCTAACTTGGTTAGAGTATAAAAACAATAGTGATCAACAAGAGAAATAAATTGACCAAACCTGAATCTAATAAATATATGTTTATGAAAGTTTTTTGTTTTCTTACACTTCGCTAGAGTAGTAGACCAATTTTGGTTTATATAGCGTTAAATTTTTTTGGTAGTGTCGGCTAGCCCTGATGAGAATGATATACTTTTTTTAAAGTGTAATAAAAGGTTCTTATCGGTTCGAAAGATCGATCGACAATTTTGTGGATAGCACAAGAATTTCATAAATTGCACACCATATTTTGGTAGATTCAGTCTTATTATTCTTGATGGATAACTTCCATCGGAGTGATGTAATATCACAAATAACTCATGGAATTATTCATAAAATTAAACCCGAAAAATTAAAAAGACTAATCAATAATAAATCACGTATTTTGTTTAACGTTTAATTTATTGAATAATAAAAGTTCCAATTTTTACATGTTTACCTAATAGTTGAAGTACGACGATCAAAACGAATATATCAATGCACATTCCCTATCAGATTTTTCAAATCAATTTTCTTTTTGATATTGTTACGATTCTACATAAACTTAATGAAATAAACAACAGAATTCTATTCAACCAATTTCAAACGACCAAATAATATTTCAAGGTTTCATTCGTTTCTTAGAATCAGGGTCAACATGAAATAAATGATTCTATGAATCAAATCAATATAACTTAAAATAATCGAATATTCAAATATTTTCTCAAGGTTTCTAAAAAGTGACTTCGAATATCCGAAAATTATGGAGAATTGTTTATAAGGAGGTTTCTCTTGCAAAATAAGATTAGTTTTATTTTAGACCTGCGGTGGTTAAAATTGCGACAGTTTAAGTGGAATGTAAAATTAATTAATTGTAAATGAAACGTTATACCGTGCATATAAAACCGTGTAAATAGAAGAAGTTTTTTTTTGTGAATAAAGTTTTAAGTGTTATTGAGAAGAAATATTTTGTGTATTATTTTTAACTTTGTGTTACTGGAAATTTCTACAATAAGCCATTGGAGTTTCGAAGCTGTTGGAAGAATATTCTAGCTAGGAATATTGTTTGCTGTATGGTTTTCCTGTTGTTGTAGAACAATTAAGGAGGTGAATACTTAATCAAACCTGGTGTTTGTACTTACTAATCAGTGATCGAACCCAGAAAGGAATTTGGGAATTACTTTTTTCGAATTGTAAGTTAACCCTTAAGAATCCCTTTAGATAAATCCCTTAAGAATATTCAAAAAACAAAAATCACGATTTTAATCACGAAAAGACAAACACTAAAACGGTATTCCAAATAATGACCGAAAAAGCTCCTTAGTTCAAACTGACCTAATAGGGCACGTCGAGGACTGGATCATATGCTAACTCTATAGAGATTTTTCCTAACTGGATGGATCTATAAAAGCTTAAAAAAAATCATGAAAATGTTGTTTAGTTTGACTCGTTCTAGGTTAAACCCTTTATGTTAAATATAAGACCACTTTTTGTATTCTTAAATTCTTAAGACTGATGAACAAACAGTGAAAATACGAATCCATTAACGAAAGAGCTATATACATAGTTCAAAATATTTATCTTTACAAAAATTCTGTTATACAAATATTCAAATTTGGGTCAAATATTTTCATCAAAAATATTTTTCATAAATATAATTAATAAATACAACATCTCTCAAGGCCGTACGCGATAATTTCTGTATCAATTACCCATCATAACCAAACAATGTTTACATTTATAAGAAAAATATGTTTTAGAATGCTAATGAAGTAGATTTTTTTGTAATGTTTTACTTGGAATTAAATAAGTAGAACAAAACCAATTTTTCGAGGGGTAGCAGTTTTAAAAATTTTTAAGAAATCTGTCAAGATTTTAGGTTTTAGAAGTTAATCAATCAAGAAATTATGACTGCTTTCCAAGACCTCTCCAAGATGGTTAAAAATCCTCCTCTCAATGGCAGGGATTATATTTATATCTCCAGATATCTTTAGATCATCACCACTATACTGGATATTAAGAGTATCGATGTTCATAAAGGCAGATTATTATTTAATTTCATTAAGTTCTGAAACCTAAACATCAATTTTTAGGAAAAAGAATAAAAAACAATCTGTAAATGGTTCTCCGGACCCAATAATCGTCGTGGTAAATGATTTTCAAGAGTTAAAGAGGATTTTATTAGAAAATGTCATAAAATTGATCATTTAAGAACCAATGTCCTTAAAAATGATGATATCGTTGTTCGTCCATTGTATGTCAACCACCAACTTACAAAAACTTCACAATTTTTACTTTCAAAATCACGAGAAAAAAGAAATGAAAACTCCAATAAAATCAAATATGTTTGGATAAGCAGAGGTAATATTTTGATTTGACGGGCAGATGGCTGTCCAGCTATAAAAATACATAGCTTAACACAGCTAAATGAATAATTTAAATTTAACCTCATGCTTTATTTCAAACATTCAGATTAATCGAAAAACTAAATTTAACAACATGAAATTCTCACATAATTCACTCAAAATTCTTTATTTGAACGCACAATCAATTAGAAATAAGATTGAAAAGCTCAACTTTGTTTTGAAAAATATCAAAACAGAAATTGACATTATCGCAATCACTGAAACCTGGTTAAATGATGATATCAGCTGTTTAAATGTTAGCGGTTTTAATGTGCATACATGTAGTCGACCAACTAGAGATGGTGGTGGTGTGTGTTCTCTGATAAATAATCGAATCTCATATAACAATTTGATCGAAACATATACAGATGAAATTTACAGCTACATTTGCATTAATTTAAAAATAATTAATTTTAAAATAATTTTTTTCGGTTAAAAATTGTCATATAAAATTTAAATAAATTAAATATAATGTTATTTATTATTTTATTAGTTTAAATTAAAGTTTCTAATTAAGTAACATGTAATACAAATTAATGAACATTAATGAACATTTAAATTAAAGTTTCTAATTAAGTAACATGTAATACAAATTAATGAACATTAATGAACATTTAATCATTACAAACTCGACTCTCGATCAAGTAGTATGTTTATTTTTCTCTATCGTAAATATAATATTCAATAATTATTAATAAAACAATTTCTTTTGATTATTTAAAATATTTTTGCTTTAAAATTAGTGAAAACAAAAGTGAATAATATAGGTAAACAAAAACTATTATTGTGCTAGGTTTACACTAGCTGTAACAAGTTTTATTACTTGTTATTAAAGTGGATCAATGTAACAACCAACATATGCATGATACGGATCTATCATGCAACTCAATTACAAAAAAACGAAAAATGGCTAACAGTCTTAAGTTAAGTGAATTAAATAAAATGAAAAAATCTATCAAAATGCAACTACAAAGTGATGGTAATCCAACATCTACTAACAGCAGTTCTGCCTACAATATAAAACCATCAAAACACAAAAATAATAACGGAGATAATGTATCCAACTCAACAGATGACGACACTATGGCCAATGACGAAATGATTTCAACCAACATTGTTGCCAATATACCTACATCAAACTCATTTCAAGGTATTGATAACCTTCCATCACAAACTAAAATCAACAACAACAATAATCATAAAACAAAAAATGATGCCGTTACACCAATAGTCATTAAAAATTCATCGTTTGTCCTAGTACGAAAATTATTAATTGACAATGAAGTCAAAAATGCTGATTACAAAATCAAAATCATTAGTATTGGTTTAAAAATAATAACCAATGATAATAATATTAAAACAAAAATAATTGAAATACTGTCTAACGGTGATTTTGAATATTTTACATTTCCTTCAAAACAAGATAAACCGAATAAATTTATTGTATTCGGGATACCAACAAGTATTAGTGCTAACGAAATTATTGAAGATTTGTGTTACAACGGCTTTAAATCAGATGATATAATTGAAATCATACCAATTCATACTGATCATCAAAAGATAAACGTCAAATACCACATAATTAAAGTAAAAAATGAAATTCCAAAGCAAACTATCCTAAACATCAAATCAATATGCAATATCATTGTAAATATACAACAAGTGCGTAAATATTATTCCAAACCAACTCAATGTCGGCGATGTCAGATGTATGGACATGGAACATCCCATTGTTATGCTAAAATAAAATGTGTGAACTGCAGTGAACAACATTTATCATCAGAATGTCAATCTCCACTAATCAAAAAATGTGCCAACTGCTCCGGCACACATGCTGCTAATTTTTCGGACTGTCCAAAGTTTGAAGAGTATAAACTTATCAGAGAAAACTCAAGGATCAACACAAAAATAAGAAACATTGAAGTGAATATTGCCTCCACCAATAATACAAATTACAAACCTCATCCAATATTACAGATGAATGATCAGTCATTTCCTGCTCTCCAGCCACCAAAACACTCTACTTTGCATGAAAAATGGAAAAATACATTTAAAGAACAAAAACAAACAGAAACGAACAAAATTTATTCAAGTAATCAACAAAAAAGTGGTTTGAATATTTTCTCCTATGAAGAAATAGCACAATTAGTTTCCGATATTGTAAATCAATTAGGTAAGTGTAAAAACAAAACTGAACAATTTAATGCTATCACCTTACTTACAGTTAAATATTTATATAATGATGTCAAGTAATAATCCATTTTGCAAATTTATTATATGGAATGCCCAAAGTATCAAACCAAAAAGCCTCGAGTTCTTTAATTTCCTAGAATCCAACAATATAAGCATGTGTTTTGTAACAGAAACTTGGCTAAAAAACTCTGATAAAATATCACATCCAAATTATAAAGTTTATCGTCTTGACCGTCCACCTAAAACTAACAATAATGGTTCTTCCAATGTACATGGTGGTGTTGGTATAATCATAAAAGCAAATTTATCCCACAAATTACTACCATCCTTCAATCTAAAGTTGATTGAAGCTATTGGGATAAAGATATTTCTCAAAAACAATGATATTACCTGTGTGGCAACATATTTCCCAGGAACAAACAAAAAAGACAAACTAAGAGCTTTTAAACAGGACATAAACGCATTAACTAATATTAGTGGCAATTTTATAATCGGTGGAGACTTAAATGCCAGACACCAACACTGGAATTGCTTTAAGGCCAACCAAGCAGGAAAAATCTTATTTGAAGAATTTTCTAATAAAAACTTCGATATTTACTATCCACCTACTCCCACCCACTTCTCCAAAAAATCAAAATATCCATCGACACTTGATTTGCTTCTCACAAACAACACACAAATAATTGGGAATATTAAAACAATTAATGATCTTAGTTCGGATCATCTTCCTGTTCAATTTGACCTGTGTTGCACCGGATTATTGTACAGAAACCAAAATACAGACAAATTTGATTTTCGTAACGCTAATTGGCCAAAATATAAGCAAATAATTAATGATAACATTGACTTTAACTCTCATCCTAAGCCTAATACATTGACTGATAAAATAGCAGTAGATAAAGCTATTGAATCACTTATCTCTATCATGAATAATGCTGCAAATATCGCTATCCCTAAAGTTGTTAATTACAAACCATCTAATAATTCTATAATAATTCCCAATCATCTCAAAGAAAAAATTAGGTACAAAAATCATATGAGACGAGTCTGGCAACAAAATAGAAATCCTTACACCAAAACGCTTACTAACGTCCTAATAAAAGAGATATCTGCTGAATTGCAAATGATCAAAAATAACAACTTCTCGAGTTATTTAGAACAAATATCTAATGAAAATGATTACAAACAACTTTTCTCACTTAGCAAGAAACTTCGTAATACGAAACAAAAAATACCAGCTATCCATAATATAACACACAACAAACTACTGATTACTTCAGCTGAAAAGGCCAATGAATTTTCTAATTTATTTTGCTTAACTCATAGCACAAACAATCCTATTGACAAAGAACTCCTAAGCAACGTAGAAAAAACAAATGACAGGACTACCAAGCAGGAATTAAAACTAGAAGGTCATCAGTTGATTAAACCAAAACAAATAGAAATAATATTTAAAAAGCTAAAAAATTCAAAATCTCCAGGCCCTGATAATATTACCAATCAATTGATAAAATATTTACCCCGAAAAGCTATTGTTTACTTAACGTATATACTCAACGCGTGTCTTAGAATTGGATACTTTCCCAAGACTTGGAAAGTTGCAAAAGTATTACCAATACCAAAAGCATCAAAAGATAAAACAAATATTGAGAATTATCGACCAATAAGTCTCCTTAACGGATTTGGTAAAATTTTTGAAAAAGCGATTCTTACAAGACTAGAAAATTTTATAAATACAAATAACATAATACCTGACGAACAATGTGGTTTCAGAAAAGGACATTCAACCAACCATCAACTCTTACGCATCTGTAGTTTTGCAAAAGAAAACATGAGCAACCAAAAATCAACAGTCCTGATCTGTTTCGACATTGAAAAAGCCTTTGATAAAGTTTGGCATGAGGGGCTGATACACAAACTAATTAAATATAATTTCCCGGTATATCTTATTAAAATAATTAAATCATTTCTCTTAGATAGGGAATTTTATGTAAGCATTGAAGGAGCAAATTCTGAACATAAACCAATACACTGTGGAGTACCTCAAGGCGGAGTACTCTCACCTCTTCTCTACAATATATATACGTCAGATATAAAATCTGTACTTAGTAGAAATATCGAATACGCTCAATTTGCTGACGATACGGCCATTTTTACAGCGGGAAACCACATTGATGATATCCTCCCAGATGTACAAAAAAATATTCAAGACATAACCAAATATTACAAAAAATGGGGCATTAAATTAAACTCATCCAAAACACAAGCAATATACATAACTAGAAAAACAGCTAAGCAAAACCTGCCCAACTCTAACTCATTAAAAATCGAAGGAAATCAAATTGAATGGTCCAATAAAGTTAAATATCTTGGCATTGTAATTGATAAAAGAATTACATTCAAAGAACACTTTAACTATTCAATATCAAAATTTAATACGGCCTTAAAGATTCTATACGGACTATTGAATAGAAAATCAAAACTCTGCTTACACAATAAACGACTAATATATATGCTTATGCTAAGAAGTATTCTTTTGTATGGAAGTCCTGTCTGGGGAACATGCGCCACAACACACATAAAAAAACTCCAAGTTGTTCAAAACAAATGCTTAAAACTCATATATAATAAACCTCGCGATTACTCCACTAAAAAGTTAGTACGTATGACTGAAGTACCGCTAGTCATAGACCAAATTAAGAAATTAAAGATAAACTTTAAAAATAATTTACGTAATATTAACAATAAAATGGTAGGAACTCTTGTTTCTTCTTCTTTACTAACATAAACTGCTGATAGCATTTATTTGTTTTTATTTTGTTCTGTTTTGTTTTTTCGTAGATGTAGGTTTAGCTTAGTGGATTTAGGTTTAGTCAAAATCAATCACTGTGGTTTTTTGTCAAAAATATTTTCCACTGAATTAATACTCATACATGATTAAATTTTTAATAATGTCAAATATTGTTAGACATAAGTTAGTTATTAAAAAAAAATAAGAGTTTTATATAGGAGAAAAGTCGATAAGACTGAACTTCAAGAGAATTGTAACAAAAATTAAAATATTAATAATAAAATAAAACTTGATAAACTAAAATAAACTAATGAACATTTAAATTAAAGTTTCAAATTAAGTAATATGTAATACAAATCCAACGTGAGTTTTTTTTTGCTTGTGGGTAATGAGAACATTCACAATCACATGCAGACAATGTAAACATCATGAGGTGAGTCTGTGGCGCCATAAACATCATTAGGAACTAGCCCACCAGTCATCATACTAGTCTGTGGGTTGTCATGACTGGAGACTAACGGTGGATATAAAAGGACAGTCAACTCAACACTTATCTTTGGTGAAGTATGAGGGTGCCAAAATTGATAGCCTGTATAAAAGAAATATCGATATTCTTTGCGTGCAAGAGACTAAATGGACAAATATGGCCAATAAATCAAGGTTCCTGAACACAACAACAAAAAGTTTAAAAATTCACTATCATGGCATTGATAACCATCGTAATGGTGTCGGCGTTATAATTTCAAATAAGCTCCAAAATTCGATCATAAACATTGAGAAAGTGAGCGATCGACTCATGAACGTGAAACTGGTCGTTAACAAGGAAGTATGGAACATCATCAGTAGCTTTGCACCACAAGCCGGATGTCCATTAACTGAAAAAGAAATATTTTGGAATGAATTCGAGGACCTACTGGAGGGAGTTCCATCAAATGAGATCATATTTGTTGGGGCTGACCTTAATGGACATGTCGGTGGTTCAAACCAAGGCGGCAAGAGATGGCATAGTGGCTTTGCTTACGGTACCAGAAATGATCAGGGGGATGATGTAATTCGTGTAGCCAAATCACACGATTTGGCCATACTGAACACATTCTTTAGAAAGCAAGATCGACATTTAATCACTTACAGTAGTGGTGGTAGAGAAAGTCAGATAGATTATCATCTTTGTACGAGGTCCATCAAAAAGTTCGTAAAAGACTGTAAAGTCGTTCTTGGAGAAGATGTAGTTAGCCAGCACCGCTTACTCCTAACCGATTTCCGTCTGAATAACAAGGGAAATAGCAAGGACACTTCGGTTAGAACACCAAAAATAAAGTAATATAAACAATAAACAAGCTCTACACCCCAGAAGGACTGCAGTTCGTAGAACATATACAGGAGTGGCTTGAGGATATAAATACTATGAAGGACGAACTGAACGTGGAGGAAATGTGGCAAGCTTTTCAGGATGGTTGTGTCATTAAGGCCAGAAAGATGCTGGGAGTGTCATAAGGGCGACTTCATATCAACAAAGAACCATAGTTTTGGAAAGGCGATGAGATTAAGGAAGCCGTAAAGAACAAAAAATTGACATTCCAGGAATGGAAGAAATGTCCAGATGACTCACCTGATAAAGAAAAGCTGAAGAAATAGCGAAGGATGCAAAAAAGTTTTCGAACAAAGTGGTTGCCATCACAAAAGCGATTGAATGTCAAAAACTCTATGAAGACCTGGAGTCACCAGATGGCGGCGGTATGATATTCAAGATTGCAGCACAAAGACGAAACAATGCGAAGCCAAAAGTATCGCCCAAGTTCATCGAAGATGAAAATGGAAATCTACTGACGGACAATAAAGAAATAACACAAGGGTGGAGGACGTATTATGAAAAACTATTGAATGAGGAGTTTCCTAGAACATTGATACCACTAAGTGTTGAAGCCACGTATACAGAATGTGAAGAAATATCAGAAGAGGAAGTTATAGAGGCGATAAAGAAAATGAATCGCGGACGAGCAGTTGGTCCTGATGAAATACCATCTGAAGTCTGGAAAACTGTTGGTCAAACGGGGGTTAAATTTCTCTGTAATTTATTTAACAAGATCATGAAAGGAGAACCGATGCCAAAAGCCTTTCGAGGAAGCTTTTTGTTACCTTTTTTCAAGAACAAGGGAGATGCAAGAAAGTATAATAATTATAGAGGAATCAAGCTGCTACCCCATACGATGAAAATCTGGGAACGTGTCATTACCGATAGAGTACTGAACACTGTTACGCAAGAAATTCACCTAAATCAATGTGGTTTTGTTCCAGGCAAATCTACTGCAGACTCAATTCAAGCGATGCGCATTCTTGTGGAGAAATATAGGGATGCAGCCAAAGACCTTCATTTGATTTTTATCGATCTAGAAAAAGCGTTTGATCGCGTGCCACGTGACCTCATTTGGACTGCACTGAGAAGCCTTAAAGTACCAGAAGTATATGTAAATATCATCATCGACATGTATTGTGAAGCAATAACAAGTATAAGATGTGCTGCAGGCGTCTCAGACTCATTCTCAGTAAAAGTTGGGGTTCACCAAGGAAGTGTATTAAGTCTACTTCTGTTTAACATCGTAGTGAACTACCTAACTTCAAATTTTATGGACAAACTATTACTCAGTGTACTTTTTGTTGATGACATAGGGCTGGGTAGTGATAACATCATACAACTGCAAGATATTTTCAACCAATGGAAGGAAACACTAGAAAGCAATGGTCTCAAAATCAGTGAATCAAAAATTGAGTATCTGCATATGCCATTCAGTGATCCAGATGCTCCATCCCCTAATATAATGATAAACAACAAAGTGATGACCATCTGTAAAAGCTTTAAATACTTGGGGTCTGTTATTACTAGGGACGGCTACTGTCATGCCGATGTCAATCATCGTATCAGCGTGGCGTGGTTGAAGTGGCAACAAAACACACCGGTTTTCTGTGATAAACTTATGCCTTCTAAACTTAAAAGAAAAATGCACTCAACAGTAATACGGCCCACGTTAACTTATAGTGCAAAATGTTGGACGATGTATCGAAAATATCAACAAGATCTTACTGCAGCTGAAATGAAAATGATGAGAATGTCAATGGGAGTGACGAAACTAGACCATATTAAAAGCACGTATATACGAGGCTCAATACAAGTAAAAGAACCAGTCGTTGACAAAATGAAACGGGAACGAACTAAATGGTATGAAAAAATCTACGTCACAGATAAAACTAATGTGGCAAAACAGATGCTCCAATTAGATGTACCAAAGGTTAAAAGACGGGGAAGACCTAAAAACAGCTGGGTCGGACAGTTAAACGATCACCAGAATAAGTTCGGATTAACCGAGACAGAGAAGGAAGAGAGATTAAGGTCGAGAATGATTTTAAGACCACGATACAATGTACAAGCCAACCCTGGAGGTCCATGACCAGAGAACCAGGAAATTTTTTTATATTTTTATTCGATGTAAAAGAAAAAAGGCTAGGAAGAAGAAAAATAAATAATAAATATATGTATATCCATTTATTCTATAATCCACACACGCAAACACTTGATCATTATAATTCATTCATGACCCTTTTTCAACCTATTCTAGAAAAGTATTCGGATAAAAAGAATATAATTGTTGGTGATTTTAATATAAATACGAGAGATAAGTCTAAAAATTGGTTAAAAATGTATCAAAAAACACTGAATGAAAACTCGTATTTTATTTATGGTGGAGATACAATAACGACACTGGATCACATTATTAGCAATGATGGAAAATTGGATGCAACCATAAATCATTTAGATTTCTTTTTCTCTGATCATAACATGATTTTATGCGAATTTTTTAATCATGGCATAAAAAAGAAATCGAAAACAAATAAATTCATTACGGAAAAAGTAAACCTGCAAAGTCTTCGTGATGATATTATTTTAAGGTCCATACAACTTAATGCCAAAGAAAACACTAACACTATGTTTGACAACTTCATTGAGGAATTTGAAAATAGGCGAATCAACCATACTAAAAAAAAGAGGTCACTGGCAACCGTGGATCGACGATCAAATGAACAAATTAATTGAATTCATACACCTCTGGTACCGAAAACTGAAGCATGCAATGAAACGAAATTACTCTGAGTACGATATCAACAAAATTAAGCATTCGATTGAATTTTAATTGTCATTTGAATAATCTCTACAAATATATAATAAATGTTAACAGAAAATTGTATTTGTTGCGTGCTTTATTACCGAAAGGTGTGTTAAGAATGTTTTATTTTAGAATGATTCAATCCAAAATTCAATACGGAATTACTTGTTGGGGAGTAATGTACAAGTCTACATTATACCACGCTATTATTGCCCAGAAACATAGTATTAGGATAATTTTAAGAAAAAATAGACTGGAAAGATCTTTGCCATTGTTCAGACAATTGAAAATATTGCCAAAGCGATATTTATATATTTTTAAATGTCTTAAATTATTTTTTATTCGCAGTGGTAATAGGAGTATGGAAAGATTAGGACCAAGATTGAGAAATTTAAATTTTAACCTACCTTTGACTAGATGTGAACATTTTCGCAAATTTTTCTTGTTTAGTAGGCCTAATATTTTTAATAAGCTACCAATTGATATTAAAAATATAAATAATTTAAAACTTTTTTTAAAATGTTTGTGGAAGTGGCTGTTAAATCAGAATACAGTAGAGAATCTTTTATCAGCAGTTCGTTAATTTTCAGTTATTTTTGTTTTTGTTTTGTGTTTACACAGTTTTATTGCTGATATGGAAAGTTGTACAAATTCATTGATATCTGTTATACTGCATTTTCATTTCTTTTCTTGTGTTTTTTTTTTTTTTTAATTATTGTTGTCTATTGTTGTTTTTGTTTCCTTATTCAGTTGGTATGCCTTTCCTCTTATTTGTTTTGATTTATATTTGCAATACTTTTATATGCATCCATATTTATTTTTTTTTTTTTTTACTGTTGTTTAAATATTCATTTAAAATTTTTTTTTCTTGAAAGTAATCTAACAATGGATTTTTGCCCCACCACACAGTTCATATTCATAAATGTAACTTGAATTTTTGAAGGGAATTTCGCCATTGATCCATTTTAGATCAAAGAAATTTCCTAATTTTCATTCCCTTTTTCTTTATTAATGTTATAATCAATTTTATATTAATTTTTTTCTAAATGTTAATTGTTTTTGTTCTAAATTTAAAATTGTTATAAAATTGTAATTTAATATGTTGTAATTATAAGGGAATATGAAAAGATATAAATAAATAAAATAATAAATAAATAAATAATATAATTTTTGGAATCAACAATTCATATCCAAACGTCGTAAAAAGAAAAGTGAGTTTATTAATCAGGATTTGTATCAGAACGCTTCTAATTCAAAAAATCTCTGGAAAGGTATCAACTGTGCACTCGCCGATGGTGTCCTTAAACTGAAACCAGATATCAATCTGAAAATTAATAATGACTTGGTGAGTGATAAAAAGTTGGTTGCTGAAGAATTAAATCATCATTTTGCTGTAGCAGGACAAGCAAACATAAATATTACCACTCCCCTTATTGCATCAAACTCAATTCAAAAGCCGATAGTAAATTCAGACAATCCTTTTGTGTTTCGGCCGACAAACAGATTTGAAGTCTTGGACACAATAAAAAACCTGAAAAATACAATATCAAAAGGCCCTGATGGATTTGATACAAGTCTCTTTAAGGTGTGCGCTGAAAGTCTAGCAGATAACTTCGTTCATCTTATCAATAAATCTTTCGAAGAAGGAGTCTTTCCCGATCTTCTGAAATGTTCTAAGATTGTACCAGTATGTTTAAAGGGAAGTAAATCAGATGTAAATAATTACTGACCTATTGCTATAACCTCCATTATTTCCAAAATTTTCGAAAGTATCTTCAAGGTACGTCTTCTTGAATTTATCAGGAACAATAACATCCTTTGTAGAGAGAAATATGGGTTTAGTGATGCTTCTAATACAACAACTACCTTGTATAATTTATGTACACTAGTTCAAGGAATGAAATTCAAAGAGAAAAAGGTGGCTATTATTTTCCTGGATCTTCAAAAAGCCTTCGATTCTGTGGACATCGACACGCTTGTATCAAAATTAATTCAATTAGGAGTTGACGGTGCTGCTCTTATGGATTAAATCATATCTTTCAAATCGACGCCAATATGTTTGCACCGATAACGTTAAATCTGGCACACTAAACATAAAATGTGGAGTTCCGCAAGGAAGTATTCTCGGACCACTGCTATTCTTTTTGTTTATAAATGACTTTGTCCAATTGAATTTAGGAGGACAACCTTTTTTATTCGCTGATGATGTTGCATTGGTGTACGTTGAATCTGATGAACTTTCAATTCAAACAAAAATTAATTTGGATTAATCTTTTATTTCAAATTGGCTGTTAAACAATAAACTTAGCCTGAACGTTAAAAAAAACAAAATATTTATTATTTTTCAACAGCAGCTATTCGGATTTAGATATATTTTTTGAAGGTGTAAAAGTTGAAGAGTTGATTCGTTTACTTATCTGGGCATTACTCTCGACAAAAATCTGAGCCTCAATGAACATGCTCTGAACGTTGGGAAAAAGTTATCATCGTATACAGGCATCTTTAGAAGAATCTCAAAATATATGAGTACATTAGACATTAGACGAATAATTTACTATTCTCTCTTTCATAGTCACCTAATTTATGGTATCGCTGTTTGGGGCTCCATAAATAAAATAATAATGGACGATCTGCAAATTGTACAAAACAAAGCAATAAAAAATTTATACGGTCTTCATCCGAGAACAAGCACTGAGTTTATTCACAAAAATTACAACTTTATGACAATCAAGCAAGTCTACAAACAAAACCCGCTCAACATCACACATAATATCTTAAATCAAAATGTTTACACGAACACAACGTTTTCTCAAAACTCATCTATTCATTCATACTTTACCAGAATAGCGTCCAATCTGCACGTTGAGAAACTCCATCCTGATTCAATTAAATTTATCTCCATCTCCGAATACAACAAACTTCCAAACGACCTTAAGCTACTCAACAAACAAAAATTTAAAAAGTCAGCGACAGCATAAATCAAGCAATTAGGTTATTAATTTTAGTAATTCATTTTAAATTATGATTTTCATATTCTGTATTTCAGTTTCTTGCATTTTCGTGTTATATATTAATAGTCCAGTCATTATAGGTTTTAACTGCGGAAAAATTTCTATTGAGCTGAATTTTTGTTTACACCTTTATTACGGCATTTTAATGAATATGTGAAAAATCGACATTGATATCATGCCGGCTAAAAAAGTTATAGAGGTCAAAAGGTCGCGAAAATCAGTTTTCCGCGAATATTTCGCGACCTATTGGTCAGAGGTCAACTAAGGTTATAGCAAAAATTGTTCATCGTGAAATTATCTACAAAAAATGATTGGAGCATTTTTCTGTAAGATCAACCGTTTTTGAGCAGAGCGCTGAGAAAGCGACTACATTATGATTTTGCACTCGTTTTCGCACCACCCTCGAGATAGAATCCAGGGCGCGTTTTTTTTACATGGTTTCCCCAGTAGGCATAATCCATGGATATGTAATAAAAGGTTTTTTATTTAAAACTGAAGAGTTCTTTATTTAAAAACTGAAAAATACAACAAAAAATAAACTTATTACTAACTTATACTAATATATATATTAAGGCGCCCATATTTTGTATGGAAAAATATTCATGTCAAAAATAAATTCTTGCGCATTGATAAAAAGTTGTAGGGGTCTTTAAAACTACTATATTCCAAATTTGAGCTCAATCGGTTAATTCTCTCCACTGCCCCAAATTCGATTTATAAAGAAACCTCACTTTGAAAGTAAGCATTTTTTCAAACTGCTGGCGACTCCACAAATGTTTTTCGATTTTCAAATTTTTTTTTTTGTTTCATCACAAATTAATAGTTTTTAAAACAAAATTTTTTTTTTTGTTAAATTAGACAAATTACATAACAAAAGGGTTGTTCAAAGTTGAAAATTTTTGAAATTTGAGTTTTTTTTTGCCTTTTTTTTTAAAATATGGAAGTGCAAAATTCATTTTAAACAAAAAAGGTATATTACAAAGTTTTAGTACACATTTTGCTGCGTTCATAAATACATTATTTTTCTAAAAAGCTGTATTTGCTTAAAAGTTATGATTGTTTTAATAATAAATAATTTTATATATATGAGCAATTTCACACAAGTTCAGCAAATTTTTGGGAAATTTTGACTTGACCCGTTTCAATTTTGATTATTTTTTGTTTATAGATAGACTTTCATAAATGAAAAATACAACTTCTCTTAGAATTTGTTTTTCGACCAGGGGCTTCACAGGGTGCCCCTCAATTTTTTGTTATTTCGTGATGTGAGTGCATTTTGACGAGCGATTGTAGAAAAACTGCTCAATCGATTTTCATAAATGATATGTCGTTAAATAGGCACTAGAACAAAGTTTTTAAAAATGTACACTGCTAATTTTTTGAAATAATTTTTAACGGTGTAACATAAGTAAAAAGCGGTGTACATAAGAAAAGATGGCATAGCCTCTTTTTTTTTTTTTAACTAAATTGAAGCTTATTTTGTATCTAACTACTTGCAGAAGTGTTTTCTTATTCAAAAGAAACTTCTGTTTGTAAAATAAGTCAATCATTTTTAACTATTGTATTTATTTTATTTATTGTACTACATATATAATATTTATAATATTTTAAAAAATTCATCTAATAATAAAATATTTGATATTTAACATTAAAAAAAAATCTCTTAGTTTATAACGCCATTTTTATAATTTTCCTTCAGAACAAAAAAACTGATTCCTGACAGTCATATGCACAACGAATTTTATCTTTAAAACAAAAAATATCACATGTCCTAAACTTTCACAAGTAGTTAGATATAAAATAAGCTTTAATTAAGTTTCTTATGTTACACCGTTAAAAATTATTTCAAAAAATTAACAGTGTACATTTTTAAAAACTTTGTTCTAATACCTATTCAACGACATATCATTTATGAAAATCGATTGGGTAGTTTTTCTACAATTGCTCTTCAAAATGCATTCACATAACAAAATAACAAAAAATTGAGGGGCACCCTGTGAAGACCCGAAAAAATTCGAAAATTCGGTCGAAAAAAAAATTCTAAGAGAAGTTGTATTTTTTATTTATGAAAGACTATCTATAAACAAAAAATAATCAAAATTGAAAGGGGTCAATTCAAAATTTCCCAAAAATTTGCTGAACTTGTGTGAAATTGCTCATATATATAAAATCACTTATTATTAAAACAATCATAACTTTTAAGCAAATACAGTTTTTTAAAAAAGTAATATATTTTTGAACGCAACAAAATGTGCCCTAAAACTTTGTAATTTCTAGATATTACGATGTGTGAATTCATAGGATGAGAGAATATTTCGTCAACATCTAAAGTCAACCTTCTAATCAACATCCTAAGTCACGAGTGTAAAGTCATTATTGATTATTGCCAATCAATGCGAAACTTAATATCTGACGTAAAGTCAATATGTTGTTATATTTTTGGTTAGGAAATATAGACAACATTAGGGGAATTTTTAATTTCGGATTGGTTTTTGTGAACAATTAAGCTTAAGTACATATTGGAAATCACTTGAATTTTGCAATTCGAAATAACTTTTCATTTTCTCTAAAATTCCTTTAGAAAAAATTTTGTGTTTCGTGTCAGGATTCGAACTACATTCATCAGAGACACATTGTTCAAATCCCGTGTGTCTTACACAACTTAGCCAAGGCGGCGATGACGAAACATATTTTAATTTTGATGATCAGATAATTTCTAAATTGAAACTTCATCATTTTTCATATTTACTTAAGTTGAATTTTTCATCTATGATTACATATTGAAAAAAGTATTTCTTTGGTATTTTTTGTAATATACCTTTTTTGTCTAAAATGAATTTTGCACTTCCATATTTTAAAAAAAATGGCAAAAAAAACTCAGATTTCAAAAATTTTCAACTTTGAACAACCCTTTTGTTATGTAATTTATCTAATTTAACAAACAAAAAATTTTGTTTTAAAAACTATTAATTTGTGATTAACAAAAAAAAAATTTGAAAATCGAAAAACATTTGTGGAGTCGCCAGCAGTTTGAAAAAATGCTTACTTTCAAAATGAGGTTTCTTTATAAATCGAATTTGGGGCAGTGGAGAGAATTAACCGATTGAGCTCAAATTTGGAATATAGTAGTTTTAAAGACCCCTACAACTTTTTATCAATGCGCTCCCCGGAACGGATGCCAAAAGTTCAAAGTTGCCGCCCTAATATATATATATATATATTAGGGTGTCCCACCAAATCAGCTTTGTTTTAATTGTCACAACCCCGTACCGGAATTAGGTTCTTTATGGTATAAAAAGCATTCCTGAATTTTTTCAGATTTTTAAAAAAAATTTTACCACTCGCCATTTTATTTTTTATGTTCAAAGGGCAAGGAAAACGAGATACAATCAGCTTTTCGCATATAACTTTTTCAGTTTTGATTTTACAAAAAAATTGTGTGAGCAAAAGTTGTAGATCTTGTACAAATACATCGAGATTTTCTTTGTTTATACGAAAAAAAATGTTTAAGCTAAAAGAGGTCGATTTTTTATAGTCGAATTTTAAAAAAATCACTAATATCGTTCGTTTTTCGCCTATAACTATTTCGTTGTTATTTTAAAAAAAATTGTGTGAGCAAAAGTTGTGGATCTTGAAAAAATACATCGATTTTTTTCTTTGTTTAAGCAAAAAAAAATTTTTTCAAGCTTAAAAAGAACGATTTTTTGTAGTCGAATTTTACAAAAATAACTAATATCGTTCGTTTTTCACCTATAGCTATTTCAGTATTGATTTTACAAAAAAAATTTGTCAACAAAAGTTGTAGATCTTAAAAAAATACATCGGTTTTCTTCTTTGTTTAATTTTTACAAGCTTAAAAAGAACGATTTTTTGTAATCGAATTTTAAAAAAATAACATATAACGTTCGTTTTTCGCCTATAACTATTTCAATTTTCATTTTACAAAAAAAATTATTCAACTAAAAGTTGTAGATCTTAAAAAAATACATCGATTTTCTTCTTTGTTTAAGCAAAAAAAATGTTTTACAAGCTTAAAAAGAACGATTTTTTGTAGTCGAATTTTAAAAAAATAACAAATATCGTTTGTTTTTCGCCTATATTTCAGTTTTGATTTCACAAAAAAATTTCGCTGACAAAAGTTGTAGATCTTAAAAAAATACATCGATTTTCTTCTCTGTTCAAGAAAAAAAATTTGCGAAAAACTAACGATATTAGTTATTATTTTAAAATTCTACTACAAAACATCGTTCTTTTAAGCTTGAAAAAAATTTTTTTTGCTTGAACAAAGAAGAAAATCGATGTATTTTTTTCAGATCTACAACTTTTTGTTGACAAATTTTTTTGTAAAATCAAAACTGAAGTAGTTATAGGTGAAAAACGAACGATCTTAGTTATTTTTTTAAAATTCGACTACAAAAAATCGTTCTACTCCAAAAACGGTTGATCTTTCAGAAAAATGTTCCAATCATTTTTTGTAGATAATTTCACGATGAACAATTTTTGCTCTGACTTCTGTTGCCTCTGACCAATAGGTCGCGAGATATTCGCGGAAAACTGATTTTCGCGACCTTTTGACCTTCATAACTTTTTTAGCCGGCACGATATCAATGTCGATTTTTCACATATTCATTAAAATGCCATAACAAAGGTGCATACAAAAATTCAGCTCAATAGGAATTTTTCCGCAGATTGGGGCTTAAACCTTCTAAAATGACTGGACTATAAGTTAAATTGTCTCTTATTTTTTTTCTCTTTATTTCATCATTGTATTTTTTTAACATATTTATTTTCTTTCTCAAGCACTTTGCCGCCGTGCTTTATAGACTTGAAATTTTTCTTTTTAAAAAACCGTTTCTATGTATGTATGTAAAATTGTTAATTTTTAATTATAGTGTAACTTGTATCAAAATCTTGAAATGTCTTGTAATGAGTTCTCTCGCTGGACTAAAATAAAAATAAATAAATAAAGCTATTAATATTTTACATAACCATAGCCACAATATTAATTTTCATGAAAACATTTCCGAATTTTCATGAAAATATTTCCGATATATTTTTTTGTAAGCTTAGTATGAAGACTGAAAGTAGTGAAATTTTAAAGCGACCTTTAAAGCTCTCCAAACTGTTCATTTTAATAGCAGTGAAAAAGTTGTAAAAAACGTTTGGAGAGAAATTTGACACATTTGTAATTTTGAAACAAAAAATTTTTATTTGCTGACAGCAGTTGCTGTAATTATTTTGTTAAGTTTTTGTATATTGTTGTCAACATCGAAAGCAAATATTTAAATTATTAAACTTAAAATTCCGCAGTAAATATTGTTCAAAACATTATTTTGCTGTGAAATTTTATTTGGAGACTTTGTGCGCCCTCTCTGAAATATAAAAATAAAAAACATATTTTCACGAGAAACTGCGTACCAACATAGTGAAAAATGAAGCGTAAATTTTTACATTTGATTTCATGATGTTAAATTTATATGGAAATTTCACTTCACTTAATCTCCATTTTAAGCTGTAGTTTTTGGTTTTAATTTTTCGTATGAGCTTAATATTAATTTTATGTTAATGTTTAACTATCAGTAGAAATAAGTCTACAAAAATTTAGAATGCAAATGGCAGATTTAGTAAACTCGAAAATGTGCTAAATCGATTTAGCATTGCGGAGACCATTTAGCATTTAATTGGAACGCAGTCTTAGTTTTAAATACTGAAATTAGATTGAGATCGTGCAACAATAGAATATACAGCTTGGCAGTAAGCATGTCATTTACTTTTGTGATTTGTAGTCTTTAGTTGTTACCCTCGGACTCTAATCTAAATATATGTATGTAGAAAATGTTTTTTTATGTATTGTATTTTTCTACGACAGCATAAAAAAAACTATTTTCATACAGCTAATCTCCTGTGAAAAGGGGGTTTTAGCACTGAATAATAATAGTGGAGTCATATTAGCATTTTATATTGTTGTAAGAGCAAAGTTGTTTTTTTTTTGTTTTCTGTTAGGTTAGGGATATAAAAGTAAGTGGGCCTATAATTATTTAACAAATTTGGCGGTCTGGAAGGGCCTCAAAAATTGCAAAAACTGGTTTTTTGGTATTTTTTGAGTAGGTCGCTTCACTACTTTTGAAATATTTCGGGCTCTAATGATCATAAAAAAAAAATGGAAAATGTTTATGATTAAATTTCAAATCCATCTAGGAGGGATCTTATCTTTTATCTACTTTAACCTAAGTATAATTAAAATTATGTTGCCTTAATTTAAAAGCCCATTTTTGGGCATGAAAAAAAATTAATTTTTGCATTTTTTTGACATTTTACCATATATACGGTATTATTTATGCTAATTATCATGTATTTTTCATAAAATTCAATTAAAATATTTTTTATTTTTTTATTTTAAAAGTTCTAAACTGTAGCAATATATTTAAATAATAATAAAAAATAAACGCCTTATTCTTGTTAAATTGAGTTTTATTTCACTAAATACGTATTTCGAAAGCTATGCTTTCATCGACAGTAGTATCTAAAAACAGTTTTTAAATACTACTGTCGATGAAAGTATAGCTTTCGACATACGTGTTTAGTGAAATAAAATTCAATTTAACAAGAATAAGGCGTTTATTTTTTATTATTATTTATTAATTAAAATATGCTAAAATGTCATATTTTGTGAAAAAAATTTTTTTTTTGTTTTACCAAACTTTCCCCTATATTTAAGTGTTACCCCATCTGTTCCTCAAAACAGTTTGATTTTTCATTCATCACAGTCAACATCAATCACAGTCATCTTTTGTAAGAAAATAGTTAATTGTTGTAAAAAAAGTGAAGTGATTGGATTTATTAAAATTTTTCATTTTCAACAAAGATGTAAGTATGTATAAAAAAAATAAAATATAATAATATTTTTAATAAATAAAAAATTATAAAATTGTATACATTGAGTAATAATTATTGTCGTACTCGGGAACACGTGCTAAATAATAGTAAAATAAATTTGTTTGAAATAAAACGAGTTTTCAATTTACAATAAATAATTTTCAGAGCAAAAATAAATAAATGTATACCGAATAAGTTAAGCTATTATTTACACTTAAAATAATTTTTATTTTTTTAAATTTTAAATATTGGCCGTGGCCCATTTCTCGATGAAATTGAAATTGAAATTGAATCTGCAAATCGACTAAAAAATTTCAATTTACTCTGCTATCGTACTTGAGTAAATTTTGACAGATTGTGTTGAATTTCAAATAATATTTGTTTTTCAATAATTATTTTTTCGTAATTAAATTTTTGTAGAAGAAAATAAAGCAAAACAAAATAAAATATTTCAGCGCGAAACGTCAAAATTTCAATTTCATCGGCATTTTTGAGAAATGGGCCACGGCCATTATAGAAATTTATGTGTACGAAAAATCGGTATCTATACATATACCTAATTTATATCGGGTCTCATCGGGTCTTTCGGATCTATTTCGAAAGTAAAGAAGATAGGGGAGAGATTCCTAGTACAACGTGTTTTTTTTTTTAATTTATTTTTAGTCTTTTTTATTCTTTGTTATCTAAGCCTAATTTTTTGGATTTTCATGCAAATTTATAAAAAATTGAAGGATCATTTTTTGTTTTTCAGAATGCTGCATGTTTAATAAATTATTAATCGCATATTTCACTTTTATGCAAAATACATGATAATTAGCATAAATAATATCGTATATATGGTAAAATGTCAAAAAAATGCAAAAATTAATTTTTTTCATGCCCAAAAATGGGCATTTAAATTAAGGCAACATAATTTTAATTGTACTTAGATTAAAATAGATAAAAAAAGTACAGATTAAAAAAGAAATTTAGTTTTGGATGACTTCTCATAAAAAGGCGCCATTGGCCAAATTTAACGAAAAATGCCAATTGTGACCGAAAAAATTAAAATTTTTTCATAAAAATTAAATCCCATATCAAGACTATTAAAATACATGTTCCCTGAAATTTTCATGAGAATTCGAAGATTTTCCGCCCCTTATCATAAATTTAGTAAGCAAAAAAGTCACGCGATTCGGTTTTTTGAGGTTAGGTTACACTTTTAAAGTACCTAACCCACCTAAATGGATTCGAAATTTAATCACAAACATTTTTCATTTTTTTTTTTATGATCATTAGAGCTCGAAATATTTCAAAAATAGTGAAGCGACCTACTCAACAAACACCAAAAAACCAGTTTTTGCCATTTTTGAGGCCCATTTTACTCACGAAAAAACAGTGTTTTCATCTCTTGTAGCAAAATGTACTACTTTCTCCCTTGATAAATAATCTCCTACTATACTTTCAACAAAAACAAATAATAACGTTCGTTAAAAACAAAACAAGCCATCGACCTATAGGAACCTAAATAAAAATTTAAGACCTAAATCTTCAAATTCAAAAACACATTATGTAATCTTAAAAAATATTATACTTGTGCAAATTTATCATCAAAAACCACAAATTTTCATAAAAAAATTTAAATATCTTGTTTACAAATTTACTGTCAAGGATATGAAAATTTTTAAATTGACTAAACTTTCATAAAAAGAAAATGGATAATGGGCATACATATATATAACATTGTTTTTATTATCTAGAGCATTTTGTAAGAGATTTCATTCATTATATCATTTTATAATTTGATAATCATTTCTATTAGATAAATTTTATCACGTTGTGTTTATTCTTCTAAAAATGTGATGATTTTCTATAGAAGTAAAAAGATTTTAATGACAAGGTGATGAAAAATTGTTTGAAAAAAATCTAGAACAAATAGATAAATCATAATGATTAGCCTTTGGGATATAGGTTTTGCTTTCTAAAGTTTCGAGCAACAAATATTGCAGCAATCGATTAAATGGAATCGGGTCCGTGAAAATTATCACAAAAATTACTATTTTTGTTAAGGTTACCAACTCTTGAAAGCACGCGACCCGGAGATTTAATAATATACAAAAATATAATTCAACTAGGGTAGCGATTTTGTACCATTATCTCTCCTAGAGAAATAAAAGGAGAGATAAATTGTAATATATACAATTCTTTGATTGACTCATTTAAATTGTAAATATGTCACGTGTCCATAAATGTCACGTCGTGATTGGTTCGATTTGTATTCTATTTGAATTTATCTTGAGGGGAAATTTGAGTGTGGTTAAGTAGACTTTTTTTTAGTTTTCTCCAGGAGAGATAATTCTCTACACTAGAGAAATAACAGGAGAGATAACGGTACAAAATCGCTACCTAGGGGACCCCTGTGCATTTGCACAAATTTTAAAACAAATATTTTTTTAAGCCTGAAATAAAATTACAATCCAAAATAATACGTCTATCCGCAAGTAAAGCATAAATTGAAATTGAAATGAGAATAAAATTTGGAAGAAATCAAAACCTCCTAAATCATAGCCCTACTGATTCAAGCCATTTGCAATAAACAATGAACATTGCCATATGCAAAAAATTGGATTAGTGTTTTTGATTAAATGCTTTTGAATTTTTTTACTTCACCACAATTTTAAATTGTGTGAAGTAATGCAATCTATCGTGAAAAAAAAAAATCTTACATACCCCAAATTTTGTTTTTTCTTTTGTTTTGGACCATCCTCTATCCAAATAGCCAATAAAAATTTTGGTGTACGTCTGTGTGTGTGTGGGTGGGTGGGTGAGTTTTCTGCATAGGATCTTGATGAAACTTTGGCAAATGATACAGGTTCACTTGAAAATAGAAGATCTGGATTCATTTTAAATTTGGACAAAATGGCGGGGGGTCTCCCGAACACCTCTAAGTTTAAATCTTGAATAACTTCTGATCCCGAGCTATGATCTTATTGAAACTTAGTATATAAGGTTTTAGTACTGTTTCCAATATTTCTGCATACCAACTTCCGGTTTGTCACTTCCGGTTAAAAAGTTTTTTTTTCAGGTGTTTATCCCTACTGTAGCCTACAATTACCGATCGATTTTCATGAAACGTTGCGAAAAGCTTTTAAATAACATGAGAAAGATTTTATCAGCTTTTGGAGCACATTGGATAAAGGGTTGGGGGGTCCACCATACAACAGGTGGTTTTTTCCACAAAGTTTTTATGTTTGTTGGGAGCATAAAACATTCATTCGTGAATGAATTTTGATGACACTTTGGAAAAAAATGCAAACATGTATGAGAAAGAACTGATTAGTTTTTGAGCGATAGTGAACAAAGTGGTGGGGGGTCCCTGGAGCACCTGTTTTTTTGAAAGCTCTATAACTTCTGTACCTGATAAGCGAATTGGATGAAACTTGGTACATGAGTATGTAGTTCGGTTTAAAATAGTTCTGCATCCCAACTTCCGGTTTTTCACTTCCGGTAAAAAAAATTTTTTTGTACTTTTTTGAAGTTTTTTCAGTGTCTTTATGCACACTACAGCCTACAATAATGAAGTGATTATGATGAAACTTATGGAATAGGGTTCCAATTAGTGTGAAAAGATAATTATTATGTTTTGGGACACATTGATCAAAGTGGTGGGGGGTCTACCATACAAATGCTGACTTTTCACACTTTGTTTTTTAACTTTGTTGGGAGCATACAGACTTCATTCATTATTCAATTTTAATGACACTTTGGCAAATGATGGAGACTTAAGTAACAAAGAACTGATTAGTTTTTGGATAATATTGGAATAAGTGGTGGGGGTCCTCCCGAACACCTGTTTAATGTGTCACACTTTTTTCAATGTTTGTTGGGAGCACACAGCATTCGTTCGTGAACGAATTTTGATGACACTTTGGAAAAAGATGCAAACATGTACGGCAAAGAACTGATTAGTTTTTGAGCGATAGTGAACAAAGTGGTGGGTGGTCCCTGGAGCACCTGTTTTTTTGAAAGCTCTATAACTTCTGTACGTGATAAGCGAATCGGATGAAACTTGGTACATGAGTATGTAGTACGGTTTAAAATAGTTCTGCATCCCAACTTCCGGTTTTTCACTTCCGGTAAAAAAAATTTTTTTGTACTTTTTTGAAGTTTTTTTAGTGTCTTTATGCACACTACAGCCTACAATAATGAAGTGATTATGATGAAACTTATGGAATAGGGTTCCAATTAGTGTGAAAAGATAATTATTATGTTTTAGGACACATTGATCAAAGTGGTGGGGGGTCTACCATACAAATGCTGACTTTTCACACTTTGTTTTTTAACATTGTTGGGAGCCTACAGACTTCATTCATTATTCAATTTTAATGACACTTTGGCAAATGATGGAGACTTAAGTAACAAAGAACTGATTAGTTTTTGGATAATATTGGAATAAGTGGTGGGGGTCCTCCCGAACACCTGTTTAATGTGTCACACTTTTTTCAATGTTTGTTGGGAGCACACAGCATTCGTTCGTGAACGAATTTTGATGACACTTTGGAAAAAGATGCAAACATGTATGGCAAAGAACTGATTAGTTTTTGAGCGATAGTGAACAAAGTGGTGCGGGTCCCTGGAGCACCTGTTTTTTTGAAAGCTCTATAACTTCTGTACGTGATAAGCGAATTGGATGAAACTTGGTACATGAGTATGTAGTACGGTTTTAAATAGTTCTGCATCCCAACTTCCGGTTTTTCACTTCCGGTAAAAAAAATTTTTTTGTACTTTTTTGAAGTTTTTTCAGTGTCTTTATGCACACTACAGCCTACAATAATGAAGTGATTATGATGAAACTTATGGAATAGGGTTCCAATTAGTGTGAAAAGATAATTATTATGTTTTAGGACACATTGATCAAAGTGGTCTACCATACAAGTGGGTGGGGGTCTACCATACAAATGCTGACTTTTCACGCTTTGTTTTTTAACTTTGTTGGGAGCATACAGACTTCATTCATTATTCAATTTTAATGACACTTTGGCAAATGAAGGAGACTTAAATAACAAAGAACTGATTAGTTTTTGGATAATATTGGAATAAGTGGTGGGGGTCCTCCCGAACACCTGTTTAATGTGTCACACTTTTTTCAATGTTTGTTGGGAGCACACAGCATTCGTTCGTGAACGAATTTTGATGACACTTTGGAAAAAGATGCAAACATGTATGGCAAAGAACTGATTAGTTTTTGAGCGATAGTGAACAAAGTGGTGGGGGGTCCCTGGAGCACCTGTTTTTTTGAAAGCTCTATAACTTCTGTACCTGATAAGCGAATTGGATGAAACTTGTTACATGAGTATGTAGTACGGTTTAAAATAGTTCTGCATCCCAACTTCCGGTTTTTTACTTCCAGTAAAAAATTTTTTTTTGTACCTTTTTGAAGTTTTTTCAGTGTCTGTATGCACACTACAGCCTACAATAATGAAGTGATTATGATAAAACTTGTGGAATAGGGTTCCAATTAGTGTAAAAAGATAATTATCATCTTTTGGGACACATTGATCAAAGTGGCGGGGGGTCTACCATACAACTGCTGACTTTTCACACTTTGTTTTTAAAGTTTGTTGGGAGCATACAGACTTCATTCATTAATCAATTCTAATGACACTTTGGAAAAAGATGGAAACTTAAATGACAAGGAACTGATTAGTTTTTGGACAATATTGGGATAAGTGGTACGGGGTCTCCCGAACACTTGTTTACTGTGTCAGCATTTTTTCAATGTTTGTTGGGAGCACACAGCATTCGTTCGTGAACGAATTTTGATGACACTTTGGAAAAAATTGCAAACATGTATGGCAAAGAACTGATTAGTTTTTGAGCGATAGTGAACAAAGTGGTGGGGGGTGTCCCATACACCTGTTTTTTTTAAAGCTCAATAACATCTGTACCTGATAATCGAATTGGATGAAACTTTGTACATAAGCATTTAGTATGATTTACAAAAATTCTGCATCCCAACTTCCGGTTTTTTGCTTCCGGTAAAAAAAATTTTTTTTTACTTGTTAAAAGTTTTTTCAGTATCTTTATGCACACTACAGTCTACAATAATGAAGTGATTATGATAAAACTTATGGAAAAATTTCAATTAGTGTAAGAAGATAATTATCATCTTTTGGGACACATTGGTTTTTAAAGTTTGTTGGGAGCATACAGATTTCATTCATTAATCAATTTTAATGGCACTTTGAAAAAAGATAAAGACTTTATTGACAAAGAATTGACTAGTTTTTGGACAATATTGGGATAAGTGGTGGGGTCCTCCCGAACACCTGTTTATTGTTTCAATGTTTGTTGGAAACATACAACATTCGTTCGTTAAGTAATTTTGATTACACTTTGCAAAAAGATGCAAATATGTATGGCAAGGAACTGATTAGTTTTTTTAGCGATAGTGAACAAAGTGGTAGGGGGTCCTCTAAGCACCTGTTATTTTGGAAGCTCAATAACTTCTGTACCTAATAATCGGGTTGGATGATATTTGGTACATAGCCATTTAGTAAAGTTTACAACAGTTCTGCATCCTAACTTCCGCTTTGTCACTTCCGATAAAATTTTTTTTACTTTTTTTCGTACAACAGAATTTATGTTTGTTGGAATACTACTGCCTGCTTTAATATTTTTATTATTAGAACTACGAAATCCATAATATTGGTTAGCTTTTAATTAAAGTATTTTATGGATATTAGCTCATTATATATCCAGAACACTATGTTTCCAGAGCTGTGGTGAAGTCAGCCTATGCATCAGCGTCGCAATATTTTTATATGGAGTTTTATTTCTCCAGTTGGCGTTATGGCGATTTTTTGAATTTTTTTATATCGAGTTTTATAGCGTTTTCGTTTCTCGATTTAAGTTTTGATTTCAGAGCTGGCAAAACTTTTTCAGTTTTGCGTTTTTTTTGTGGTTTTGCATTTATTTTTTCAGTTTCGCCCTTAAAATACTTGAGAATCGAACAGAAAAAAGTCACATTTTTTAAATCTGTCAAATTTGTTTAACAAAACAAAGAAATTCAATTTTTTAATGTATATTGATATTAAACATATATGTATATTAAACTATTTAAACATTTATATTTAAGAAAATTGCATCATTAAAAATATAATTTCTTATTTTTTATAACATATTAATATATTATACAATACAACATTTTTACATCGTCTCTTGAGAAAGTCAGAAAATTCAAAAAATTGCCCTCAAAAAGTTTGATACTTGCATCCCAATCGAGAAAAGAAAACGCAAATTCTTTCCGGTCAGCATTTTTTAGAGAATCGAACAGAAAAAATGTGAACTGAAAAAAAAATGCAAAAAAAGTCACACTCTTTTGTAGAATCGAAAACGCTATCAGTTTCAAAATTGCGCTACAAGTTCACGATTTTGTTTGTGCTAAAAGATGAGTTAGGCTTCTTTATCGGGGGTTTTGAAGAAATTCAACAATTTCGTTTCGATTATTTTAGTCTTTTTTGATTTTTGATACCTTTTTGTATTACATACTTTCTCTTCTGTATTCTCTTCTTTCCTATGGCTACGCTTTTTCGTGGCTTGTGTATATAATACACAAATGACAAAATTTTATTTAATTTAATCTTCATCATGCTTTATAATGAAATTAATACAGAATAATCTGCATTTTCCTGTAAATTCGTTAACTCTTTCGAGCCCCTCGTAGTTTTCATTTTTCAACCATTCGTTATTAAACGAGACGTAATAACATTTTCTTTTATTGTCATTGTTTTGTTTGGGATTATTTTCATTCGACTGATATTTATTATTTAATAGTAAAATTAAGATACGCACAGTTTTGTGCAACTAATTAAACTCAAATGTCAAAACCATTCAAAATTAACAACAAAAAACTATTAACCTTAACCCAATATAGACATAAAATATCAATTAGCTTATACGTAATATGGAAAAACAAAATATCCAATGAACCAACATAAATAACCAAAAACCTCGTTGCAAAACTAAACTCGGCCGTTTTCTAATACACAGAGTTTCGTTTTTTTTTGTTTTCAAACGAATTCTGTTTATTTGAATTAAAAGAAATTTGACATTTTTTTATTTTTTATGTAATTATTATTTCGCCCGGAGATTTGCCTTCCAAACCCTGAGCCCGGAAATTTGCCGGCGAACCCTGAGTCTCCAGGTGAAAAATACTCAGTTGGTAACCCTAATTTTTGTCCTTTTCTTATAAACATAGATGATAGAACGATTTCAGCCAAATCTCTTAATCTTTTAGGATCCCTTTAGTTTCTTACGATTTATGCACCTAATTATGTGTTTTGTTGAACATTGGTTCATTAGCAACCTAAGATTAGTTGTGTTGGTAAAAACGTTTTGGTGCTTTAATCACGTGTCATAAATTCAATAAAAATCCTACAATTAAATGGATAAAAAATAAGTTCATTGTAATTCACAACAAAAGGGTTTATGAAATCTTTTTTGAACATAATACGATAATTTTTAAGAGTAATTTCATGAAAACGTGTGTTTTATTGTGAAAAATATACAAATCTGTTGAACAACAAACAAATATATTAAATTAACGATAACAATTCGTTATCGTTATCAATTTTGCTATCACAGTTTGAAATTTCTTGTTTAAATGAAAGAAAATTTGTAGACGAGCACGAGAATCTTGGCCAAAAATGATATTAAAAAAAAAATAAATAAAACAATTTAAAAAACACACTTTTTGAAAACCAAACTAAAAAGTAAAAAATAAATTTTGCATTAACACAACGTTATGTTGCAAAGAAACAACCGATATGTTCGTACCAAAGTTATGTCTTTTATGATTTTGTTTTCTCTAAGAAGAAAAAAATATTTAAATAATATTTAACACATCTTACACTAAGACTGCGTTCCAATTGAAACCAAATTGTACTAAACGTGCTAAATCAATTTAGTCAACTATTTTATTTGACTAAATCAACATTTTGTTGCTAAATAATTGTGACGAAATTCATACGTTAAACAATATCTGACAACTTGATTACATTAATTCAAATTAAAATTCGGTAATTTTGTAAAATTAAATTTAGATTTAGCAGTTTAGTACAATTTAGCATCTAAATTCTAATTGGAACCCGGCAAGTAGAGAATAGCTAATGCATGGTTTCCATTATGGCTAAAGCGAAAAAATTAGCCAAATTAAAAAGAGAAAGAGAAAATTCACCGTTTGCATGAAAGAGATGCACTATGATTTTGTCAGTTAATTTTGGACGTCCAATTTGCAATATTTCAATTCAACACTCCGAAATTGGACGTCTAATCCGAAACAAAGATATGCTCTTACATCTTTTTTCGGACTGGAAGTCCAATTTCGGAATAGCAAATGTCAAAATTGAAAATATTGCGCAAAATTCGAAAAGTTAAAAGTTACCAAGTAAACAATTTATAATTATAATATTAAATTTTTAAAATACTTCTCTTTTAGTTCGCAAAAATTAAACAAAACCGAAATTAATCGTGGTATTTTTATTAATAAATTTATATGTAAATAAATATTAATAAATAAAATAAAATAAATTTTGCGAACTAAACTGAAGTATTTTAATAATTTAATATTACTAAAATATGTTTCACCAAATAGTATCGCCCGCTTCTATACAAAACATAAGTATAATTAGGTAATTAATAAAATGTATTTTGTGTTTATCCTTAACTAATTTTTGAAATTTTAAGATAACAAAACATAGACTGGCAATGGAGTTTGTGGATTTCGAAGAAAATCCGGGTAATTTTGGTGGCAATAAGTTTTTAGAAATTTGACATGATAAAATTAATTTTATTTTATTTTCAGAATTCTCTATGCAAGAAGAATACCTTCTTTCGGAGCCCGAAGATTTGGTTCAAAATGAACCTGAAATAAATTATAATGCGGGGGGGATTGATTCTGGTAGTTGCTTCTGCAAGTAGAATTTTAAGAAGCATATTTAATAACATTATTTTAATTTGCAGAACTCCTAATAGAATTGGTGAAGGCACGCCCAGGATTGTGGAGCCTCAAAGACCCCACCTACAAAAATCGTAATCTGAGACCGCAGTTATGGGGAGAGGTATTAACGGAATTAAGTAAGTAATTGAAATATAATTTATTTATGTTGATACAGTACAAATTATCTACATGAATTATTATAACTTTTAGATATGGACATTAATAAAAAAACGGGAAACCGTCCGGAAAAGAAGAGATTACCTGCGAACAACATATGTAAAAATTAAATCCATACAGCCTAGTGGATCTGCTGCTCCTTTACTGCCAAAAAAACACTTTAGGTTCAAAAATATAATGAGCTTTGTAGACGACGTGTCGAAACCGCGAACGTAGGGCTACACGGAAAAAAATCGTATGTCATAGATTATGATCAATCTTGTCACAATTTCAGAAAAGTCGTGTTTATGTTTTTTATGGTTATTAATCATATTCATATATTATAGATAGACAATAAGAATTATGCATTCTTACTTAATCGTAGCTTATGCCTAAAAATTTTAAAATTTTACGTTGTTTTGTGACACAAAATCATAAATTAAGAAAACAAATATATTTAAGAGTTTGATGGAAATTATGAATAAATAATCATACCTAATACTTATGCTATGATTATCAAAATCATAAACTGCATACTAATATAGTTGATTGAACTTTACACATTGAATTTTTTTGAATTTATTCCTAATAAAGCAGGGCCGATGCAAGACATTTTTGCGCTCTGTTCAAACATGAGAAATGCGCCCCAGGACTAAAGAGTTATCTCAAAATTGTTGTGGCTTATCTCATCGTATTTTAAAATTTGTTGCATACCATTTATAATATTTGATTTTAAATTTGTTCTTCCTCAATTGAATTAAAATACTTTGTTTATTATTAAATATCTACATATTTTAGACTAGGCCCATCTTCATGATCATAAAACTATCAAAAATAATAAAATTATTACTGTTAGATTTATTATCCTAAAGATGGCCCTAGCCCGTAATTTGTATATCTGTGCGTTCTTCATCCATGACATTTGACATATTTCGTTTTGTATTTTAAAATAAAATGATAGCTTTTATTCGATATTCTACTTTAAGATATTCAAAATAAACAAAATTTATAAAAACTAAAGTTTAAATTAATATTCAGGATTTTGTGAGCAATTAAAACTCAAGTAACTATGGAATTAATTTGAATTTTTCCAATTCAAAGGTATGGTTGGAAATATCTCAGAAAAAAACTCAGTTTTTCTCTTTTACGTGTTTCGGTTGGGATTCGAACTCGTAACCTCATCAGTGCCAAACTGACGAGTTCAATTTCTTTGGCAGACACGTTTAACCACTACGCCACCAAGGCGATGATATTTCTAAGTTGAAACTTCATCATCAGTTCTTACTTAAGTTGAATTTCTCAATCGTCAATTAGACATAATTTTTTATGGAAATTTAATTTATTTTGAATGAAGATTTTTTGCATTGAATTTTCTTGACAGTACTATTGTGTGAATTCATAGAATGTGTAATATTTCCATTATAGTCAACATTCTAAGTCACGAATGTATAGTCATTATTGATTGTTTCCAATCAATTCGAAAATCAATGATCGATACTTGGTCAATTATTGACATATATGCGCGCTTGCATATTTGCCAACATTTTGGGGAATTTCATTTATTCAGGATTTTGTGAGCAACTAAACTCAAGTAACTATGGAGTTAATTTGAATTTTTCCAATTCAAAGGTATGGTTGGAAATATCTCAGGAAAAACTCAGTTTTTCTCTTTTACGTGTTTCGGTTGGGATTCGAACTCGTAACCTTTCAAATTAAGTGCCAAACTTATACGTTCTATAAATTCACACAATAGTACTGTCAAGAAAATTCAATGCAAAAAATCTGCATTCAAAATTAATAAAATTTCCATAAAAAAGCTATGTTTAACTGACGATTGAGAAATTCAACTTAAGTAAAATAACTGATGATGAAGTTTCAACTTCGAAATATCATCGCCTTGGTGACGTAGTGGCTAAATGTGTCTGCCAAAGGAATTGAACTCGTCAGTTTGACACTGATGAGGTTACGAGTTCGAATCCCAACCGAAACACGTAAAAGAGAAAAACTGAGTTTTTTCTGAGATATTTCCAACCATGCCTTTGAATTGGAAAAATTCAAATTAATTCCATAGTTACTTGAGTTTTAATTGCTCACAAAATCCTGAATAAATAAAATTCCCCAAAATGTTGGCAAATATGCAAGCGCGCATATATGACAATAATTGACCAAATATCGATCATTGATTTTCGCATTGATTGGAAAACAATCAATAATGACTCGTGACTTAGAATGTTGACTATAATAGAAATATTACACATTCTATGAATTCACACAATATTACTGTCAAGAAAATTCAATGCAAAAAATCTTCGTTTAAATTAATGTTTTACAAAACAATTACTTATTAGTATTTGTGCAGTAGTTTATTCATAAAAATGAAGTGTTGCATTAAAATATGTACAAATAATCTTAAATAAACTGATAATTGATCATCGAATTCCATATCAATGATTATAATATTTTTACTAATACTATGTATAAAAAGGGTTTAGAATGATGTTTTAACAAAAATATAAAGTATTTGCTTTACAAAAACTGTTATTTTCTAGTTTAATTTTATATATTATTACCCTACGTAAATGTCATTTTCTTAATCCATCGCTGTCAAACCAAATTTCAAACGCTATCCCAGCCGAATGTAAGGTGTTCTTAAAGTAATTCAATATGATTAAAATTTGTGTTGTATGGACAATTAAATATATTTATATATGGAAATATAAGGAAATATTTTATTCAAACATATTAAGCTTTTAAATTTATATGTAACATTTATTATTTCTTTTATTTGTTTTGAAAGTATAAATATGCAAATTGTAAACAGTACCACCCAGCTAGAATGCAAACACTATACTAAAAATTAGATGCTGCATTCAAAATGTCTAGTTACTTTTCCATAGATATTTATTCAATGACTTAACACAAAAAGTAGCACTTCAGCTCCTAATTAAATAATATACTAT
Source organism: Diogma glabrata (assembly GCA_963693315.1). NCBI lineage: Eukaryota > Metazoa > Arthropoda > Insecta > Diptera > Cylindrotomidae > Diogma > Diogma glabrata. The sequence goes on along the minus strand of OY856186.1, from coordinate 108,623,168 downwards.
TTGCCTTCAAATGGTTTTCTTTAATTTTGTTTTTATTGCATGGACCTAATTTTTACTATTTCATTCATTACTTTTTAAATTTATCAATTACCAAAACAAATTGTCTAGTTTTCTTTTCCATAGAATTTTAATATTTATTATCCATACTCAACATAAAAAAATATACACATTCAAAATATCATATATACACAATCATAAACATCCTGTAACTGATTTCGTTATTCTAATTTCAAAACTGTGCACACGTTTAATGTATCTGTGAATAGCTTTATTCAAAATTTCGTTAATCTTGTAAAAAATAATATTTTGGTGCACAGAATTTCAAAACTGTTCAGACTTTTCAAGGTATATGTGCATTATATTTCAAAACATTGCAGCAATCAATAGTATGGGTAATATATTGTGAACAAAAATTAAAAATGAACAGTAGCAGTACTAATACTTTTGTGTGTTTCGTTTCCCTATTTTTAATTTGTGTGTATTGAGTTTTAAAGTTGAAAAGAGAATACGTGTTTTATATGTTTAAATTTGTATGCATATATGGAGAAATGAATGAAAGCAAATATTTAAAACACTGGACAAAAAGAAAGAAATTTGATGTTCATAAAATATTATTTTAAACGGTTTAATTCAATTTAAATTGTTAATTGATGTTGGTTTTTGCGCCCTTATTTTCGTGATAAATTGAGCGCCCTGTTTTACTGTGCACTTTTGTACAACGCAGGACCGGCCCTGTAATAAAGAATAACTTATGAAATATTTTTTACAATTCTGTAAAAACATCATTGAATAAATATCTAAGGAAGAGTAACTAGACTTTTTGAGTGAAGCATCTAATTTGTAGTATTGGTGCGTTTGATGGCATTTGTGTTTAATCGTAGGGTGGTACAGTGTATAATTTATATATAGTTACACAAACATAACTTAGGTGGCAGCATGATCTGTTCTTTGAAATAAGTAGGTTTTATTCAAAATTTTATTTATTTCTCGTTTAAACTAACTAAATTATTTTAGGAAAAATTTGTCTTAAAACGTATCTTTACCTGGTTCCCACTTAAATAAAAGATAATCAATATGTTATATATTTTGTTGATTTTATTTTAAAAATTTTTTTCTCGATATTTTCAAACATTAAATAGATAAAAGCAAAATTGTGTGCCATCTTCTTCAGCAATAAAAGCAGTATCACACTAACAACAGTCTAACATCATAACCAGCAATACAAATGAACACATCTTTACGAATACATATTTGTAAGCCTGTTCTGTAAGCAAATATTTTTATTTAACTACAAAACTTCTATGAACTAACTTCTATTAAAAAAAAAAACTTATCTAAAATCTCTATCATATTTAGTTTTTTCTAACAGTTGCCATTTTTAGACTTTAAAAGATGATTGTTCCTAAATATTTACGAAATTAGCTTGTACTGTCTATTGGTCTAAAAATTCGATTTTAATTTATGTTTATAACCATACTTCGACTAATAAACTAATAATAAAATGTATAAACATCGTAGTTAAATTGAAAACCTTATGGTTATATATGTTTGAACAATCTATTTCACTATTAAAAATTCTAGATCAAATCCGTTTAAAAATTAAATCATATTCAAATTGATGTTTTTTACATACACTTTTCATAACAAACAATGACTTTATACAATCCCTGTGAATGGGCGTGTCTAACAAAATTGTTTTGACATTACGGCAACCTTACATTTGAGAAATTAAATTAAAAATTAAATTAGAAAATAATTAATTTTGTGACACAAACTTATTTAAATATATTAAAAATATATACTAAATTGTTTGTTTAACATTTTTTATCAAAATATCCTTATCTGATATATGTAATTTTAGCAGCAAAATGCTTTGAAATGTTGACAATTTTTTTACATGTTTTGATGCAGTACGCCATTTTTATGAATAAATAACTATATAAACACAATTAATTGTTGTGAAAAAAACAGTTTAAATACTAATTTGTATAAAATTGAATTACAATTCAATATTTTAAGAACAAAATTTAAAAAAAACACTTGAGTTTGTTTTAAAATACGACGTAAACAAATGAAATGAAATTGACATCGACAGGTTGCCCTAACGAATACATTTAAAAAAAATGCTTCACTGATCATTTGTGTACGTACACGTAGCGATACGTCCTCATATATTTATTCAATGAAAAACATACTTTTTCATAGCTTATGCTCTCTAAGAATAATCTCTGCTCTTTATTTAATAAAAACAAGAGATTATTCTTATAAAGAGTATAAGTTATGCAATAATGATAATAATATTAATACTGTCGTGCAATTGTTAATTGTTTGTAGTTTGTTTTAAAGTTTTTGTTTCGCGGTTCCGTAAATGTAAATACTTAAAAAATTTAGTTAAATAAATTAATATTTTGAAAAATTTAAATAAAAAAGTATTCAATTTATATTGTGATAAGGTAAGAATCTTATTTTTTTTGTATTGTTAAATGTGTAACCAATACGATCTTAATGGTTAAAAACACTAGACTAACGGCAACATGTGAAAGTTGTTGTTGTTAATTGAACGGCTGAGTAGAAAAAGGATAATATTCCAAAAAATGGAATATTATTCTTTATATGCTTAATTCGACATTCAACTACAAAACAGCTATCTCAGTTTATTTTTCGTATTTTTGGAATATTATCCTTTTTCTACTCAGCCGTTCAATTTGTGTTAATTAGTGTTCATAATCGATTCGTGTTCTTGAGTGTTCATAATTGTGATCATTATTAATTCGTGTTCTTGAGATATTTAATTTTAAAGATTTTTAGTCATTCTAAAATTCTAATTGTTCATTATTTTTTCGAACAATTTTTATCATCAAAAAATTTTAACCACTGAAGTTCGAGAAAATAATGAACAATTAGAATTTTAATCGGACTAAAAATCTTTAAAATTAAATATCTCAAGAATACGTATTAACACCTCTTTGTAAATTTGATATATTTTAAAGGAAGGTTAGAACTATATTTAAAAAATAAAAAAAGTTAAAATTTAATTGATTTTAAAATTTTTTGTTAATGGAAGTTGTTTGAAAAAATGAAGAAAAATTCGAATTTCACCCGTACTAAAAATCTTTAAAATTAAATAACTCAAGAACAAGGATTTTAGCCTCTTTGTAAATTTGATATATTTTAGAGTAAGAATAGAACTATTTTTAGAAAAAAATTAATTAAATTCAAAAGTTTGATGAAATCGGTATAGCCGTTCTTGATCAATTTAATTTCAAAGCTACATCGGATTGGCAGAATTTTCATTTTTCATGCATGTTGGGGTGCCCCCTATGCTCAAACTATGCACTTTAAAAAAATTTTAAAATAAGTGTATTTTTTATTTTGTCCATACTACTTATATGCCAAGTTTCAGGAAAATCAAAAATGGTCAAGTTCAAATTTCGACTTTTTCACCTGCGTAGATCACGTTTTTCATCATTATGTATTCTTATTTATTTACAGGTTTTGATTTGTTATCAGAGCATTAATTTTCAACAATTTTCATATTAACTAGTTTAAGGTAAACTACCAATTTCATGTTCAATTACATTTTATGTATACAAATTATTAATTAAATTTTTTTCAAAAAAAGGGCCTGATTGAATTGATTTAAAAAAATGATAGCAACATCAAAAATTCGAACTGTCTCCAAGATTCCGAAATTTTAATAAAATCAAAAATCCCAACTTGCTTTAAAATTCCAAAAATATTCAAGAGAATATTACAAAATCAAAAATAAATATAAATATTTTACAACTTATAAATAATATAAAATAATTTAATTTTTAATTTTTTTTTTCAAAATTCTAAAAACATTAAAGAATTATAATAAATTCAAAAATTTAAAATATTTTAAAATTCTTAAAATATTTTAAAAATCATTATAAAATCAAAAATTTGCAACTTTTTCAAAAATTCAAAAATTATAATAAAATCAAAAATTTAAACTTTTTCAAAATTCTAAAATATTCCAAAAATTATTACAAAATCATAAATTGATTTTTTTTCAAAATTCCAAAAATATTGCAAAAATTATAAAAAAATAAAAAAATAAAAAATTCAAACTTTTAGACAAAAAAGTTAGAATAAAATCAAAAATTTTAAAAACTTTTTCAAAATTCTCAAAATATTCCATAAATTATTACAAAATCAAAAATTGATACTTTTTGCAAAATTCCAAAAATATTGCAAAAATTGTAATAAAATCAAATATAAAAACTTATTTCAAAATTCTAAAAATATTTATAAAAAATAAGAAATATACAATAGATTTATTTTGATGTTCTTTAGTACTTAATTACTTAATTAATATTCTTTTTTATGTTTTTAATTTTTAAATAATTTTTCTGTATAATTATTCTGTATAATTACATTAGATACTGAAATAAACAAATTTATAATAAAATTAAAATTATGACGCTTTAATTCTAAAATTATGATTTTTATAGGTATGATATGTTATAAGTGCTGTTATTATAAAAGTGCTTCCCGACATCAGTGCATCGGATTATCAGAGAAACCACAGTTGCCATAACTAACGCACTACGAGATTTAGTTTTCCCTAAAATAACCACAAACAATTTTCAACAAATCGCCAATGGTTTCTCAGATAAATGGAATTTTCCTAATTGCATAGGAGCAATTGATGGGAAACATGTAATAATTGAGGTATGTCGATTATTTTAGTGTATGATTAATATAAATTTATTTTGTATGTCATTTTTAGGCGCAAGCTAAAGCTGGATCTGAATTTTTAAATATAAGAAATCCCATTCCGTGGTTTTTCTAGCCGTATGTGACCACAATTATAATTTCATATCCTGTGACATTGGGGCAGCCGGTAGACAAAGTGATGGTGGCATATTTCGTGCTAGTAGTTTGGGTCAAAAATTTTACAATAAATCTCTACCGTAAGACTTTGTTGTGCTGTGGCCAGGATGGTAAGGGTCAACATAATCAAAAGAACTTCTGTTGCAATAAATAAAACACTCAAATATTTAACGATTTATTTTATTGATGATGTATTTTCTCACTTTTGTGCATTTATTTAAGAATCACTTTAACATAAATTTAGTATTTAAATAAATTCACTTAAACTGTATTTGTAATTTACTTTATGACTTAAACTCAACTTGCTCTAATATTTATGTGAATGTTCTACTGATTCAATTTTTAAGAAACAACGCAATATTTTTTTTACTTTCACGAATAATTCCAACGGTCTTAGCTCTAATTTTAGACTAGTTTAATTTTAGTATACATTTTAGTACAATTCTACTGTTTTTGAATTTCAAAACACAACTCAAATTTTTATTCTTAAGCACAACTTTTAATATCTTAAACTTTTAAGCACTACTCGTCTCTTTTTAGTTTTACGCGAAACTCTTTTATGTCAATTTCCAAGCACAACTCTAAAAATTCAACTCAACTCAATATTAAAATTTACTTTAATTTATATAGAAAAATATTATTCAAGTTTTGCATTTTAACTAAATAAGTATAAACAAAATATATGGAGGGGCTGAAATCTCACAGCTCTGAGATATCAAGACTTCGGTCTGGGTAAAGGATTTTGATATAGTTTTCGGCAAAAACTTTCACGAGGACATGGTTTTTAGTTTTGGGCAGCGATGTATATCAAACATAACTCTTTGTTAAAGTACAAGTATTTTTTATATCTGTTTAAAAATTTATTACAAAACTAACACAAAACATCAATACGTTGCCGGAAAATTATAATCAAAATTCTAAAAATATTGTTAAATTAAATAAAATCAAACTTTTTCAAAATTCGAAAAATATTCCAAAAACTAGAATGAAATCAAATATTTAAACTTTTTCTAAATTCCGATAAAATTCCAAAAATTCTTAAAAATTCAAACTTTTCCAGAATTCTAAAAATATTGCAAAAATTATTACAAAGTCAAAAATTAAAACTTTTTTCAAAATTATAATAAAATCAAAAATTTAAAATTTTTCAAAATTCTAAAAATATACCAAAAATTCTTACAAAATCAATAACGTAGATTTACCTCACGAAGAGGCATTCCAGTTGATATAACATCCGATAACGGATCAAATTTTGTCGGAGCTAAAAAAGAAATAAAAGAATTATTTGACTTTTATCAATCGCAATTATCTGAAACTAATTTCTCTAATTTTCTGTCACAGAATCAAATTAATTTTAAATTTATCCCAGCTGGCGCTCCTCACTTTGGTGGGATCTGGGAATCAAACATAAAATGCATTAAACATCATCTCAACAGAGTAATCGCAACCACTATGTTTACCTTCGAAGAAATAAGTACACTACTTACACAAATTGAAGCAGTATTAAATTCGAGGCCACTGTCACCCATAAATGATGATCCATCAAGTCTTGATGTGCTAACACCAGACCACTTTCTAATTGGAGAACAGCTGACGATGATACCAGATCCTAATTTGAAAGAAATTCCACTGAGTCGCTGAAACTTAAAACTTGATGATATCGTAATTATACAAGACAACAATTTACCTCCAGATTATTTTTCATTCATATATTTAAAAAGAAAAATTAAAACTTATATGCTAGCATTTCTCATTACCACTTTTTGAAATCATTGCTTCTACGTCAACAAAATGTCTACGCAAAAACTTTATTTATAAGCGTAGCGAAGCGCGCCGGGCCCTCCTAGTGCATATAAAAAGTTTTTCGTATGTAATAACTTTTTTATTTATGATCCGAAAAATCCCAAAAATCTATAAAACCTAAGTTACAGTAATATCAGTTAGCACTGAAAATTTGAAATTAATCAAAATTCGAATAAAAAAGCCTTAAGCCTCAATTAGACTATTGCAGAACTCTGCAATATTTCTGCAATAGTCGTGCAATGGTAGTGTGTAAAATATTCATTACAGAAAAGTTTGGCAATGAACTCATTGCAAAACATTGCAATGAGTCAATGCAATGTTTTGCAATGAGTTCATTGCCAAACTTTTCTGCAATGAATATTTTACAATATACCATATACCGTTCTGTCACTTGATAACATCACAGTTTTCGTAGTAATAGGTCGACGTTTATAATGCTAAAAATTTGACTCACACCATTTTATATGGTCCAACAATTCATAAATGTCTCCATACCCACGGTTAACAACTTTATCATAAAAATGGTCGAATGACAAACCACTTATGATATATTTGATAATAGCCGAATCACTTATATTACCTTGTTGACCAAGTGCATACATATGAAAAATAAAATTTTCATATGATTCTTTTGAATCCTTCACGCATTTCGACATTTTTCTATGAATATCTGCTTCATCCTTTCATCACAGGTTCGGTAATGCCTTTATAATTTGTGACTTGAAATTATGCCACAATCTGATGGATTGATCCACTCCATTAAACCACTCATAAGCGGCACCTGACAGGCGACATGATGCGTATAATAAGGTTGTTATATCAGACCATCCATATAACATTCTGTGATGATCTATATTCTTCAGCCATTGTATCGAATCAGAACCCTCCTTGAACTCCGGAATCAAGCGTTTAATTTCTTCGGGGTGAAAGCACTTTTCCTTTATATACTGCTCTGAGTATTTTTCGGAAGGAATTACCGTACTATTTCGGTCACCAAGCATTAACGTTGATTGTCCAATCGGTTGATTTTCGATTTGATTTTCACCATCGGAAGCCTCACCACGTGTGCTGGCTTTATTTTTGCTGCGAGTTTTATTTGGCATATTTAGTATATATATGTCAATAATAAATTACAACCACATATTGTATATACATTGATCAAAAATGACACAAAAAATGTTACTTCAGGTTAAATCTTATACATAGCTGTTTATGGTAACTCAAGAAAGATTACACCAGCTTGTAAATGGTTTAAACTTGATTTTTTTCGGTCAATCAACTTCAAAATTTAGGAGGTGGAGGGGCTACATACTAAAAATATTTTTTTTACAATAATACAAAAAATGTGCATTTCAAAATTCTAAAAAAAATTGTAATGATTCTTAAATTAGCTCCTTTAATATATGACCCCCATTCATTTGGACAAAAATGGTTTTTTTACCCTCCTCACATCCATCCCCTAAACACACAGAAATATAATTATTTGAGACTTGGCTATAATTTGCATTCAAAATTTACCAAACTGCCTGTCCCTGTGAATTTTTTCAAATCTTTCTGTCAATCAGTGTCGAAACGTAGGGGAGGGGAAACGGTCTGAAAGTCGCACTTTTTTGACAATAACTCAAAAGTTGTGCACCGCAAAATTCTAAAAATTGCAATGTGTTCTAAATTAGGTGCTCTTTCAAATGACGCCCCACTTGACTACCTTTTTAAAAGTGTTTTTACCCCTCCTCATTTCCACCCCCTTAATAAATATAGTTATTAGCATTTGACACTTTTCTATATTTTCCATTAAAAAATTACTAATTTTTCTATCATTCCCACTACATTTGAAGATTTTCGATCAGTTAAAGGTTCGGAGCTAATCGATGTAAGAAAACGTCATTATTCAAAATTAAACAAAAAATGGTGAAGTGTAAAATTCCAAAATAAATTTTTAAGGAATACTGAAATGAAGTTCTTTCATATGATACCCTACTTGAATCTATAAAAAAATGTATTTTCTCAAAGGTCTCACATCGTACCCCTGTAAACCAAACGAAAAAAACTTTAGTTTTACTTGTATCCGTATCTTATGTGGACAGGTAAGTTTTATACGCAACTCAATGTTCGTTATAAAAAAACGGAACCCTAAAAACATGAAAACTGTTCCCGTTTTGCATATTAATATAGGCAGCAAAGCTTATAGTATTACTAATATGGTTGTATTGTGTGCAACAATTAGCATACGAAAAGCGTTTTATATGAGCCATTTCAAACATTTTCGATGGATTTGTTCTTATGTTTTAAATCAATTGAATGTCTACCTTAAATGAAAATTTCGTTATCCATGAATCACCAATAAAACATAACGAATTTTACATTCAATATTTTATAAAATTTTCCTTTTTATTTGTTTTTTTTTTATGAATAAAAGACATGTAACAAAATCAGATGATGCACAACTTTCCACTTTTAAATTATAACATGTAAAATTGACAAGACCTAATTCCTTTTGTTTTTCACCCTTATTCATTCCATTTAGCAATTATCAAATTCAGTGGAAAACAGAGAATAAACTATTTTCTTTTACATTATAAAAATTTCCATTTCAATATTGATTAAAACAGGCTGCGACTTATTCTGTTTTTTTAACTGCTATTCAATATATGAACACTTATTTTAAAAATTTTTTAAAGTGATTAGTTTGAGCACAGGGGCACCCCAACATGCATGAAAAATGAAAATTCTGCCAATCCGATGTAACTTTGAAATTAAATTGTTCAAGAACGGCTATACCGATTTCATCAAACTTTTTTTTGTTTGATAGATGATTAGTTAGTCCTTTGAAAAAAAATTAATTAATTGTTTTTATAATTAATTTTTAAATAAAAATATTAAAAAAACTTTTTTAAAGATGGCGCTACGGTCGAAGATCAATTAGAATTTGATTAATTTTTTTTTCTGAAAATAGTTCTATCCGTACTCTGAAATATTCCAAATTAACTCAAAGGCGTTAATTTTTGTTCTTGAGATATTTAATTTTAAAGATTTTTAGTACGACTGAAATTCGAATTTTTCTTCATTTTTTCAAACAACTTCCATTAACAAAAAATTTTAAAATCAATTAAATTTTAACTTTTTTGTTTTTTAAATACAGCTCTAACCTTACTTCAAAATATATCAAATTTACGATTTGAACTTCAGTGGTTAAAATTTTTTGATGATATAAATTGTTCGAAAAAATAATGAACAATTAGAATTTTAATCGGACTAAAAATCTTTAAAATTGAATATCTCAAGAACACGAATTAACGCCTCGTTGTAAATTTGATATATTTTAAAGTAAGGCTAGAGCTGTATTTAAAAAAAAAAGTTAAAATTAAATTGATTTTAAAATTTTTTGTTAATGGAAGTTGTTTGAAAAAATGAAGAAAAATTCGAATTTCAGTCGTACTAAAAATCTTTAAAATTAAATATCTCAAGAAAAAAAATTAACGCCTCTGAGTTAATTTGGGATATTTTAGAGTAAAGATAGAACTATTTTCAGAAAAAAAAATTAATTAAATTCCAATTGATCTTCGGCCCTAGTGCCATCTTTAAAAAAGTTTTTTTAATATTTTTATTTAAAAATTAATTATAAAAACAATTAATTAATTTTTTTTCAAAGGACTAACTAATCATCTATCAAACAAAAAAAGTTTGATGAAATCGGTATAGCCGTTCTTGAGCAATTTAACTTAAAAGTTACATCGGATTGACAGAATTTTCATTTTTCATGCATGTTGGGGTGCCCCTTATGCTCAAACTATGCACTTTCAAAAAATTTAAAAATAAGTTGGATTTTTTATTTTGTCCATACTACTTATATGCCAAGTTTCAGGAAAATCAAAAATGGTCAAATTTTCACAACTCTGTCTAGAACACGTTTTTCATCTAAAATTACTTAAATTACATTGTATGTAATAGTATAGCTGATAAATTCGGCTTTAAGGAAAAAAATTTAAAAACAAAAATTCTTTCGTTTCTGTGATACCAATCCTACAATTCTTTGGAACGATTCAACAAAAATTTAAAATTACAAAAAATACTAACGGAAGCCAATATGAGCAAGGAATTGAAATAATTCATTTTCAATAATTTTAAATAAAATATTAAAAGAACAACTTTTAATTCATGAATCAAGATTAAGCTTTCTCAGGCTGACCCTCTCTCTTTATCTCATTTTGGAAATAGTGGCGATTCGGAAGAAATATTTGTTAATAAAAATCTACTGGAATAAAAAATTTCTCAAGGTTTAATTTTAACTTGGAAAAAAATTTCAAAATTTCTATACCCGATTTTTCAGGATTGACACAAAAACTCAGGGCTTAAATTGTTATGCGGCTGCATGAAAATAAATCCATCTCTTAGTAGTCTAGATAGTCATCTCTTAAAGGTACTCTCAGCATAAGGCACTTTCGTCAATTTTTCGCTCTTAGGAAAATTATAAAAAAAGTTTTTAAGAGAATTGGATAGAGATTACTACAAATATACAAAACTTTCTGATACTATACAACATTTGTTTATATTACTATATAGCGCATCGACTACGCTCATGCTACAATTTTCATACTCGCTTGAAATGACCACCATTTTCGCTTCGTTGTACAATATACTATTAATAAATTTATTGGGCTATTATTGTGATTTAAATATTTATTTGATCAAATTTAGTTTAACAGTTAAAGAGCTTCTAATGTAGATGGTGAAATATTAATAACTTTATAAACTAGATTAAAAAGGAGTTTAGACTTCAAGGTTTAGTAAATAGAACACGAATATTAATTTGATTTGACAAAACCAATTTTTTGTTAGATATCATGAATGTTGATTTGTCGAAAAGTAAAATATTCACGCGCTTAATTTTCCACCTGGCGCTTATTAGATAACCATGATCATGCAATAAAACTATATTTAAAACTTTCAAATTTAAATTAATTAGATTTATTGAATAAATATTTCTAAGCCTTTCATCCTTGTAAAACAAATTCGAATTAAAACTATTTGAATATTAATTAATAAGAGGTAGAAAGAATTCAAGTCACGTTATTAAAACATTTTTCTTATTTTAACCATGAAAATTAATTTTCTGTTTCCATAGAAAAATGCACGTTTAAAATGAAATATGAAGGACTAGTGTTGTATTTAAAATTTGACATTCTAAGTGATATTTTCTAATTTTTAGACATTTGAAAAAAGGTTTTTATAAGACCGTCGGATAGGGGCTGTTTATAAATGACGACACGCAATTTTCAGAATAATCTGGATTGGTAACTGTCTGAAATTTTTTTAGATTCATAATTTTCGAAAATTGAGGCATGGCAAAATGTGAAAGATGATAAATACTTTCGAAAACTTATACAGTGACATATACAGGACGCATATTTATTCAATTTGATTTTCAATATTATGTGATGGAATTAATCTGTAGCAAATGAATACGGTAGTCCAGAAACCACATATTGCTGCTTTCCTTCGGGATTTCAGACAACTCGAAATTCGTGCTTTATCGTTTTGATTTACTGTTGGACCTAATAACGCAGAAACTTGAGAATCTCTTATAACGCGAGAATCTGAAATATAATGTGTATAGTATAGGAATTACAATATGTGTCACAAGTCACAACTATTCATATATAACTCTTAAAACCTAGGCACTACAACAACAGGCGTTCTGAAGTATTGATGGATGCAAATTTTTTGTTTGTTTTTTTTCTTAAGAATATAGGTCATCATAGAACACAGACCAACTTTTCATGAAAGATGGAAGACATAAAAACTAAAATAAGAGGAAAAACGTAAATTTTTTGAAAAAAAAAAAAATCGGAACTAAACCTAAAATAAAATAAGGTTGCCAATAATCCAACTATTGTCATATTAATTGTTAATGTTACGTAACGTTTCTTCAACTTGTAAAGCCCAGATATACATATAGATATAACACAGAAATAGATTCTTCGAGCAAGCAACATCGTGGCACCATAAAAAAATATCCCATAGCTATGATCACACCTCTACACTTTCTACTCTAATCTGCCATATAAACTACCACCAATGCAAAAAGCTGGTTCACACTCCACCACCTAACCATCAAAAACTGGCTAGGTCCAGCGATTAAAAATTTGAACAAATTAGCAGGGCTAGCCCTTGAAACATAAGTATAACAGACACCTTAAAAAAGCTGATACATAACCTGTAAACATAAAAATCGTAGTTTTAAATGATTATTCAACACAAGTGTACTCGTCAGAACAACTTTTCTTTTTTGTAACTTAACTACAAACGAGGTCATTTCAATCTTTTTGCATTTTGAGCTATATTTCTGTCACTTCCGGTTTGGAAAACTGAACTGAAAGGAAGTATTTATTTTTTAAGATCTATAATGCTAATGGCATGTTTTAATCAATTCATACCAACAATCGTTTTGGTTCAATGTCAAATGGTGCTTGAGACAAAGACTAAGGAACAGCGTTTTCCAGCAGAGCCATCCAAAAAGATAAATTGATTTTAATAAATTATTAAATTTGTATACATATTTATCATCATAAAACCATCAATCAAAATTCAGAATTGATCTTGATCCAAATTAGAAATATTTCTTTTAAAAACAAAATAAAATTTTCTATTTTAAATATTATATACCAAAGCCATAATTATTAGATCACTCAATAAATAATAATCCCTTTTCAAACAAACAAATATTGTTTGACCTATATTTTGATAAAAATGAAAAACAAACACAAAATCTTTTAAGAAGCAATTAAATTTTCTCATCACATTCAATCAAAATTCTTTCAACTCAATTCCTTAAGTCAATATATTTTTTTTTGACCTTAGAGATCAAAATGTGAACGTTTATTTGGATTTTTTTAGACTGTTATATTTGTGCACGAATGAAATTTTCATGTCGTAAAGAGCGTAAAGCGTATTACTTCGGTTTTGAAAAAACCAAAGTGTTGAATTCATAAGCCAAAAGTAAAATTCTTACCCCCACTATTTTTGGCATTTCTCGGCGTTTTAGGACCTGATTAGGACTGCTTCTAAAAAAGCAAAAAAAAAATGTATGTCTGTCTGCCGGCCGGCCGTCATTACCTACGAAATCTAGAAAACCGCTGGAGGGATTTCAAAATTATTTTTTCTAAAAATAGGTTTACTCAATGGGCAGATCCGAAAAGACGATGTATTTGGTAACTGTACCGGAAGTGTATCAAAAAATTCATTAAGTGTGTCAAAAATAGCAAATTTTCATATTTTTGGCTTAAAACACGTTCATTTTAAGCTTAGATTATAAAATACACAGGATAAGTAATATTGTTTTAAGCTGAAGTTTTTTTTAAACATAAAGTAGTGTGCGAATTTAACGTGATAGTATTTGAATTAAAAAGACACAGTAGCCTAGAAATTTAAATATCATTAAGGTTTTCTGTATATTGACCAAACATGACTACGAAATAACACACTTATGTAGATGTTTTGTATTTTACATATTTGCCGATCGGAAAATGCTTAAACTTATTTAATTTTATTTTATTTTTCTCAAAAGCATTTCAATTTGAATAAAACTGATAATTTTAAAACTGAAAATTTGATCCTAACTAAAATTTTATCACGTACGCTTTGGTTTTGTTTTCATTTAAACTAAATTTAAGTGAAAGGATATTGTTTGCTGATTTACTGTTACTGGTTTTGTTTTAATTTAGAATGAAATTAAAATAATAGTACATTATATAACAAGGTTGAGAAGTAAGCTATTATTGACCGACAACTTTTAGATCCTGAGGCGCGTAGCGCCGAGGGATATAATGTTCGAGGTCGATATTAGTCTTCTCAACCGAGGTATATATAGAATTTTTTTAACTACTAACACTAATTATCATATTTGCTTTGATTAGATTTTGATATTAGTCATTTTCCATTTCATTTTCTAAATATCTTAAAATATTAAGTAGCCTGGAAGTTTAGTTTCATACAAATAAAACGAAACAAAGAAATGGAATTATTATTTTTTTCGGCAAACGGCTGTAAAGTTTAACTTTACTTCCGCTAGGGAGTTAGCTAAAGTCTTACTTTTTAGCCTTACAGCAAAAGTAACGCCATTTTTATTTTACATTACGGAGGCTGTAAAGTAGCATTTGTTATTTGTTAGTTTGTTATTTTTTCAAACATATTGTATAACCATGACAACAAAAACTAAGTTGATTCTCATATTATTAAATTTTGAAAAGGCTGCTTTGATAAAAAAATTTTATTCATAAAAATTTAAATGTTTTTCTCTCTTTTTTGGAAGTAATTATGACGATACAAATTCATATTTATAAAAAGTTTGATGTATTGATTTCATATTTAAAAAAAACTTAAACGTTTGCCGAAAAAATAGTGTATTTAATTCGGAGCTAAAGTGACTTTTTGTGTTTCGTCTATAATTGTCGGCCTCCCTGCGGTCGACCGTCAAACTATAGACTCAACACAAAAAGTATCACTTTAGCTCCTAATTTAATAATGTACTATTTTGTGTTTTTTTGTTCATTTCAATTAAAATTAAAATTAAATTTGTCGTTATTAATCTAGGTAATCTAGGTAATTTTTTGTTATTATTATTGACCTTTGACGTTTTGCAGTTACTTCTTTCTGGCAATAGAAGTATAATAATATATTTTTTTTCTATAAATGGAAAGAGATAAAAATGCTGCATGGGATCCTGTATTTTTGTGTTTATTTTTACAGGAGCCTTTTCTTTTGTAGAAATTATTTTCAATATAAAATTTGAATTTAAAAGATAGCTTCAATTTTTTTATAGGTTTATAGTGTACATACACAAAATATATAAAATATTACTTATCCTGTATATTTTATAATCTAAGGTTTTAAGTGAGTAGGAACAAACAATGTGGAGAAATCTTGATGGTCGTAATTGGTATGTGAGATCAAAAACTAGATTATTGCATTAGAAGTTTGTCAAAAAAATGTTGCCAAGTGTGTCAAAAGAAATATTTTTAGCTTCCCGATATGGGACGTTATTGTTTTTGGGTCGATTTTCGAAATCGGAATTTTTATGATATCTTTACGTTTCATGACCTCCTGAAGCTGTTTAGACTATTTTTAGCTGGCAGTCTGTAAGTGAGTATGTGTGTGTGTATGTGGGTATGTATCGCTGCATGTGGATTAATTTTTGTCCAACGCTTTCTCAACAATGGATGGCCCGATTTTAACGAAAATGGTCGCAATCGGTGTATCTTGGCGTAACTTAGAGCCCAGTTCTTTTCTAGCGAAATTAAATAATTTGTTTTTCAGTGGTTTCCAAAAAATTATCTATTGCAAATATCATGAGATTAAATAATGCTATCAAGGTCATGAAGCTTCCATATTGTTGGTCATCATGTCAGCCATTTATAATAAGATTTGTATAAACAATTGCTATCTTAGTTTTTCAGATTTTAAAGAAAAAGTAAAAAAACTACGTGTTATTTTCGTTACGCAAACGCATGATATCTGGATGAAGCTTTGGTATGTAAATGACCTGCAAACCCATCCGGGCTAACATGAATAAGGAAAATTTAAGTTATTTTCTAAACTTAACGAAAAATGTCAGAGGTTCGAGCGTGGATTGCTTGGTCAACTGTTAACTTTCCGATATGGGAAGTTGTTATTGGATCGATTTTCGAAATTAGAATTTTCATGATATGTTTACGTTTCAAGACCTCCTGAAGCTGTTTAGGCTATTTTTAGCTGGTAGTTTGTATGAGTGTGTGTATGTGCGTGTGTATCTTCGTATGTGGACAAAAATTTGTTCAACGCTTTCTCAACAACGGATAATCCGATTTCAATGGCAATGGTCACAATCTTTAACCTTTTCAGTACTTTTATCAGTACATTTATCGTACTTTTTTCGTATTTTTTAATACTGTTTCAGTACTTCTTGAGCACTTTTTTCGTACTTTTCCGTGCTTCTTCGGTACTTTTTCTGTACTTTTTCCGTAATTTTTCCGTACTTTTTCCGTACTTTTTCCATACTTTTTACGTACTTTTTCCGTAACTCTTTCGTCCGTTTTCCGTCCTTTTTCCGTACTTTTTCGTACTGTTTTCGTAATTTCTTCGCACTTTTTCGTACTTTTTCCGTGCTTTTTTCTTACTTTTTTCGTACTTTGTCAGTACGTTTTTCGTACGTTTTGCGTACTTTTTCCGTACTTTTTTCGTGCTTTTTCCGTCATTTTCTGTACCTTTTCCGTACTTTTTTCGCTCTTTTTTCGTACCTTTTTCGTACTTTTTCCGTACTTTTTTCGTACTTTTTCTGTACTTTTGTCGTACTTTTTTCCTATATTTTTGGTACTTTTTTCGTACCTTTTCGTACTTTTTTCGTACTTTATTCGTACTCTTTTCGTACTTTTTTCGTGCTTTTTTCGTACTTTTTTCGTACCTTTCCCGTACTTTTTTCGTTCTTTTTTTCGAACTTTTTTCGTAATTTTCCGTATTTTTTCCGTACCTTTTCCGTACTGTTTTCGTACTTTTGCCGTACTTTTGACGTACTTTTTCGTGCTTTTTTCGTACTTTTTCGTCCTTTTTCCGTACTTTTATCGTACTTTTTCGTACTTTTTTCGTACTTTTTTCGTACTTAGGTTGTCGGAGAGGATGTCTGTGGAACGTTTAACAACTGTTTTTTTTAAACTTCAATAACACTCAGTTAGGGTATCCAAATTGCTCGGCTTTGCAAGTACCCGGGTGGTCGAGTATTAATTTTCGAAATACCCGGGTTACCCGGGTAAAAGAAATAAAATATAAAGAAAAAAAAAATAAAATATGTCTAGAAAAGTTAAGGTATAGTGGGGGTACAGCCAAGTAAGGTTAATATATTTAAGGTTCTTTTATTAATAAGCAATTACGAAACCATTTCAAACCAATTGAAGCTTGTTTAGTCCAAAAATTAGTTTTGGGAAATGTTGTTTTATAAATAACTGAATTTAGCTAGTATATACAAGCATTTTGCATGAACATTTTTATCATTCCGTGAAATATCCTAAACAACAGATTATGTATTTCCTTACAATATCAGACACACAGGTACAAAATTTTGGTTGAAAAGAAAAAAATTCGATTTATTTTACTGCTAGTACTTGGCAAAACATGATGAATAATTGTAAATTAAATTCCTTGTTGTAGTCCGAAAATCAATTACGAAGTACTACAACAAGGAATTTTATTTACAATTAAAATTTGCTTATATCCCAAAAACTGTTCACTCGACCTGAATTGCATGAATTTACTTTTGACTGATAATTTTTTTAATAAAATGTGTTGTGTAATAGGACTTACAATATAAGACACAACAACACATAGAATCCTCTTAAGACCTAGGTCCATTAAGTCTACGTCCCAATCAATATTAATTCAAACTTAGGGATCTTTTAATTGCTTGTTGAAAATCAAAATTTTACAGTCGATCAAATTACCCGGGTAGTAAATCGGGATACCCGGGTAGTCGAGTATGTTGAAAAAGCCAAAAATACCCGGGAACTCGATAATCGACATTATATACCCCTACACTCAGTCCTGACATTCAATTTTGTTGAAACTTAAAGCATTAGGTTTTTGTAATGTTTATAGTAATTTTACAACTTCCGGCTTGTCACTTTCGGTTAAAATTAAAAAGCTTTATCTTATTTTTTTAAATATAATAATAATAATAATAATGTTTATTTCAATCAAAAACAAATAAAAATCGTATATCACAACTACAGCCACAGCTTTGAAGAATTTTGACGAATCTTTGGTTAAATGTTTCAGTTAACATGAGATAGAACAAATTTGCTTTTGAGGTCTCTTGTATATAGTGGTCGGTGTTCATCAAACAAAAGCTGACCTTTTATCTTACCGATAGGTTAGGTTATTGTGTTGGACTGTTGGAGATCATTTTTTATATTAGCATTTTATTGATATCTTCAACTTTCAATACCTTCTGAATCGATCTAGATAACTTATTTTAGTTTGCAGTCTGAGTGTTAGTATAATATTAAATTTAAATGTGATTACATACACACACATTAAAATTCTTTTTAAATTATTACAATTGATGTGTCGTTTAATAAATAAATCTTAATTTTGCGTATTTTAGGCTTTAAAAACCCTTATTGAACTAATATTCACTTTTCGGTGACTTTTTTTCAAATTTGTTTTAACATTTGTGTTGTAATTTTTCGATTTTTATTTGTTTATTGCAGTTAAATTATATTGTATAATTTTTTTTATATTTGGTATTTTAGTATACCTTATCCAGTAACTGGTTAGTTTTAATCTTACGGGACGTTCTTGGCGTGGCCCTAATGGTCACACCCCCATCCCACTAGTTATTTATTATTTTACCCAATTTTTCGTAAAAAAATTAAATTAATTATTTGTAAGACATGAAATTTTAATATTATTATTGAGAATTATGGCATTACAAGTTTGTCAAAAAATGTTATCAAGTGTGTCAAAAGAAAGATTTTACTTCGGTTTATTTATTTTTGTACCAAATTTTGGGAAGAAATAAAATTAATTATTTGTATGACATGAAATTTTATTATTATTACTGAGAATTACGGCGTTAGAAGTTTGTCAAAAAAATGTTGTCAAGTGTGTCAAAAGAAAGATTTTACTTCGGTTAATTTATTTTTGTACCCAATTTTTTGGAAAAAATAAAATAAATTATTTGTATGACATGAAATCTTATTATTAGTATTGAGAATTATGGCATTATAAGTTTGTCAAAAAAATATTTTCAAGTTTGTCAAAAAAAATTATGTTAATTTTTTTAACCAATTTTTTGGAAAAAAAATTTAGCTGTTTGTATGACGTAAATGTAATTGAACATGAAATTGGACATGGAATTTTTTGAATTTGTTATAGTTTTTGAAATATTTTTGGTATTTTAAAAAAAAGTTTGTATTTTGATTTTGTAATAATTTTTGCAATATTTTTAGAATTTTGGAAAAAGTTTTAATTTTTGATTTTATTGTAATTTTTGCAATATTTTTAGAGTTCTGAAAAAGTTTCAATTTTTGATTTTGTAAGAATTTTTGGAATATTTTTAGAATTTTGAAAAATTTTGAATTTTTGATTTTATTATAATTTTTGGAATTTTGAAAAAAATTTCAATTCTTGATATTGTTATAATTTTTGCAATATTTTAAGAATTTTGGAAAAAGTTTGAATTTTTAAGAATTTTTGGAATATTATTAGAATTTAGAAAAAGTATAAATATTTGATTTTATTCTAAGTTTTAGAATTTTGAAAAAAATTTCAATTTTTGATTTTGTTATAATTTTTGCAATATTTTTAGAATTTTTGAAAAAAATTTTAATTTTTGATTTTGTGATAATTTTTGGAATATTTTTGGAATTTTGAAAAAAATTTGATTTTATTTAATTTTTACAATTTTTTGGGAATTTTGAAAGAAATATGAATTTTTGATTTTGTAATATTTTCTCGAAACGCTAAATGGAGAGGTTTTTGGGTAATTTGCTGATTGTATCTTCTATTCACTAAATTATGTTAATTTATGATCTGATATAATTTTCCGGCGACGACTTGATGTTTCGTGTTAGTTTTGTAATAAATTTCTAAACAGAGATAATATTGTAATAAACTTCGTCCAGAATGGGTTAATTTAATTTACTCATTCATAAATTAATTAAATATGAGTTCGCTAATGTTTACATTTATGCAAGTATGAATGAAAAAAGGTGTGGCCTATTCAATAATGATTTCTAGAAAGTAAATTAGAGATGTTTCGACTTATTTACTTTTTGATATAAATAAGCGAACAAAATATCAGATAGTCAGTTTTACTTTTGCAATTAATAGTGTTTATAAATATTCGCAAGTATAAGGAATAATCGGTGGTACTTGAGCCTGGGTACTAATAGTGAAAGAATTTGAACTTAGTGGAATAGTAAATACAGATTTTACGATTCCGAATATTATTGATTCAAATTGTGGAAAAGCGGTGAAGTTTATCGTACATAAATTGGAGACCCTGGAATTTATTGTAATTAAAATCGGAAGTTGCTGTAACTGGTTGATAAAGAAAAGTTTGAGATTTCTGTTAACTAAAGATCTGTCTTTTTACTGTCGTATTTGCTCAATAATCGAAAAGAACCAACGAAGAGTCGTTACAATATACTTGTACGTTTACAAAGAGTTTTATGTTTGATATACATCGCTGCCGAAAACTGAAAACAATGTCCTCATAAAAGTTTTATGCCGAAAACTATATCAAAATCCTTACCAAAGTGTTGATATCTCAGAGCTTGAGATTTTTTAATTACAATTATTAAGTTGCAACGTTAAAGGTTAGTTTTATCCCAGAATGTGAATAGATGTTGCAAACGTAAACTGTCGACAACTATCTGCAATATTTTTGCAATTCAATTGACTTTGTTGTTTCACTTGAAGAATTCCTACAATCAAGTACGTGGACGAACATGTGAATAATCAATTCACTAAGGCTTGCAACGCCCACCACCCTAATTGATTATACATGAGGTACATATACTTTTCGAATGCATATTTACTCAAGGCCTTTGTGCAATAGGATTTCAAAATAGGAGTCAGTTAGCGATGGAACGAGATTAATGGAAGCTGATTGCATAGACCAGCAATTCTCCCCATGGAATATCAACGTCATCAAATCGGAGAAGAATTTTAATTATGTACCTATTTGATATCGTTGTAGAATGTAGACCCACTGTTGATATAGTACTACACAACTATTTCTTTCGTGTTAAAACTAGAATAGGTGTTTTTGCCTTAAAATTTAAATATGTAAAATGTTTTGACAGCTATGGTCAGCAGATTTGTATGTACATATGTCGAAAACCCAAAAAAATTTTTCGTTTCTTGCAAATCAAACTGGTTTTTTCCTGTCTTTAAGTTGTTGTGTAAAATCAATATTAGGGCTATTCTGATAGTCGTGTCGTATCTAACGTCAAAAAATTATTTCGTATAGTACCGACTCTAAAATGGTATTCTGTGAGTCGTATGAAACGACAAATTTTTCACCACACCACTAATAAAAATTGTAATTTGACAGATAAATCTATCAAAAATCAAAAACTTTTGTTTATATTGAACTTTTTGAATGAATATTTAATAATAATAAAAATTATTTTGGTGTAGTGCTATTATTTGTTGTGTTTTAAAATTAAATGTTGTATATTAAAATAGAAATAAATTATAAAAATGCTATTATTTTTATTTACTATATTTTGTAACACGGAGGAATTAGTATTTATAATTTAATATATTGCAAAGAAATCATTTATATTAAATTATTCATTTATTATTATTAAATTAAGAAAATTTTACTTTCGATTGAGTGTACGTGTTTTTGGTTTGCTCTTTGAAATAAAATAAAATTAAATAATTAAATTAATTTAGTGATACTATAAATTTGTGTGATTCATTCAAAATTATAAATGTTATTAGTGTTATTAGTATTATTACTAATAGTTTTTGATTGTGTTTTGTTTTATTATAAAAACTGTTAATTCCTAAAATAAAACAAGTGTAACATTGCACTCAAAAAAATGTTACCATTAAAACTTACAAAATCGTTTTGTAAAAGTGCTAACAAAATGTTTTTGTGAATTTACCAAAAAATGTTAAACTTTATATAAAACTTTGTATAGTCTATTTGACTTTTTTAAATCTGAAAAAACATTTGTAGACTTACCAATTGTTTTTGTGACTTGGATTAAAATAGTACAAAATCATAAACATTTCTAAATACAATATTTTTTCATTGTTTTAACAAAAATATTGTTAGAGTTGTATTGATTTTTTTCAATTTTAAATCATAAATCATGTATCCATAACAAAATAAAAATCAATTAGACAAAATTTTGTAAAATTTTGTGATCAGAAAAATTACATTCTACAATTTTTTTGTAAAACTTAATACGAATATTGCAGATTTTTTTTTAAATTTTACAAAGGGACTTATGGATTTCAAAAAACAAACAACTTTTTTACAAAAAATACTTTCTTTTTACAAACGTTTTATAAATTTTGATAACTGAGCTGAAGTTATAACCAAAATTGATATTAAACAGTTTCAGTTGTAATTTGGTTGTCTAAGTAAAAATTCACAGAAATTTTTTAAGATTTTGATAATTTAGTGGAATTCGTTCAAAATAAATAGTGGTAGTGTTACATGATAAATTTAGCAGACATATTTGGAATATATCAGGTAAGAAATTTTACATATTTCGATATTCCGTTTACCGATTGAGTAGACATTGGAATTGACCCCTAGAGATAATGGCCGAACTAAATTGGATAATAGAGGAAATCTGTAGTTTTCGAACTGCATATCTTTAAATAAATAGAATGAACAGATCTATTACATATATCAAAATCCACTCTAGAGAAGCTCAACAATACAAGCTTCAATAGGTTTTTCTTATAACAACATAATGTCAATCTCTTGTTACTTTACGCAAATAACTTATTTAATAAGTTTAATAAAAAATTAAAGAAAACAAAGCTTTTTTTAATTTTACTGTTACTCTATATATATTTCAGCTTGTTGGGCCATCTTCTGGAGTAATTACTCCAGAAGATGGCCTAACAAGCTGAAATATATATAGAGTAACAGTAAAATTAAAAAAAGCTTTGTTTTCTTTAATTTTTTATTAAACTTATTAAATAAGTTATTTGCGTAAAGTAACAAGAGATTGACATTATGTTATTTGAAAACTTACGCCAAGTGCCAACGGCAAACAGTGTTAATTATATTTTCTTATAACTGTTCTTAAAAAATAAACGAATAGTTTCTTTTTTCTAGATATCGAAAAAGAATATAACCTATGTTTTGAAACATGGAAGCAATAAAACAAGATAATTGCTCGATAATCGGCAGAATTAGAGCAGTATTGGGGAAACACTTGTGTTACCGGCTAAAATTAGTCAAATTGTGCGGCTCGACGAAAGATCTTTTTCTAAATTGGCTACAATACATGAAACCATTGTGTTAGAAATTGGTAAAAATAAAAATGCAGCATGTACGTTTAATAAAATAGTTAAAGGATTTTTTTTTTAAATTTGTTTACAGATCGAAATATATTTTAAATCTTAAACTAAAGGTGAAAGTTTAGAAATAAGGTATCCTTAATTTTTAGACAAAATTACACCCTTGATCGAGGAAAAAATGAAACCAGGGAGTTAACGAGCAATCTTACAACAAAAGTAGAATTTCATTGAAAGTAAGTCGTTTGTTTATATCTATCTTTCAGTATATGTATAATGTATATATAATACATATATATATTTTTACTCTCGATATTTTACAGATTGACAATGTGCAATTTTATTTCATCTTATCGACCACGTTTTAGTTCCTACATCACGTGAAGTAAGGAAAGAAAATGGCAAAAAACACATATAAGATTTAATGTTCAAGATTCTCGAAAAAGCTTCCTTCTTGTTGATGCAACTGTCAATGATTTAGACGAGAAACTAAGGTTTCAATTGAGTAAGCCCAACCCTTGTTGCTCATCACTAATAATAGTGTATTTCGATGGTGTAAGATATAAATTATTTTTGGTGCTACGCGGTATAGAAGTATTGTTTGCAATTTTCAATTTATTTAACTTAAAATACCAATTAGAACCACTCTCAGTTTAAATGTTTATCCAAACTTATTTTTAAAATTTTGAAACTAAATTTAATGTAAATTTTTCATTAGTTAGGTATTTGATTGAAAGACTAGAAATATCTATTTATGTATTAACTACGTAAAGTTAGTCTTTTTTGTTTGAGAGTGAAACACAGTGTTTAAGAGTGGCAAAAACACTCGAAAGGAAAAAAGATTCTTTATGCCCGAATTACATACAACATTTTTTGTACCAGTAAGATTCTGTATTATTTGCATAAATACATATATTTACACAAAATAGTAAATTATTTTTGAGAAAATATTTTAATCCAAGTAGTTTTGCTTTTCATATTTATTTTCCTAAATTTCTATAGCTACCAATTTATTAAATTTTAATCTATATATATAAACTTGAAAGTATGTATGTTTGTCGTTTATGCATTAATAAACCATTCATCCGATCATCATGAAACTTTGGGAAGTTGTTGTGTACACTTGCGCATAGGTAACAGGCAAATTTTTTTTTTGAATGGAGCCCCAGGGAGGGCCATTACAATTATCTTAAGGGATTCTGCCTAAATGTTGATAATAATTTAATTTGATTTCTCTTTAAATATCGTTTTATACGGTTAGATTTCTTTGATCAATTTTTTTGTTGAACATAAATTAATGAAATTGAAAAACGAAAGTATAATCCGTTACAAATTTTATCATCTATACAATGTGTTATTGTTATTGGTAATAAACTAAATATGTTATTGGTTTGCAATTGTATATGTAATGCATGTTTCTTCAACTAAGAAAGATAGTTGATAACATCGATTAAAAGCTCAAAATTACGAAATGTAATTCGCACAAATACTATACAAAGAAGCATAGCTTATGTATAATCAAACATGGATAGCAAGTATTATAAACAAACTAATTAAAAATGTGGCCCTTAGCTAGCAACACGTTTGCAATAGTGAGTTTTCTGCAGTGGCGGATTACCATAGAGGCGGAAGAGGCCTCGCTACAAATAGTATTGATATTTTATTCAGGTATTCAAATATCAGATGACTGCGTTCATTCAACCAAAGTTTTTAAACCTAAAGATTTTTTTAATATTATCCCACATGTAAAAGTGTTAGGTTGTCAATTTGTATTACTTTTTTTCATGTATGTATTTATTTTAATAATTCTAATTTCATAGTTTTATAATTTTTTAATGTACAAATTTGTTTTCCAATTTGTATAGTAAAAAAACATTTTGTTTTGAAAAGTTCCACTGTTACGAATGAATATTAATACTAAAACTTTATTTGCAATGGGCAGTTATTATATCAATCGCAAAATTATAGATAAAAACAAAATCCAGATAAGCATTTTTTGGATATTTGAAGTATATTTGAGTTTTATGTTTTCATCAATGATTTTGGATTTCTTTTAGAGACCTACAATTTATTGAAAGCATTAAACTGAAAACCTCAATTTTAAGCATATAATTGTACATATTTTAGATTAATTTCATATATAACTAAATAAATGAAAACTTTTTAACGTGTAGAATTGAAATCTTTTATTGTATGCTTAAAATCCATGTATTTTTTATACAATACATGCTAAATTCATCATTTGGATTAACCTTTGAAAAGGGTTTCCATATGATATGATTGATATAGTATAGGTGTTTTAGCTTTAGTTGTATATTTCGTTTTATCAACGTTGATTGGAAAAAAGATTGTCTAAAAAATTTGTTTGAAAAATTTGAAAAAAAGATTGTTTGCAACTGGACGTATTGATACTCAAATAGCGCGTGAAATTGAAGTACAACAAAAATGCTGGCGGGAAGTTTTAAAAAGAGTTGCAGCTACAGTAAAACTACTTTGGGTTTAGCATTTTGTGGTCATCGAGAAAATATTGATTCGAACAGAAAAGGACATTTTGTGACATGCATTGAGTACCTATCCCAATTTGATGATTTTCTTTAAAATCATTTGGAGAGGTACAGCCATCCAGGAAAAGGTAATGTAAGTTATTTATCACATACCACATGCGATGAATTTATAAATTTAATGGGAACTGAAGTAAAAGAACACCTAATTCAAGAAATTCAGGACTCTTTATATTATTCAATTATTGTTGATTCTATGCCAGACGTGAACCACACTGACCAACTAAGTTTTATATTAAGGTACATTGATAAAGTGGGCGATGCGAGAGAACGATTTTTGGATTTTTACAAATTGAAAATCACAACTCAGAATATCTAGCACAACTTATTTTGAAAACTTTAAACAATTTGTCTTTGGATATTAAAAATTGTCGCGGTCAGACATATATGGCCGGAAAATATAATGGTTTACAAGTCAGAATTAAAACTCTAAGTGAGACCGCCATTTTTATTCCTTGTACAAGTCATACGCTTAATTTAATTGGAAATTATGCTGCAGATGCCTATTCTACTGCGGTGTATTATTTTAACTTTATCCAAAATATATATGTATTCTTTTCTTCATCTACTCACAGATGGAAGTTGCTTATTGATAATTTTTCCGATCCTAATTCCAAACATATTAAAAAATTAAGTGACACAAGTGACAAGATGGTCTGCAAGAGCTGATGCAGTATCCGCCTTGCAGTTTAATTACAAAAATATTAAAAGCGTTCTTATCCAAATTAGCGAAAATGAAGCCGAAAAACCGATTACTAAAGTTGAGGTTAAAAAATTAGCTAGCTCTTTCGATGAATATGAATTGCCTTATTAACCGTTCTATGGGATATATTATTGCAAGGAATCAATAGTACTAGAAAATCATTTCAAAATATTCAAACGAACTTATTACAAGGAGTAAAACTGTTTAATTCTTTGTCACAATTTATAAGGGATGTTCGGAATGATTTTGAGAGCATAGAAAAGCAAGCAAACTTATTAACAGACAATATTAGCTACAAAGAAGGACAAAAAAGAAAACGCAAAATTGTGTATGATGAATCATCTGCAAATGATACACAGCTAGTAGGACGAGAATTGTTTATTATAAATACTCACAATATGATCTGTGATAGACTTGCCACTGAAATGTCTACCAGAACGTCCATATATGAAACTGTTTTAAATAATTTTAAATTATTTTTTGATCAAAATATATCCAGTGATGAAGTTGACAAGTGTATTTTAGAATTGTCAAATACATATGCGAGGGATATAGAAGTACAATATTTTAAAGACGAAGTACATCATTTTTTAAAATATATAAAAGAAGAGAACATCACTTGTTCATTTAAGATGTACAAGGTAATCATTGATGGCCTGCAATCTTTATTTCCCAATGTGGAAACTATTTTAAAAATATTTCTTACATTGCCGATATGCAACGCAAGTGGGGAACGATCTTTCTCCGTTCTGAATCGGATATAAAATTATTTAAGAAATAGTCTTAATCAAACTCATTTGCAAAATTTTTGGTAAAATCTTAGGCCTCAAAATTTTGTTCCGCCTCAGGCCCCTTAAAGGCATAATCCGCCACTGGTTTTCTGCATAGGATCTTGATGAAACTTTGGTAAATGATACAAGTTCACTTGAAAATAGAAGATCTGGATTCGTTTTAAATTTGGACAAAATGGCGGGGGGTTTCCCAAACACCTCTAAGTTTAAATCTTGAACAACTTCTGATCCCGGACTATGATCTTAATGATACTTAGTATATAAGGTTTTAGTACTGTTTCCAATATTTCTGCATACCAACTTCCAGTTTGTCACTTCCGGTTAAAATATTTTTTTTTTTCAGGTGTTTATCCCTACTGTAGCCTACAATTACCGATCGATTTTCATGAAACGTTAGTAAAAGCTTTTAAATAACATAAAAAAATTTTATCAGCTTTTGGAGCACATTGGATAAAGGGTTCGGGGGTCAACCATACAACAGGTGATTTTTTCCACAAAGTTTTTATGTTTGTTGGGAGCATAAAACATTCATTCGTGGATGAATTTTGATGACACTTTGGAAAAAGATGTAAACATGTATGATAAGGAACTGATTAGCTTTTGAGCGATAGTGAACAAAGTGGTCAGGGGTCCCTGGAGCACCAAGCTCTATAACATCTGTACCTGATAAGCGAATTGGATAAAACTTGGTACATGAGTATGTAGTACGGTTCGCAATAGTTCTGCATCCCAACTTCCGGTTTTTCACTTCCGGTAAAAATTTTTTTTTGTAGTTTTTTGAAGTTTTTTCAGTATCTTTATGCTCACTACAGCCTACAATAATGAAGTGATTATGATGAAACTTATGAAAAGGGTTCCAATTAGTGTGAGAAGATAATTATCATCTCTTGGGACACATTGACCAAAGTGGTGGGGGGTCTACCATACAACTGCTGACTTTTCACACTTTGTTTTTTAAGTTTGTTGGGCATACAGACTTCATTCATTAATTTATTTTAATGACACTTTGAAAAAAGATGGAGACTTAAGTAACAAAAAACCGATTAGTTTCTGGATAATATTGGAATAAGTGGTGGGGGTCCTCCCGAACACTGTCCCCTCCTGTTTACTGTGTCACACTTTTTCAATGTTTGTTGGGAGCACACAGCATTCGTTCGTGAACCAATTTTGATGACACTTTGGAATAAGATGCAAACATGTATGGCAAGGAACTGATTAGTTTTTGAGCGATAGTGCACAAAGTGGTGGGGGGTGTCTCATACACCTGTTTTTTTTACAACTCAGTAACATCTGTACCTGATAATCGAATTGGATGAAATTTGGTACATGAGCATTTAGTACGGTTCACAACAGTTCTGCATCCCAACTTCCGGTTTTCACTTCCGGTAAAATTTTTTTTTGTCAATTGTTGGCAGTTTTTTCAGTGTCTTTATGCACACTACAGCCTACAATAATGAAGTGATTGTGATGAAACTTATGGAAAAGGGTTCAATTAGTGTGAGAAAATAATTATCATCTTTTGGGACACATTGATCAAAGTGGCGGGGGGTCTACCATACAACTGCTGACTTTTCACACTTTGTTTTTAAAGTTTGTTGGGAGCATACAGAATTCATTCATTAATCAATTCTAATCACACTTTGGAAAAAGATGGAGATTTAAATGACAAGGAACTGATTAGTTTTTGGACAATATTGGGATAAGTGGTACGGGGCCTTCCGAACACCTGTTTACTGTGTCATCATTTTTTCAATGTTTGTTGGGAGCAAACAGCATTCGTTCGTGAACCAATTTTGATGACACTTTGGAAAAAGATGCAAACATGTATGGCAAGGAACTGATTAGTTTTTGAGCGATAGTGAACAAAGTGGTGGGGGTGTCCCATACACCTGTTTTTTTTAAAGCTCAACAACATCTGTACCTGATAATCAAATTGGATGAAACTTGGTACATAAGCATTTAGTATAATTTACAAAAATTCTGCATCCCAATTTCCGGTTTTTTACTTCCGGTAAAAAAAAAAATTTTTTAATTGTTGG
Organism: Diogma glabrata; assembly: GCA_963693315.1. Classification (NCBI taxonomy): domain Eukaryota; kingdom Metazoa; phylum Arthropoda; class Insecta; order Diptera; family Cylindrotomidae; genus Diogma; species Diogma glabrata. The sequence continues at coordinate 108,593,389 of OY856186.1, read as the reverse complement.
GAGTTTTTTCAGTATCTTTATGCACACTACAGCCTACAATAATGAAGTGATTATGATAAAACTTATGGAAAAGGTTCCAATTAGTGTAAGAAAATAGTTATCATCTTTTGATTAAAGTGGCGGGGGGTCTACCATACAACTGCTGACTTTTCACACTTTGTTTTTAAAGTTTGTTGGGAGCATACAGATTTCATCCATTAATCAATTTTAATGGCACTTTGAAAAAAGATGAAGACTTTAATGACAAAGAATTGATTAGTTTTTGGACAATATTGGGATAAGTGGTGGGGTCCTCCCGAACACCTGTTTATTGTTTCAATGTTTGTTGGATGCATACAACATTCGTTCGTTAAGTAATTTTGATCACACTTTGCAAAAAGATGCAAATATGTATGGCAAGGAACTGATTAGTTTTTTTAGCGATAGTGAACAAAGTGGAAGGGGGTCCTCCAAGCACCTGTTATTTTGGAAGCTCAATAACTTCTGTACCTGATAATCGAATTGGATGAAATTTGGTACAAACACATTTAATACGGTTTACAATAGTTCTGCATCTTAACTTCCGGTTTGTCACTTCCGATAAATTTTTTTTTTACTTTTTCTCGTACAACAGAATTTATGTTTGTTGGGATACTACTGCTTGCTTTAATATTTTTATTATTAGAACTACGAAGTCCATAATATTGGTTAGCTTTTAATTAAAGAATTTGATGGATATTAGCCCATTATGTATCCAGAACACTATGTTTCCAGAGCTGTGGTGAAGTCAGCCTATGCACCAGCGTCGCAATATTTTTTAAAATAAAATGTGTTGGGTAATAGGAATTACAATGTCACAACAACACATAAGAACATGCTTTCTAAGGTGTTGATGGACGTAATTTTTTTATTTTTTAAAAGAATGAACTTTTTGCTTGCTCGAACAAATGAGCTTCCATATAATTATTATATATGCTGGCTTGAGGTAAACAATGGGTTATATGATCTTGGTATATGCCTCTAGCACTAAGATAATTAGGAACCTAATTTTAGCTTTGTTCCTGCAAGTTTGAAAAAAAAAGTATATTGTTTTTATTTCCTCCATCCTATCATGAAATATTGCCCTATGTCGTACATTATTATGTGAAAGGATTTATTATTAATTCTTCCATTCTTTAAGAAGAATATAAAAAAAATTTGCGCCCATCAACGTCTTAAAAAGCATTATGTTGTAGAACCTAGGTCTTAAAAGGTTTTTATATGTTGTTGTGACACATATTATAATTCCAAATATGTAACATATTTTGTGTTGGAGAACCTGTATATATATTTATTTCAAATAATATGTAATTATTCAAGACGATTGAAGTTATCCGATGTAAGCTATGCAGTAATCATCAAACCAATATAATTTAAGCAGATATTATAAATTGTAGTAGTTCAAAGTTATAATTGTATTTTCAAATCATGTTATGTGCCTAAATGTTTACATTACTTTGTATACTTGTAATTCTCATTACTAGATAGTGTTAATAATTAATTAAAATATGATAATTGCCAGATCTAATTATAGCACATTAAAATGTATAATTTAAATTTGCAAGAGATGTCTCTGTCTCTTTTGATATATCAAAATCATTGTAAATATAAAACTTTTTTATTAAATCATTCTATTAAAACCAACATTCAAGTGAACAACACAATTAAAGTAATACTGTGTTTCAATTTTATATTTAAATTATTATTTCTGGAAATATCTGTTACACCACATATCAACTCCATCAACTTATTTGGATTAACTTTGGATTAGCCTTGGAACTTGGATTAACATTGCAATATTTTCAACTTTAATAACTTTTTGTGGATCTTCATTAACATTTTTTGGTGCCGAAACCCGGGATATATTCCTACAAGCAAAACTCAGATAAGTAAATTTTATTTATTTACTTTATTTTAAAATATATTTATATAAAATCAAATATATAATTCAAAATAAAACAAAAAGTTATTGAAAATAAATATCAGTGCATAAATCAATTATAAAGCCAGTGAAAAGTGAAATTAATTTGCAATGGCCGACCGAAATGTTAGGTTACGCGATCGAGCATTCAATCAAATGCTTACAATAAAACGATTTGCAGAAAACATAACAGATGCTACTATTTTGGATGATATAGACGCACGTCTCGAAGGTTTAGAAACTAAAAACGCGGCTTTCAATGATCGAGAAGAGCAACTCTATGAAGACGCCGCCTATAAACCGATGACAGAAGATGTTGATGATCTGTATTTTACAACACGTGCATTATTAAAACAAGCGCGAAGTAAACGTAAACCATCTGAGGCCGTACCTGAGTTAAATACAACGTTAGGTCATTTCATCGACCAACAAAAAACATTTTACGAAAGAGTCAATTTGTCGCAACATGTGAGATTATCAAAAATTAATATTGAATCCTTTTCGGGTGACTATAAATACTGGGCTTCATTTCATGATTTATTTACGACTACAGTGCATACCAATACAAACATTAGCAATGTACACAAACTGCAAATGTTAAAGGGATTATTATCTGGTGAAGCAGCTTCGCTTATACGTCATATACCGATAACCGAATCAAACTACGAAGAAGCATGGGAAAAATTATGCAATAGATACAATAAAAGGAATCCTATTGTGTCATCGCTTATAACTACGTTCTTTGAACAAAGGGTATGCAGTCAAGGCAATGCTAAGGAATTACGTAATCTTACTGAAACATCAGATGAAATTATTCGCGGACTGCGTACACTAGGACCTAGCGCTGAAACACGTGATCCATGGATTTTACATATCATTATTAATAAATTGGACATTGAAACTAAACAAATGTGGGCGAATGAATCTGTAGGCGAAGATTTTCCCACATTTGACAAACCTCTGAAGTTTCTCAACAAAAGATGTGATGCGTTAGAGATCTGTGGTGCTTCGTCTAGTAAGAACGTTAAACCAAAACAATTTTCAAAATCATTTGTTGCTTTAAACAATAACTATCAAATGAAGTGTATAATTTGTACCCAGTTACATCCATTATTTCGATGCCCTGTTTTTAAAAATTATGATGTGGAAGCCAGGCTACAGCAAGCTAATCAATTAAATTTATGTCGTAATTGTTTAAGACAAGGCCATAACAGTGAAAAATGTTTTTCTAAATCTGCATGTCTCATCTGCAATAAGCGACATCATTCACTACTTCACCTCATGCAACCTGAATCAAAACCTATTGTCAATCAATCTTCAACAATTCATTGTGTCTCTTACGACGAGACACCTAATGTGAAATCGGCTCAAGATACATCCAGTGAAACTTCAAATGCACAACTAAACACGTCTAACGATATAAGTGCCACTTATCATTCAAACACAGTAACACATACTTTATATGCTTCACCAACCACGGTACTACCAACAGCACTCGTATTCGCAAAAACACGTACCGGTAAGCTCCAGTCATTCAGAGCGCTCATGGATTCAGGCTCACAAACCTCGTTTGTAACTGAAGCATGTGCACAATGCCTAGGCCTACAACGAACACAAAGTTCAATGTCAATCTACGGTCTAGCGTCTACATCGGCTGGACATACAAAGGGAAAGATCGATATGACCATTCATTCCAGGGTAGACAAAACCTACCATATAGATGTCACGGCTCATATCATTAAGAATATAACCAACTTGCTACCAACAAAACCAATTTGCTTACAAGGTTACATAGAAGGGATAGATTTGGCGGATCCACAATTCTCTAAACCAAGCAAAATAGATATACTCCTTGGAGCAGATGTCTTTTTTGAGGTCCTCATGCCAGAACAACGAAGGTTCAACAACTATCCAACATTGCAGTCATCGAAATTCGGCTGGTTAGTAGCAGGAACGTATAACAGTTCTGAAACGCCATTAATAAACTTACACTGTTCTACGGATTTATCTACACAAACCACAAACGAAGATATACATCAATTGTTAACAAAATTCTGGGAAACTGAAGAAATTGGACCTCAACATAACATACCCGCATCAAGCAATACCTGTGAAGACTACTACAATCAAACAACAACCAAACATTGTGATGGGCGTTTTATTGTGAAACTGCCATTCGAAGATCCAAAACGTACATTAGGACAATCCTTCGATGCAGCTAAACATCGTCTTCTAGCAATGGAAAGAAAATTCGCTAGGATGCCAGAATTCTTCGATGCATACAAGTCATTTATCGATGAGTATCATTCTTTGGGACATATGACACTAATAACATCAAATGAAGTTTCTGAAAGAGATGATGAAAGGTATTATATACCACATCACGCCGTTATTAAAGAAAACAGCAGTACCACAAAACTTAGAGTTGTTTTTGATGCTTCATGTAAAACATCGACACAGTTATCATTAAACGACATCTTACAAACTGGCCCAAACATACAAACCGATATCTCAACAATTCTACTACGATTCCGAAAACATGCGATCGCTATTGTTGCAGATATTGAAAAAATGTATCGGCAAATATGGGTAAATTCTGATGACACAAATTACCAATTAATATTATGGCGTGATAGTCCAAATAAACCCATAAGTGTATATCGGCTAAACACAGTTACATATGGCACTGCATGTGCACCATATCTAGCAATAAAATCCCTAAAACAATCTACTAGTACCTATCAGTCAATTTATCCTAACGCTTCAAATGTCATCAACAATGATTTTTATATTGACGATTTGTTGACTGGATGTAATACCTTAGATGAAGCCGTTTCACTGAAAAACCAACTTACAGAGATATTGGATGAAAGTGGATTCAACCTGAGAAAATGGAAATCGAATTCACTTAAATTCTTAAAATCCTTTTCAGCACAAGATGTCCAGTCTATTCCAAAACTGATTGAAGATGACACAAATATAAAGACATTGGGAATCATTTGGAATTCAGATACCGATACATTTTCCTTCAGAGTTAGCCAAAACGGTCAACCTATACAATGGACAAAACGAAGAATACTATCAACAGCCAGTAAGATTTACGACCCTTTAGGATGGTTAGCACCAACAACAGTGTTATTTAAAATACTATTACAAAAAATGTGGCTTCTTAAAACCGATTGGGATTCTCCTCTACCTAAACGGATAATCGATTTATGGCTCAGCATTTATGAAGCATTACCACAGCTAGAATCAATTCAAATTGCCCGACGTCTAACAAGCTTGAAATCTCCAATAAATTGTCAATTACACGCATTTTGTGATGCTTCTGAAGCGGCTTATGGTTGCGTCATATATTTACGAGCAGTTAATGCAAGTGGTGAAATCACAACAAATATCGTTTATGCTAAAAGCAAAGTTGCACCAATCAAACAGATTTCATTGCCTAGGCTCGAATTATGTGGAGCAGTTCTTTTGTGCTACTCATTAAAATTTTGCATCGAATCTCTTGCATTGGAAAGTGTAGATGTATATGCATGGACTGATTCTATGATTGTGCTCCACTGGCTAGCAGACGTCCCACGTCGATGGAAAAGCTTCATAGGTAACAGAACAGCAACAATCCTTGAGACAGTCTCTCGAAGCAAATGGAGACATGTTCAATCAAAGGAGAATCCAGCTGATGTCGTATCCCGAGGAGTCAGTCCAAATACGTTGGCAAAATTATCAATCTGGTGGTACGGTCCTTCTTGGCTGAATTCACCTGAATCCCAATGGCCAGACTCAAAACTCATTATATTGGATCAACTCGACCAAAATTTAGAAGAACGTCCTAAGTATGTTGAAGTTTTCACTGAGATTACATCTCAAGACGGAGTTATCGAGAAATTATTGTCAACTATATCGTCATGGTTTAAGATTCGAAAAGTACTAGTTTATATTTTGAGATTTGGAAAGCCAGAAATAAGAAGAAACTATATCAAACGTTCAAACAAATCTATTTCTGCTACTGAAATGAATGAGGCTGAAATTTTAATCCTGCGTAAAGTTCAACAAACAGAATTTAAATATGAATGGGTAATACTAAACAATAAAACTTCTTTATCACCAAACCATCATCTTTCGTCACTTGATCCTTTTATTGATACCAATGGATTGATAAGAGTCGGAGGGCGACTTAATAAATTTTTATTATCATACAATACCAAGCATCCAGTTATCCTACCGAAAGATCATCCAGTGTGTGAGAAAATAATTTTGGATATCCATATTAACAGTATGCACGCTGGCAACTCGTTAGTATTAAGTACCATTAGAAACAAGTACTGGATAACCGGAGCACGATATATGATTAAGCGATGTCTAAAATCCTGCATCGTATGCACACGCTACAGATTCCACAAAGCTGAGCAGAAGATGTCTGATCTACCAACCGTTCGGGTTACACAAAGTCGACCGTTTTCTAAAGTTGGTTTGGATTATTTTGGTCCACTGAATATCAAAAGCAGCAAACGAAGAAATGCTCCAGTCGAAAAATCTTATGTTGCAGTGTTCGTATGTTTGGCTGTGAAAGCGGTTCATTTGGAAGTTGTAAGCAGTCTTGACACTCAATCATTCCTAGCTGCTTTAAAACGGTTTATTTCACGTCGAGGTATTCCGGAAGAAATTTGGTGTGACAATGGCAGTAACTTTATCGGTGCCAACAAGGAACTACAACAGCTGCAGAATCAGATAAAAAATCAATTAAACAATACACTAATCTTTGATTTTACATTACAGAAAAGCATTACATTTCACTTTATTCCTCCACATGCTCCACATTTTGGCGGTTTATGGGAATCGTCAGTCAAATCTTTTAAGTACCATTTGAAGAGGGTAACTAACGTGAGCTTGACCTTTGAGGAGATGACAACCTTAATTACACAAATTGAAGCATTGCTTAACTCGAGACCGTTGTGCAGGCTAACAGATGATCCAAGCAGTCTTGAAATTCTCACTCCACCTCATTTTTTGGTTGGAGAGCCATTGAATATGATTCCAGAACCAAATTTAGAACATATACAAGAAGGAAGATTATCGAGATGGCAAAATTTGCAGCGGCGACTACAAGGTTTTTGGAGACGCTGGCACAGTGATTATCTCACAACACTACAACAACGTCATAAATGGAAGTCCACACAGCCACAGATAGCAGTTGATGACCTCGTACTTATAAGAGAAGACCATTTATATCCAAATCAATGGTTACGTGGGAGAATCACAGCAGTACATCCAGGGTCTGATGGAATTATCAGAGTAGCAACCGTAAGGACTTCAACCTCTGAATTTCGTCGTCCAGTTCATAAACTAGTGAAGTTAAACATTAAGAAATAGCATTCCTTAAGGTGTGGGAGTATGTTGGAGAACCTGTATATATATTTATTTCAAATAATATGTAATTATTCAAGACGATTGAAGTTATCCGATGTAAGCTATGCAGTAATCATCAAACCAATATAATTTAAGCAGATATTATAAATTGTAGTAGTTCAAAGTTATAATTGTATTTTCAAATCATGTTATGTGCCTAAATGTTTACATTACTTTGTATACTTGTAATTCTCATTACTAGATAGTGTTAATAATTAATTAAAATATGATAATTGCCAGATCTAATTATAGCACATTAAAATGTATAATTTAAATTTGCAAGAGATGTCTCTGTCTCTTTTGATATATCAAAATCATTGTAAATATAAAACTTTTTTATTAAATCATTCTATTAAAACCAACATTCAAGTGAACAACAAAATTAAAGTAATACTGTGTTTCAATTTTATATTTAAATTATTATTTCTGGAAATATCTGTTACACCACATATCAACTCCATCAACTTATTTGGATTAACTTTGGATTAGCCTTGGAACTTGGATTAACATTGCAATATTTTCAACTTTAATAACTTTTTGTGGATCTTCATTAACATTTTGCAATTGCACAAACTTCTTTAAACTTCCGTGAAAACAAAGATGTACAATGTCATTGAAGCTACAATTTTGAGTGAAAAATTCGAAGAGGAAGATGTAGTGCTGCCACGACAGACAGGCCACACATTTCAATGATCCCAACAGATTCAAACGTTTAGTTTCCAGTGCAACTCGCTTTTGCAATTACCATCAACAAAGCACACGGACAGTTACTGTAAGTATGTGGACTAGATTTGGAGAATCCGTTCTTCTCACGTGGACATGGACAACTATATGTGGCTGGCGCGTTAGGAAAACCTTCTGATTTATTCGTGTACGCACCAGACGGAAAAACAAAAAATAAAGTGTGCCCACAAGTACTCGAATAAATAAATAGAATTAAAACTACATTTTGAAATTCGTTCCATATTAAAATAAATAAGTTGCAATAAAAATGACACAATGTTAATTTAATGTTATCTTTACGAGTTTTCTCGAGTTTTCTTTCTTATGAGATAGCGGCAATATGCAACCAATGTTAAATAAACAAAACTTTTACGCTATTTGGTGTAAAAAATAAAATTTTGAGAGATTTTGTGAGTGATTAATATCAAAGTAATTATTGTAATTCACTTGAATTTTGCAATTTGACAGCATTTTTCATTTTCATTTCTCAGAAAAACTTCTTTAGAAAAGTTTTTGTGTGTTTCGTGTAGGGTACAAATACAATGCATGAGCACTGTGAACATTTGTGAATCTACTTTTGTTCTGTATAATGTTCTATATAGAGATGAGTGTTGACACACCTCTACTAATTCAACAAGTTATTTAAATTTTTTTATAGCTTACCCGAAAACTTATTTGATCGCCAATTTTTCATATATCCGAACTGATGAGCTAAAGTACTGATTATTTTTCATTCATATTTTTAAAAACAAAAACTAAAAACTACGCTATCATTGCTCATTACTACTTTTTGAAATCATTGCTACTACGTCAACAAAATGTCTGTGCACAAACTTTATTTATAAGCGTAGCAAAGCACGCCGGGTCCTGCTAGTAACAATATAAAATATAGTTATTACAAAGCATTTAAATAATAACTAAAACGACGCCATATATATTATAGTTGGGCTATTATTTTGAAAACGTACATCGAAAAAAAAACAACTATTTTTTAAAAATCTGAAATTTTGATATTTTGTTGGTATTGACGAAAGGAAAAAAGTTATTTCTGCTTTTATTTTTTGTGTACTCGGAATCGGAGTTATGCGCGGTTGAATTTTGAGGCTTTTTCACGTAGTTTTTGGTAATGGTGGCAATGTTTTGTGAATAGGTGCCACAAATTTCATCCGACTTACGTATATTTTTGCAAGTAAAAAGGAAAATAATTGAATAATTGAAATAAGTAAGTTTAAAATTAATAACTTTTCTCTTTTCCGCTAGGCGGCGCGTAAAACCTTGGTTTACTTCAAAGCTCATATCTCAAAAAGTAGGCTTTTTTTTTTTTTGTTTTTCACAAATTTTAAAGTAAACATATGCAGCTATGAAATTGAGAAATAAAAAGTCAGCAATTCAATATGGATTTTTTCTTACGATTTTTTAAAGTTTGGTATATGAAAAATTCACATGTGTTTTTTTATTAAGTTAATAATCCTGTACTAAATGTGGATCTAATAAATTAAACATTTCATATTTTAACACCTGCAATAAATTTGAACCATTTTTTGTGTATTTCCGATTGAGAAACAGGTTTTTATTCAGAATAAGAATTGGAGATCCCAATGATCGAAGATTTTGTTATAATTTCAACATCACCAACACTAACATTAGAAAAAAACATTAAAAAAATATTTTTCCTATAAACATTATAATTTAATCAATATTATAAATAAATACATTAAAAAATTAATTTATATATTTTTTTTTTGCCTTTAAATTGAAATATTTATGATCATCAGAAAAAGAAAACATTTTGGCAATTATTTTATCGGGTGTAGTGTTATCCGGTAAAAAACAGTGGAATCCTTGAGTTCTTTGTTTTCTTCCAAGAACATTTCGTAGATGTCGGTGAGGTTCCATAACACCAACCGCTTTGATTTCTTAATTTTTGTCGATCCTTCTGTAATAGTAACAACATCTTTAAGGCCAGGCATTGTTCTACTAATTTCCTCTGATAAGAAGTATGTTTGAATTTGTTTTACTATATTTTGTGACAAACTGTGGACTTGTTTGCTTTGAGGCCAACTGTAAGGACCTACTGTTTCCAACAGATCCATGGCGAATTCTACCAGTCGTCTTGATGCATTAAATTCATCCTGGATACGTTGATTTGACCAAAATTTACGTGGTAGAGTTGTCAACAAAAACACTGATTTTGATTTACAGCTGGCATCTTTAAACTCTTTTTTAAGGTTCATAAGCCATGATGTATATTCACATTCCTCGTTTGGTGATAACACTTTAACTGAATCTACTTGAAATATTCTTTGACTTATTGCCGATGTGACACTTGCAATTTTTTTATAACTTCCTGTTGTAATATGATTTTGTTTGATAGGAGATTCGGCTAACCTTCCAAGAACATTGTTAATATCTTCTAAAATGTCATTAAGTAGTTCAGGAACTGGTGGAGATATAGTATCAACCGAAACTGGTGATGGATCTAAAGATGCTGGAGGTATTTGAATATTTTTGTTCGTTGGAACATTTTCAACATCCTGATTTATAGAAATAATTTCACTATCAATAGCTTCCGAACATGAAAGCTGCTGTATAGAAAATATTAGTTGCATATGAATTTTTATTCATTTTAATAAAATAATTAAATTTACCTTATTTTTATAGATATAAGTGCGACATGTTTCACATATAAACTGGTCATCACGCAAAGTAAAATTTAGGGTCGCAGCTTTTTGAATAACAGCTGGACCAGTTTCACATTTTTTGATGTCCGCTGATGATTTTTGAGACCGTACAAGTTACAGCACAATTTGAAAGGCATTTCTATTATTATCTTTTCTAAACGTTATGTCTTCTAAATATTTTGGAATATAATTGATTATAAGGCAATCCAATCAATATATATATATATACCCTTGAAATAGTTTTGATATAAGTAGAATCAGGCAAAATTAGGTAGGCACAATTTAATATATTTTGATTGGATGCAAGTATAATTTGGTCAAAAACCGTTTGTGGGCGTCATTAGAATTTTAAATGTTAAAATTATGAGTCTCTAATGAGATTTTAATTAGTAAAAAGGGGCTGAATAGACATTTTTTAAAATGAATAAACATTTTACACACCCTTTTAATAATTTAAATTCCTTTATTTTACCACTTAACTTAAATTAATTTTTAATAAGTTTTTAACCATTTAGCCGCACAGAAAATGGTTCAAATTTATTGCAGGTGTTAAAATATGAAATGTTTAATTTATTAGATCCACATTTAGTACAGGATTATTAACTTAATAAAAAAACACATGTGAATTTTTCAAATACCAAACTTTAAAAAATCGTAAGAAAAAATCCATATTGAATTGCTGGCTTTTTATTTCTCAATTTCATAGCTGCATATGTTTACTTTAAAATTTGTGAAAAACAAAAAAAAAAAAAGCCTACTTTTTGAGATATGAGCTTTGAAGTAAACCAAGGTTTTACGCGCCGCCTAGCGGAAAAGAGAAAAGTTATTAATTTTAAACTTACTTATTTCAATTATTCAATTATTTTCCTTTTTACTTGCAAAAATATACGTAAGTCGGATGAAATTTGTGGCACCTATTCACAAAACATTGCCACCATTACCAAAAACTACGTGAAAAAGCCTCAAAATTCAACCGCGCATAACTCCGATTCCGAGTACACAAAAAATAAAAGCAGAAATTACTTTTTTCCTTTTGTCAATGCCAACAACATATCAAAATTTCAGATTTTTTAAAAATCAAAAATTTAAAAATCAACAAAAAAATGTACGTTTTCAAAATAATAGCCCAGTTATAAACTAACATAAATATTAATTGATCCTTGAATTATATGATATTAATATGATGTAAATGTAACTGAAAAGCAAAAAAAAATTTTTGAAGTATATTCAAAAACAAAATTGAATTACACCCAACTCTTTTTTTAAACGGTCTTTTTTTAAACGAATTTGAAATAACACGGTTCACAAAATACACCCAACTCGTTTTTTAAACGGTTTTTTTTAAACGATTTTGAAATAACACGGTTCCCAAAATTTTAAACGTAAATTTTTTAAACGTTTTTGAAATAACATGGTTCACCAAATATTAGTTTTGCACAAATGTTTTGTTCTTGCACGAATCCCAAATTTTTAAACTGTTTTTGACAGTGTAATCAGAAGACTGTCGATTTATGGCCAGATATGTGTGGGTGACTGTTTTTTAATAAAAACTGTTGTGTAATAGAAACTACAATATGTGTCGCAGAGACACATGAATACCTCTTAAGTCTATAGATCACACAACAAAATGCGTTCTAAGGTGTTGACTTAACAGTGACTGATCTCAACAACCTGGTTGTTTGAATAGGGGAAAAGAATATGATTGAGGCATGATGGATTCGATTTCATCCGAGCACTGCTGGTGACGACATTTTTTTAAAAAATATGAGTTCAAAAAGTGCGATGGCATTGTAGGGAATCAAAATTTGATGTTAAATTTTAATCTCCCACAATTCGTATAGATTGTTTTGAACAGGGTCCAAAAAAGCCAAGATAAGACGAGATGCAACGCCCTAATTAATTTTTTTTACAACAATAAACTTGAGAACAATGCTCTATACAGGGGCGAATATAGGATTTATAAATATTGAGTAGATAGATAGATTAGATATTAATGGACAGGTTTCACGAGACGGAACTTGTCCTGACACGCAAACTCTATGATCCGTATTGCCATAGAGTAATTGATACGGTGTGAAATATTTTTAAACTCTATTAAAAAGTCCGAGTTTTCTTTGTTGATCTTGATCTTGATCACACTTTATACTAATTGAAATATCGTTGTGAAATTTGGTGTTCAATCTAGAAAAATCAATGACTGATCTGTGATTTTTCTAGCTCCTTGTTTACATTTATGGCAGCGGAGAGATCGTGCGGGGTTTTTCGTTCGTGCATTTTATCCTTTAAAGATTATCTTTAAATGATAAAATGCACAAACCAATAAATCCCGCATGGAGAGATGCTGCCATAAATGTGAACAAGGACCTAGAAAAATCGCTAATCAACATGACAAAAGTTTGGCCGATTTTAATGATCATACGGAAAGAATGGCTTGTGTAGTGTACTATAACCTGCAAATCTATTTATTGGGTTACTTGGGATTTTCAAAAGTTCGTTTATATTAATTAAAAATAGAGAGAAAAATCGAAGAAGAAAAGCCATCCGTAGATACTGAAAGAAATTTGGTATCGGTCAGTGAAAATTTGGAATAAGAATTCACGACTACAGTGTGATATTCGTACGCAACGAGCTTATTGATATGATTTGCATGCATGATTCAATGAAATGCTTATGTGTAATGCGATAACTACGTTTCACCATCATTTTCAGGTATGCTGTTCCAAAGATGTGCTACATAGTTCAATAGATCAGTTGTTAATTTTGTATTGGCAATATAAAATAGTTGCCTTTTAAAAATTTTGATGTGCATTAATATAATCCTCAAATATTTTCGACAGGACTGAGCGTAAGACTTTTAATCTATAATTTGAAATATTACATTTTATCTCGTTTTTGGGCATGCCAGCAACTTCCAGCACGAAGGAAAAATACCTAATTTATAGGATCTAAAGAAAATTTTGGTAAGAGCGCATGCAAGATTTTTGGAATCTTTTTTAGAATAATAGGGGAAATGTTCCCCAGACAGGAGGCTTTGTAGATATTTAACTTTTTTAATAGTGTTTCAATAATTTTGGGTTTGAAATGAAGTTCTGTCATATTAACTGCTGAAAACGTGCTTTCTTCAGGAGATTCCAAAACAGTTGAGTTCAAATCAAAGCGTTCTACGAATGTAGTTGGTGGTTTTAAAGCTGTCAAAGAACGTGTGACGTTCTTGTTTTGTAGTAATGCTTCTGGTGATAAAATGTTAAAGCCTCTGTTAATTAACAAAACTTTTATGCCACGAGCTTTAAAAGGTAAGAACATTAAACAACTGCCGGTTCATTATATGGCAAATAAAAAGGCATGGATGACCGCTAATCTGTTTACAAATTGGTTCAACAACTGTTTTGTTCCAGAGGTCCAGAAATATATGGAACAAAAAAGTTTGAAATTCAAAATACTTTTGCTCGTTGATAATGCTCCCTGTCATCCAATTCTAGATCATCCAAATATTCAAATACTGTTTTTGCCGCCTAATGCCACCTCGCTGATTCAGCCACTCGATCAGGGAATAATAGCAGCATTTAAAATGTACTATATAAAGCAAACGCTTAAATATATTTTAGACTCAGTGGAAGAAAAAAATTTAACTGTTATGGAAGCATGGAGAAAGATTACGATCATGGATTGTATTGCACATGCTTCTTTTGCTATCCAACAATTGCACCAATCGACGTTAAATGCTTGTTGGAAAAAAATTTTGCCAACATGCGTCCAAAGTAAAAGTGTCGTAGTACAAAAATCAGTTGTGTGTTCCGAAATTATAACTCTATCAAATGCAATTGGTGGCGAAGGATTTAACAACATGTAAACGGCAGACATAGAAGAATTGATCCAAGAAAACCCTTTGGATGAGGACAACTTGATCGAATTTATGAAAGTGTATGATAATAAAGAAGTCGATAATAACAAACTCGAAGGTGAAGTTCAGCCGTTAACAGCTGATTTAATTCGCGAAGGCTTGAAATTTGCAACAAATATGGAACAACATTTTCTTACTCATGATCCTGACATGGAGCGTGCATTAAAATTTCAACGTAATCTTAAATTCTGTGTTGCTGGGTAACAAGAATTATATCAGCAACTTGAGAAACCAAAAACCAACCACTGATAACAGACTTTTTAGCAACAACAGAACTTGTTAATAACGAACGAAGTTCTTCATTTGAATCAAAATCGACAGTTGTGCTAGACATGTCTGACACATCTACTGATGATAGCATTTTTAATTCAACTCGGAATAAACGTACACGCTTGGTTTTAAGTAGTGATGAATAGTTGGGAAATTATTAATTTTTATATCTAATTTAAATTTTTTTGTTTTGTATGAATTGAATTTTAACTGTATGTACACTAATTTTATTTTTTTTGTAATAAAAATGAATTGTTTTTGTTTTAGGTATATGTAATATGGATTTTATTTTTATTTTTTTTGCACGGATTTTTGGGAGAGATTTTTCAACTTACACGGTTTTTTTATTTCGTGGAACGTATCCCCAAATTTACCATACGTCTCATGTATTTTTTTAAACGATTTTTTTTTAAACGTATTTCTTAGGAACGCATCTACCGTTTAAAAAAAGAGTTGGGTGTATATAAAATGAATAAATAAACAATGTAAGCTATGAGATGAAGAGAAGAGTGGCAGAGCTTTGTCTGAAGCAGTGGAGTGACAGACTCAATTCTGAATCAGAATCGGTCTCGCACACAACACTGGGAGGACACGTGCTTCGACTATTTTCATAGTATCAATAGAACAATTATATGATGTACAATCTTTGGCGAGATGTGGACTGCAAAAGCAAATGTCATAAATATTTATGACACGTCCGAGCCAAATAAATAAAGGTTAATAAAAAAAAACTATAGTGTCAAAAACAAAATATTATTTTAATTTCTTCATTTTATTTTAATTTTCGAACAAACATTTCTTAAATTTAAATATTTTTCTAGAGGCAAAAATGCCTCCGACTACGACTCTCAGAATATCAATTTTTTTACCTTTGTCGTATTTAACGAAATTTGTCGTATCAAACCGACTGTCAGAATACCATTTTCATTTTGTCATGTCGTTCGACTCTAAGTACGACTGTCAGAATAGCCCTATATTATTGATGAATTGTGCTAGAAGCATGGCAATCTGATTTTGTTCCTGACTATCTTTATGAGCGTTTTTTAAACTTTTTATATGAGTAACCCAATAGTAAACCATTTAGTTCCTTAGCTCAGAGATTCTTAACAGGGGGGCCGCGAAAAGTATTTGGGGACCGCGAAAATATTACGAGATTTTTTTTTTAATTGAATGCTAAAGAATTTTTTAAATCAAAATCGTTTTTTAAATCAAGGTGTACGAATGTGTATGCACTTATTTTTCAACAAATACTTTGAATACTGATAGTAATGCATATTATTTTTGGATCATTATATATTTCGAGTGTATGCAACACATACGAAGTAACATAGTAGCTAGGAGGCAGAAAAATAATTGCTAGGAAGACACGCTTCTCCATCGTTTTATCTAATTTTGTCCAAACACATACAAAATCTTTTTAAAGATCGTAACTAAAATTTATCAAATTTATTAGTGCCAAACAGAATTTAACTTTTTATTCGTTTTTATATAAATATGGACATGTCAACCCATGGCATAAATACATACCCTTAGACACAGCTAAATAGAACTATGATAAAGTTAATTCTACTCTACTTTTCATTTCAACATTTGAGCGAGATCAGCTTTTAAAACTAGCTTGTAAAGGTTTCTGCAAACGTAAAGGTTTCTGCGTTTGAACGCAAAGTGGAAACAAAATAGCTGAAATGAAACTGAAACTGGGATAAAGTAAAATATTTAAGATTGTCGCAATTAGTATATTGTATAATAATGCTAAAATGATACTCATTTCACTCGAGTTATGAAATTAACAGCAAAAGCGTAGTGAGGGCTATAATAATACTTTTTCTAAGATACTCAATTAAAACATAAAAATACCATTCCAAAATACCAAAATACCAAATACCAAACCATACCTTTGAATTGAAAAAATTCCAATTACTTCTTTACCTACTTGAGTTTAATTGATCTCAAAAATCTAAAATAAAAATACATGTTTTTATTTATTTAAATGCATCACCATTTTGCAGATATATAAAATTATCGAAAACGAAAAAATCTTCGATTTCCATTTCGTAAGTAGTATGCAGCTGTAAATAAGAAACCATTACCGTGCGAATATTTAGTCGTTGTCAAGACATGGAGACAATTCTTATTTTCAAATTACCAGGCGAAATAAATGTAGTTCCATTTAAAACGCGTATGCATATTATTAAAAATTAATATTCAATTCGAAAATGTGTATTTATTTCAGAACGTAATTTAAAATCTACAAAAAAGAAAAAAATTAAAAAACTTCACATATCTGGAGGGAGTTTTTGTTATGAATACACACTTAAAACAACAATGCTATCAACAAATCCGGCAATGCCAAATTTTCAAACTATCAATTTATTTTCAATACGTACGAAATAAATGGAACTACGCTGCCTGGAGGACGCAGGCTTGTCACACCCGTCGGACAAAAATATAAAACAATTACAAAAATTATCCTGTCCTTGGGGGTCTTATTTCCAGAATAAAACAAATTAAATATCCTATCCTAAAATTACAGATACTTAATTGTAAATTTGATAAAGAACGTACAAATTATTTAATTTAATGACATCCCAAACACTGATTTAAAATTCGATTTTAATATTTCAAATAATGAACTTGATAACAGAAGACTTTGAACACGATCGTTCTGATAAATAATATAATTCTAAATTATTTCCCTTGATGACAAAATGTTTAAATTGAGGAAGGCAGTTTGAAATTTAATTTTCAATTTTGCATACATTCCTGCTTGCACAAATCTGCGCGAAAAAAGATTTTCCACAATGAACAATAAAATAAATAAACCATAATCTGAAGAAACTCTTTTTTGCAAATAGTATAAGAACAACCATAGAAATTTTAGTAATATATTTTGATAAAAGCATTAATTTCTTTACAATTATTTAGAATAAATATGTTGACTTAGTTAAATAAATAGTTAACTACACTACATTGGTTTTTTATTATGAATCAAAGCAACATGTTAAGCATTGAAACTCACCACTTAACTCAATAGATTTGAATATCCCCAGAAATCATGTTGAGTGTGTTTCTTTTTTTCATACATTCATAATGATTATTTAACGACCAGTTCTGAAAAATGTAGGTCTAGCAGGTAACATTAGCTAACTGTCCATTTTAAAAGTAACTATTTCTTAAATGTTTTTCGTAAAGGCTAATGGACAAGTTTGGTTCTTTGTTGCCGATAAACGGCAATGTTGTCTTCTTCCACTGAGGTCAAAGTAGTGGTGTTGACGCGGTCGTGAATCTAGCAGTCGGAATAGTGGATCAAGACAGCTTTGCAAACCTTTATTACATGAGGGTTCAATTTTGAAGGCTTTATGTTATAGTTTTGAATACAGTAAAATGAATTTGTGAATAATGTGAAGTAAGATTCTGCTTTAGATATATTTAAAAACTAGCAATTAATTATTGTTATCATAATATGTCAATAAATTCATTATTATAAAATATTACTTCGGTCTGAAAGACCTAAGTATTACATTCATGAGCTCAAAGTGAAATTTTTACCCCCACTTTTTTTGACATTTCTCGACGTTTTAGGACCTCCTGATTCTAAAAAAGCAAAAAAAAAAATGTATGTCTGTCTGTCATTACCTACACTGCAGGGAAAACGGCTGGAGGGATTTCAAAAAATTTTTTTTCTAAAAATAGGTATTCACAAGAAGCAGGTCCGAAAGGACGCTGTGTTCGATAACTGTACCGGAAGTGTGTCAAAAAAATCATTATGTGTGTCAAAAATAGCAAATTTTCATATTGTTGGCTTAAAAAACGTTCATTTTAAGTGATTACGAGTAGAAACATTAAATTTGGGGGAATCTTAATGGTCGGGATTGGTATGTGAGATCAAAAACTAGATTATTGCATTATAAGTTTGTCAAAAAAATGTTGTCAAGTGTGTCAAAAGAAAAATTTTTATTTTTTTTTTACCCAATTTTTTGGAAAAAAAATAAAATTAATTGTTTGTTGGAAATGAAATTTTATTATTATTATTGAGAATTATGGCATTATAAGTTTGTCAAAAAAATGTTGTCAAGTGTGTCAAAAGAAAGATTTTTTTGATTTTTTTACCCAATTTTTGGGAAAAAAAATTGTTTGTTTGAAATGAAACTACTTCGGTTTTATTATTATTATTGAGAATTATGGCATTATAAGTTTGTCAAAAAAATGTTGTCAAGTGTGTCAAAAGAAAGATTTTTATTTATTTTTTTACCCAATTTTTTGGAAAAAAAAATTGTTTGTTTGAAATGAAACTACTTCGGTTTTATTATTATTATTGAGAATTATGGCATTATAAGTTTGTCAAAAAAATGTTGTCAAGTGTGTCAAAAGAAAGATTTTTATTAATTTTTTTACCCAACTTTTTGGAAAAAAATAAAATTGTTTGTTTGAATTGAAATTTTATTATTATTATTGAGAATTATGGCATTATAAGTTTTTCAAAAAAAATGTTGTCAAGTGTGTCAAAAGAGAGTTTTTATTTATTTTTTACCCAATTTTTTGGAAAAAATTAAATTGTTTGCTCGAAATGAAATTTTATTATTATTATTGAGAATTATGGCATTATAAGTTTGTCAAAAAAATGTTGTCAAGTGTGTCAAAAAATGTCAAATCATTTATTTTTTAGCCAATTTTTTGGAAAAAAAAATGTAGCTGTTTTTATGACGTAAATGTAATTGAAAATGAAATTGAACATGGAAATTTTTGAATTTGTTATAGTTTTTGAAATATTTTTGGAATTTTGAAAAAGTTTGCATTTTTGATTTTGTAATAATTTTTGCAATATTTTTAGAATTTCGGAAAAAGTTTTAATTTTTGATTTTGTAAGAATTTTTGCAATATTTTTAGAATTTTGGAAAAGTTCGAATTTTTAAGAATTTTTGGCATATTATCGGAATTTAGAAAAAGTTTAAATATTTGATTTCATTCTAATTTTTAGAATATTTTTGGAATTTTGAAAAAGTTTGATTTTATTTAATTTAACAATATTTTTGGAATTTTGATTACAATTTTCCGGCAACGTATTGATGTTTCGTGTTAGTTTTGTAATAAATTTTTAAACAGATATAAAAATACTTGTACTTTAACAAAGAGTTATGTTTGATATACATCGCTGCCCAAAACTAAAAACCATGTCCTTGTGAAAGTTTTTTGCCGAAAACTATATCAAAATCCTTTACCCAGACCGAAGTCTTGATATCTCAGAGCTGTGAGATTTCAGCCCCTCCATATTTTAATATTATAATGATTATTATATTATTTTATAGTGAGTGAATATTTTATTATAAGGGGGCGAGAATATTTTATTATAAGGGGGCCGCGATTGCCAAAAACTTATTCAAAGGGTGCCGCGACTGCGAAAAGTTTAAGAACCACTGCCTTAACTCATTTCTTTTCCCGCCTACTAGAGCTTCCATAATTCGTGTATAATATGAAGCTAACAGAAAAATATTTTCCTGCATAATCCTGTAATTTAGGAAGAGTGTCAGATTAATCAAAACTATAGTATGTTAGTTCATCTATTAAATCAAAACAATTTCCTCCAAATTTACCAGGCTGCCTACATGTTTTGCAATTTAAATTAATGTTGATGTTATCATCCTATTTGGAAATAAAAATCATAATAAATTTATCTCAAAAATATAACTAATTTTACAGTTTGTTCTCGTAAATTGGTCATAATAAATGCACGCGTGTCAACAATTTTCTGTATGTATTTTAGTTCTTTAAATACCTAAATGTAAAGTTTCAGCAAATTCCGTTTTTAATTCAAGTGTGCTGGGATAGATATATGTAAAGATTATTTTTTGATTTGAAATATAATAAAATATGGCGGGTGAAACGAATAATTTTTGAAACCATTTTAATCGATAGAATGTGTGTATTACAAAAACAGAGTTAATTTGTTGAGTTATCTATAGAAATAAACAAACTATACAATTTTTGGTTGATATTATTATACTTGAAGACGTATATATTTTAATAAATTATTATTATTCGGCAGATCAATTTAATACTTGCTTCGCTATATAGCTAGGGTAAACATAGGCGTCGGAAGGGGGGTGATCGTATATTGATTAAAATATTGGTTTTAAGGCAAACTCTTTCCTAAATATTTTAGTTATTTTTGTGCTTATTTTTTCACACTATGTGAATATTCTACTGTCAGTAGTTAATACTTAATGTAAAATTCAGACTACTTGCAAACAGTTTACATAACATTACAAAAATTACACTTTTTTGACAATGATTCAAAACGGCGCATCGCAAAATTCTAATCATTTGTAATGTTTCTTATCCTGACAAACATTCTGTGCTTGGTGCACGGGTCTACGCACATTTCGTTTATTTTAATAATTTATAAGTTTTTTTTAAATATTCTAGTGTATATCTACTAAACCCAACTTTCACTCCTCGTAATGACGGTGACAATAGTTTTCTACTAGACCTCTATCGCACATCTATGCCAGATATTACCAGTGTCGATGTCGATAAGGGTAGTATTGGAAATTCTGACCATTATCTAATCACATCAGTTATCAAAACTGATTTACTACAAACTAGAGTCCCCAAACCCCGTAAAATATTTCACTTTTCAAAAATGGACACGATTGGTCTCCGAAGTTTTTTCAAGGTTTCCCTTTTGATCGTCATTGTTTTTATACTGACGATGTAAATGTTTCTGCTCAAAACTTTACTGAAACCATGCAATTCGGCATTAACAAAGTCGTTCCCTTTTCCATAATGAAACCCCAACAAAAATATTTGTTTTCGAAGGCAGCCAAATTGGCTCTAAGAAACAAACGTAGACTATTTAATATTTGGATTCATAAAAAGAATTCTGTTAATCGATCCCAATATTGATAGGCCAACAAAATATCAAACCAGATAATTGAAAACGAAAAGGCAGAGATTGACAGAGCGAAAGCTGCAAAACTTTCGAGAATGTCAATTTCTGACAAAAGTTTTTACAGTACCATTAATTCTTTAAATTCTGGTACTAAATCTTCTATCCCCCCTATCATCGATGGTGACTCAATCGTTACTAACCCTGCAAGGAAAGCTACATTGTTCGCGGAACGCTTTGCTTCAAATTCGACAGTTTTAGAAACTCCTAAAGAAATTCCCCAAATCCAGTCTTCAGGAGTCAATATGAAACAATTACATTCCCAAAATTGTCGAAAAACTTTTAAGGGGGTTAAGCAATAACAAAGCCTCCGGTCTGGACAACAATCATCCTGTTATTCTAAAAACATTTTCAAAAGAACTTGCACCAACTCTCACCAAAATATTTTATAAATTCTATAAATCTGGTATTTTTCCATGCTGCTGGAAGTTGGCCAATGTCCAGCCTGTCCCAAAAAAAGGAACGAAATGTGATATTTCAAATTATAGACCAATAGCCTTACTCCCAGTCCTGTCTAAAATATACAAGCAATATATTAATTCACACATATCCAAATTTTTGGAGGTCAACCATTTGATATCTGACAGCCAATACGGTTTTAGAAACAAAAGATCAACAACCGATCTATTGAACTATGTAGCACATCTTTGGAATAGCATACTTGAGAAAGGTGGTGAAACGTACGTAATCGCATTAGGCATCTCAAAAGCATTTGATCGAATCTGGCATGCCAACTTGATCAACAAGCTCGTTGCGTACGGTTTTCATCCCGCAGTCGTGAAGTTGATTCAAAATTTTCTGTCTAACCGATACGTCTCGGTATCCATAGATGGCTTCTCTTCTGAGTCCAAATTAATTAACGCTGGTGTACCCCAAGGCTCAGTTTTATCTTCCACTTTATTTCTAATTTATATCAACGAACTGTTGCAAATCACCAGTAACCCAATAAATAGTTTTGCAGATGATAGTACACTGCACAAGTCATTCGTCCCCCTATCTTCAAAGGGTTAAATGCATGAACGAATAAATCCCGCCCGGAGAGACGCTGCCATAAATGTAAACGAGGATCTAAAAAAAGTCGCCGATTGGGGTGACAAAAATTTGGTCAATTTTAATTCCACCAAAACACAACTATTGATTGTTTCCAGATCAAAGACCGAGTTTTCCAACGATATTTCAATTAATATGTGTGACGAAATCGACGAATGTGAAAGCATTCGTTTATTGGGAGTCACAATATCCAATGACTTACTCTGGAACGATCATATAATGGCCATGGCAAAGAACGTGTCAAGAAAACTTGGACTCCTCAGTAGATGTAAAAAATATTTTACTTCGCATCAATTACTCCACATTTATAAGTCCTATATTCGTCCCTGCATGGAGTATTGTTGTCAAGTTTGGGGCGCTGCATCTGTTACTACCCTAGCTCTGTTGGACTCTGTTCAAAAGCGTGCTATACGAATTGTTGGTGATTGAGATTTAACATTAGATCTTGATTCCCTACAACATCGTCGCACTGTTGCTGATCTCGTTGTTTTTTTATAAATATCGTCACCAGCAGTGCTCGGATGAAATCAGGTCCATAATGCCTCAGACATATGTTTTTCCCGGTTTGACTCGTTAATCGGTTTGTGCAGGTGGTCGGACTGTCGAGATTACTCACTGTCATAGTAATAGAATGCAAAGGGATTTCTTTGTACGTACATCGTACAAATGGAATGCTTTGCCCGAATCAATAGTCTCGAGTGCCTTCAATCCACAAAGATTTAAAAAAGCGTCCACCTATACCTCAAGACGCATGTTGTTGTGGGACCTGGGTCTTAAAAGGTATCTATGTGTTGTTGTGACACATTTTGTAATTCCTACTACACAACACTTCTTATTAAAAAAAAAAATATTTTAAATTAAGTTGAAGTTTAAAAGTATTTGAGTTCTAACGTCATACCTATTTATTTTAATTTAACATTTTTAAATCATGTAATACGGGTATACGGGTGGCGAAATCCAAAATTCGACGTCCAAGCCGTGCTGTCTGAGTAATGCTGACAAAACTAGGTTGGTATATCGGAGACAGGCAGGGTAAAAACTGCTTATTCAATAATGCTACACAACGGCGAATTAGCACTTTAAATCCAATGAGACTCAAGCGTCTGTTCTCCATAATAGGGGTAGCTAGGAGCGGGCGTCTGTCTTTGATCAAGCCCCTCGCTATATTAACGTGTATAAAGGTTCCTCTGATAACCTTAACATCAGAGCGGACCCATTCACTAGGTGTTTTAGGTTGGTCCTGCGGTTAACACCCTCACCCCGGAAAAATAGAAATCAGAAAGAGAATAGGACACAAAAACAGAATTTTACCTGGACGTGAAAAAATATCGGCTGCCGTGGTAGTTATGCCACTGTTACGAGTGACCGTGGTGAATATTGAAAGCTAATTAGCTTGACAACACTCCTACATGGAGCATGAACGCCACAAAACAAAAGTGTATACAAAATGTGCATATAGAACTTTCAGGCATAAATACAAAAATATTTGATGCATGACTTTTAGGACTAACATCTTCTAATACGTTATGTATTCTTTCTGGACAAATATTTTTTGTAACGTCATTACGACAAATGAAGATTGCGGTCGTATTTTTAAGTTCTAAATGTAAATGTATGTGGGTGATTCCATTTGTAAATGAGGCGTCCATTTTTCCGCCTTTTTTTTTAAAGATTTGTATCTTCAAATAAAAAAAAAGAATTAAAAAATTGAAATATTCGGCTTACATATAAAAAATAATATAAATTTTTCACAATTTTCTTATTATTATAAAAAATAAATTTAAATATCCGTAAACCGACATGAAAAATGACAATAAAAAATATTAAATAAATATAATAATTTGTTTGAACCACTAAAACTAATTACTCAAAGTGCCCGTTTGTTTTTGTGAATGTTTGCATTAACCGTCACAAAAAAATTTCTTTCGCACATAATTTTACATAAAAAAAAGATTAAATTCATTAATTTAATATTACGATAGTCATATTTCTCATAAAAATTTAAATGAAACCAGTCATTTTAGAAAATGTTAAACTACCTTTTCATTTTTTTTATTCATTGTTTATTATTCTTATCATTAAATAAATTTCGTTTCTCTTCGTTTTTTATTATTCGTGAAACATGCGTCTAACATATGTGTGCGTTTAACTATATATCCATGGTATGGCTCACATCATGTGCATGACATGTATTTTGCACAATTTTGTGCAGGAGGATTTTGTAATATACACAATTAATGCACATTTCAAGCACTTTTTCCAAAATTGTGTAACGTGTCCTACTATTCGAATACGGCAACGTTAACAGAAATCGTATGAGCACAACGAAAACGTAAAAGAAAAAAAAATGAACCCCGCAGCATCATTTTACCCGCTAAGCATCAGGGGAGGTGTGGGATGGATGGGTTGGTTCAAATATTCATACCATATGATTTTTCTGCACTACAGAAAAACTTAATAAGCCTAAATAAGCCTATAATACTGAAACTAAAATTAATCATCTACAATCAATCACACCAATATACTCCGAAGCTGATACTTCCTCTGAGGCTAAAAAGACAGGCCACGTACGTTCTCAATCTCTCATGACTCTCAAGAAAAAATTTAGTTTTGATTCATTATAATATTGTAATATATTCACAAAGAGCAACGGCATTTTCAAAATAAGCAAACATTTTAGAATTCTTTAAAAAAAATTGAAATTAACTGAAGCATTTATTAATAATAATAAATGTAACTAAAGCATTTAATAATAATCTTATATTTGACTAAAGCATTTAATAATAACCTTTTATTGACTAAAGCATGCGTAAATATTTTCTTTGATGAAAAGTTATAATAAAGCTTACCTGAGTTGGTAACCTCCTAAAAGCGCTTTCAGCTGGTACTTCACTCATCTAAAAAAGCGCTTTTAGCTGGTACATCACTCATCTAAAAATCCCTTAATACAAATTTTTTAAATATATACAAAAAAAAGACCAAGAGGCACGTATATCCGCTAGAAATAGGTAGATTTTGAGATCTGACAGTTTTGTGTGCCAGTAGAATCTGATATATCATATTAGTTTAAACAAAACAAACTAATTACAAACACATATCGAACCAATTTAACAAAAAAATAGCTACATACAAGCAAAACTATATCTATCCAATTTTGTAACAAACAAATATCAAATCTACCATACATATGTGTGACTATTTATGACACAAACCTGCTCTATATCATATGTCGTGCAATTACTGCAAAATATCAAAATAGTTTATTTCTAAGAAAAAAAAATAATTTCTTCTATTCAAATCTTTTTATTTTTGTTTCATTGACTGTTATAAGGTTTTTGAAAATTGTAGCTATGGATTGTTGCAAACTTTTTTGTTGAATCCAACAAGTCAAAAACCTCTAACTGCAGAGGTTTATATTTATAAGAAACGGATTAAAATATTATCACAGATTCTAAATTTATGAAGTTTTTAAAAATATTAGTATCCAAACGGCCGTTATAACGGATTTAAAAAACCACTTTTTTTCTAGTATAAAGCCTCTAGTTCCTTAACCATGGGTCAGATTTTCTGATTTACGAATTTGTCCAAGATATTAATAAAACACACATTTGTAAGAAAGGTTTGTAGTATTCACTTTGTGAATATGGACTTTTAATACAAAAACCTTAAATTATGATACATAACCATGTAAACACGCCCGGTATATCGATTTATCCCCCCCGGTACAAACCCTTGAGATTGGGAATCTCTTATTTATCTAATTTATCTTGACATTCTAATATTTAATGTTTAAATTAAAATTAACATACATATTAATAATAAATACCTTAAGTTGTAACTGTTGATTGATGTCATCAATATTCTGTTGCTTTAGGTTATTTGTTTGATTTTCCAATATCCCTTGACTAGCGTTTGACCTTTTAACTCCCCATTTATATATCTGCCTTTGAATCCATACGGTTTTAACAACCGGAAAAACCATCAAACAAACGATTGTCTCTAACTGTGGTAATAGCTTCGATCACTGTTATCCTTGCTATTCATACTTTCGATAACATCAGTGGATACTTTATCTTCATGTACTGCCACAATTTATAAAGCAGATTTCAGGAATTCTTAATTTATTTTGATGATGTTGTAAGTAAACAATCATTAATAATTTATCACTTGTATTTAATAAATCAATAACTTTTTTTTTTGCTTATTTATCAAACAAAATAGACATCCAAATCACACACTAATGAAAACAGTGTTAACTCTTTTTTGTATAAATTAAAGAAATTTCTTTTTAAAATCAAAATCAAATGTAATTATTATTTATTTTTGATAAGTTTTAGGTAATGTTTAATAACAAAACTGAATTGAAACTTTTCTTTTGAAAAGCCAAAAATGGAATCAAAAAATAATTTTTCCCAAATTAAAAATTGCAAAAAATGTGTTTTGCTTTTGACCTCTTCTAATCAATCGTGTAATATTCGAAATTCAGCAAATGATTAACAACGACGTCTGTTCATTAGTATTGGAAATAAAAATTTAGTACGTTCGTTGGCTTTTTATAGTATATTCAAAATTTAACTAGCAGTTAAGTTTTAGAAAATTTTAAAATTATTATTAAAGTAAAAATGAACGGAAACTAATGAAATGCATTTTTATTGAATTGAAAACGAAGATGAATTTGGTTTTATTATTGTTTCGCGATTATTGCGATCGTTACACCATGAATTCAAGGTAGAAACCAAGATTTTTACTCTTGAAATCACAAAAACGTCGCCATCCCCTCCATGACAGAAAACCACCGAACTACTTGTAAACTTAAACTAATAATAGAAATTCTAATAACTAATAAAAAAAATTATAATAACTAAGTAATATTAAATATAACACCTATTTAAATTCTAAAAACCGAGAATTAAATTTATAACTATAATAACTAATGATTAAGAATAGATGTTTAATTTATGACAACTAATAATTCTAACACTAAATTTAATTTTATAAAAAAAATATATTGAAAAACTTAGGCTTGGTATATAGGAAACAGACGCTAGAGATTTCGATGGTAAAACCCGCAAAATCATGACTCGCAATCACCAACAATAGTAAAACCAATTCTCAACAAAAAAAATGTAGTTAGTACGATGGAAAAATGAAAACAATAAAAAAAAACCAACGAACGCCCCAAAAAAAACAGAAAATTTTTGTAAAAAAAAAACAAACTTCGTAAAGGAACCAAAGGAAAGACCGTCGTAGCCAATCCTTGCTGAATCTGTACAAAAATTCCTAAGATATTGTATATGTAAAAATATAATTTATTTATTTAATTTCAGATATACTGAAATAACTATATATACCTAAAATTAGTTATTGACGATAGCACCCCTAAAATATATTTATTTATTTTTAAAAAAATTGAAGAAATGAAAATTATTCAGAAAGGATGTTTATTTATTGGATGCACCGTCTTAACTTTGATTTATTTATTTTTTTTTTTAAAAAACAAAAAATATTTATTTATATCTTGACGTAGAGCTTAATTAAAAAAAAATTATTTATTTACCTAAATTTAACTTAAATTTTAAAAAAAATTATTTATTTAATAAAAATTTTATTTAGTTAATTGAAAAATTTGTTTGATTTATTTTATTTTTATTTAATAATATAAGAGATTCCCAAAATCAAGATTCGTCTGGAGACAATTTAAAAAGTAAGTATGGCTACAATATCCATATTGTTTAAATTTGAAATATCGCGCTCGCGAGCCCACTCCAACCATGCATGTGAGAACTGACTAGAAAAGCCCCTAACGACCAGATTCTACAGAACAGATTCTCCCCAACCTAATAAAACAATCACAACTGTCACGATTAGACACTAGGTCCATTTCTACTGACCCAGTTGTGCTTGTTTACCCTAAAAATAAATTACAACTAAACCTAATGCGAAAGTTGAAGAACGCTCCCGAGCACCAGACTTCAAATCCTAAACTCTATGAAAAAAATTGATCTATTGAAAAGCTAAATGGAAAAGTGGAAAAGTTTTTGAATTTGTATGAGGTGAAGCCTCTGATCCTGAAAGCAAAGGTACAATTGGTTCTTCTCTTCATTACACCGAAGAAGCCTCTGAGCAAAGAATGGTACTACTGGTTTGCACCTAAGTACAAACACAGCAACACCACTCCTCGTCCCTGAGGACTTCCTCGCTAAATGAAGAGAAGAAACCAATGTTCTTCGATCGCATAACCCCGGTGGTCATAGGCGATCTAAGAACGACATCAATGTTAAGGGGATAAGCCCCATGGATGGCTTGTTAGGCCTACCGCTGGGAAAAGTGAATCAATAAACCTAAATAATATATAACTTATCCATAATCTAAATAATTTCCCACTTAAAAAGTGCTAAATCGAAACATGAAATACATAATATGTGTCAACAAAGTTTTACATGAAATTAATTAAATCTAATCTTCAGACTAGATAATAAATTGGTAATTTACATTATAAAAAAAATTACGATTATTTTAAATTTAAAACTAAGCTTACTAATTTTTAAGTTATTAATTCTAATATATTTGTTTAGGTCAAATTTTTCCGCTTTACTTATTGTATTCAAAACAAACAACAAAAATAAATGTTAGCTAAAAATAATTATTTCTATATTTATCTTATTTTTTAAATTAATCGCAATAAAAAATAATTTTAAAAATGGTGGTAACTAAAATGGACTCATACGAGATCTGTATACGTACATTAGCGGATCAATATGATGACAAATGTAGAGATATTGATTTGGATCCGGCTCACTCTATAAAGTTGATGGGAATTAATTATTTTCAATTGTACTTCCATAAACATAGACCAATAATACTTTGATAGTAGTGACGAAAGATTTAAACTTATATAAAATTGTTGAAAAGCTGTTTGGTCAATGTTAACCTTTATTACGTTAATAACATCCTAAAACTCCTAAAAACATGACTTAACCACAAAAAGAAAAACATACGATTAATTTCATATATAAATTAATTGCATCATCTAAAAATATGTACAATATATAAACAAATATATGTACAATATGTACATGGTAGCATAAAAAAATTCAAAAAAAAACTGCTTCCCCAAAACGGTTTTCTTTTTTCCAAATAAAAAAACAATTAGTATTACTAAAAGCAGATGACAGCACAAAAAACAATCTCCAAAAAAATTGCTGTCCCAAAACGGTTTTTTTCAAAATTAAAAAAAAATTAGTCTTAACTAATTATACAGTGAGGGACAGGGGCCTCCTGTGGACCAATCCACTCCTCTACCTGTCGCGTGGTCGGTGAGATGGGAACCACCTCAACCAGCTCCTCTATTTGAGTACTCTTGGTCGAGGAAGCTCCCAGCTCCACGACCAAGCGACTCTCCTTCTCCCTTCTTCTCCTCTCCTTCCTCTTCAGGTGAGAGCTCCTATTTCTATTTATCCTCCTTCTCTCACGCCAGCCCACATTCACTTCCTCAGTCACTTCATCCATCTCATCCGCTTCCTCATTCACCCCATTCAACTCCTCATTCACTATCTCACAAATCAAATCATCCAGAAACTCATCATATTTTTCTTCGTAAATATCATCCATTAATTCCAAAAATATTTTATGTTTTACTTCATCCAGAATCACATTTATCATTCCATCCACTACATTCCTCGCCTCAACCATTCTTTCTTTTCTCTCCTCATTCGCTCTCCCATCCACCTCATTCATCCAGGGCTCAAACCCACCTGGCCGACACCTCCTTAATAACCCCTGACCCCTCATAATTGTATACATTCTTAACAAAATTCAAAATATATAATTTCCTTAATCAAAACCAAAACGAAACCAATAACTGGTTTATTTCAAGATACACAAAAAGCTGATTGACAACCACGGCCCAAACCGGTTGCCACCACCCTATTACCAAAAAAAAAACCACAACTGGTTTATCCTAAAACTTACAAAGAGAAACGCGAAATTCTTTAAATTTTTGAAAATATAAATTTAGAGTACTTATGATAAATATACACATGAACACCCTAGAAACTAAACCTTTTATTTTTCCCTCTAGCTTTTTAACAAAATTTAGCTAAATAAACCGACGCGAAAAATAAACTATATATAGATATTAATTAATCTAAATTGAAATGATCAATTAATATATAAATATATACATATAATCATATGAAATGTTCCACAAAAAAAATTTTTTTTTCAAACAAAAAAACCGGCTTGCCAACGCCCAAACTGGAAAATATTTATATATATATCTAAAAAAAACTAACGGGTCCCTTTTTGTTCGGCGCTACGTTGTAGTCTTCACTTTGTGAATATGGACTTTTAATACAAAAACCTTAAATTATGATACATAACCATGTAAACACGCCCGGTATATCGATTTATCCCCCCCGGTACAAACCCTTGAGATTGGGAATCTCTTATTTATCTAATTTATCTTGACATTCTAATATTTAATGTTTAAATTAAAATTAACATACATATTAATAATAAATACCTTAAGTTGTAACTGTTGATTGATGTCATCAATATTCTGTTGCTTTAGGTTATTTGTTTGATTTTCCAATATCCCTTGACTAGCGTTTGACCTTTTAACTCCCCATTTATATATCTGCCTTTGAATCCATACGGTTTTAACAACCGGAAAAACCATCAAACAAACGATTGTCTCTAACTGTGGTAATAGCTTCGATCACTGTTATCCTTGCTATTCATACTTTCGATAACATCAGTGGATACTTTATCTTCATGTACTGCCACAATTTATAAAGCAGATTTCAGGAATTCTTAATTTATTTTGATGATGTTGTAAGTAAACAATCATTAATAATTTATCACTTGTATTTAATAAATCAATAACTTTTTTTTTTGCTTATTTATCAAACAAAATAGACATCCAAATCACACACTAATGAAAACAGTGTTAACTCTTTTTTGTATAAATTAAAGAAATTTCTTTTTAAAATCAAAATCAAATGTAATTATTATTTATTTTTGATAAGTTTTAGGTAATGTTTAATAACAAAACTGAATTGAAACTTTTCTTTTGAAAAGCCAAAAATGGAATCAAAAAATAATTTTTCCCAAATTAAAAATTGCAAAAAATGTGTTTTGCTTTTGACCTCTTCTAATCAATCGTGTAATATTCGAAATTCAGCAAATGATTAACAACGACGTCTGTTCATTAGTATTGGAAATAAAAATTTAGTACGTTCGTTGGCTTTTTATAGTATATTCAAAATTTAACTAGCAGTTAAGTTTTAGAAAATTTTAAAATTATTATTAAAGTAAAAATGAACGGAAACTAATGAAATGCATTTTTATTGAATTGAAAACGAAGATGAATTTGGTTTTATTATTGTTTCGCGATTATTGCGATCGTTACAGGTTTTTGGATCTGGTTCCACAAATGCGGCCGTGAGAGTGCCGTTGACTCAAACGTATTTTGTGTTTTACAGGCTTTTTTGTTGGAGCCGCTCACTCAGAATCCTCCAACTGCATTTTTTGAAAGAAATTGATTGAAAAGGTTTCAAAGATTCTAAATTTATGAAGTTTTTAAAAATATAAAAATCCAAACGGCCGTTATAACGGATCTAAAAACAGACTTTTTTCTAGTATTTGTTAGTAGTATAAAGTTTCTTAACCATGTGTCGGATTTGGCAGATTTACGAACTCGTCTAAGATATTAATAAAACACACATTTTGGCTTTACAAATGCGACCGTGAGAGTGCCGGTTGTTTCAAAAAAAATTTGTTTTTGCAAACTTTTTTGTTGGAGCCGCTAACTCAGGAACCTCTTATTGCAGAGGTCTATTTTTAAAACAAATTGTTAAAAAAGATTCCAAAAATTCTAAATTAATTAATTTGTTTAAAATATTAGTATTCAAACGACCGCTATAACGGTTTTAAAAAATCAAACTTTTTAGAAAAAAGCCTCTAGTTTCTTAACCACGTGTCGGATTTTGCTGATTCACGAAATTGTTCAAGATATTAATAGAACACACATGTACAATTTTTTTTAATCTACCTCAACAAATACGACCGTGAGAGTGCCGGTCGTTTTCGTTATATCTCATATCTCATATCGTTTATATATATATATATATATATATATATATATATATATATATATATATATATATATATATATATATATATATATATATATATATATATATATCTTTATATATATATATATATATATATATATATATATATATATATATATATATATATATATATATATATATATATATATATATATATATATATATACATATATATATATATATATATATATATATATATATATATATATATATATATATATATATATATATATATATATATATATACAGTGAACCCTCGATATAACGGACCAATGCGGGCGAGGGGTTGTCCGATAGAGCCGAATGTCCGTTATATAAAAATAAATTTAATAAAGAGACTATTTATTTACTATCAAAAAGAAATACATATATATTATAAACAAAAGTTGTATATATATAACAAATTGTATTATATATAACAAAATTCTAATTTACTTTATTCGTTTTCAGATGATATGTCAATATACACCCGTATAGGAGAGTCGTTAATGTTTTTTGAGCTTCCTGGTTTTGGCGACACTACTTTGAAAAATGCATCTTGTTGTTTTGCAAAAAATGCAAAATGCAAAAAATGCAAATTTGTTGGTTTTTAATTATCAACATAATTGCAGTTCGTCAACTGCCGAATCATCGATAAATGATATTACATCGTCAAGATGCGATCTGATCATTGATAATTTTATTTTAGCGATAATTGGTTCCTCCGCTATCTTTGCTTTCATTTTCATTGTCATTCATCAACACTTCATCAGCTTTTTCATTTTCAGTCATAATCTGATATAGAGGATCATTTTCATCTGTTTCCAACCATTCAAACACATCTTCTTCGGCTACTTCTTGTGTAGCACTATTTTCAAGAACCCTGCATTTAAATTATAATTTTTCAAACTTTGTAAGCTACGTTGGCCTCTTCTGTTTTCTTCATCTTCTTTAGCCTCCTTCAGCTCTTTGACATCGACACTCGTTATATCTGGCATAGATGTGAGTTAGAGATCTAGAAGAAAACTTTTATCACTGCCATAACGAGGAGCGAAAGTTGAGCTGTTAATCTTTTGAAATAGGACATGTGATGCAGCAAAAATTTCTGCCAGCTTACCAGCCATTGTAATCGTCGGCGGTTGTCTTCAAAAATTCTAACCACAACTTGTTGTGGACGATGAAATAACTGGTAACGCTACCCTCACAATAAAAACATTTGGCTCTAATTTTGTCCACAATAATAGTCCAGAGCTTAAAAAATTTATGTTATGTTATGTTTGTTTGCGATCCAGTATAAAAGTTCGAGGTAGACAAAACTTAGAATCAGGAAAGCGTTTAAATCGTACATTCTCATGAATATATATGCTTATACACCTTGATGAAGTTTAAAAGCCTGTATTTGGTATTTGATTTAGTGCAACGTCTGGCGATAGCTTTCAGAATATTTTCTGCTAGAAAAAGAATTTGCATTTTATTATGCTCGAGATGATGTTGCACGGCGGCACGGTTGGTGTTCAATTCACAAATATTTTTGATTTGAAGGTTAAACTTTGAATCAAATATATATGTAATGTTTTTTGTCATAGTGATCAGAATTTTTTTCATAAAATGGATGACAAAACAAAAACTTTTATCATATATTATAATATGACATATGCCAATATTTTATAATTTGATGTAAAAAATGAAAATAGAACTGGTGAAAACTTAGCTTTTAAAAAACATAAAAACATGGGTTGAAGATCTTGGGTGGAAATCTTTTGTCAGATTCCGTGCATTGGCAAAGCCCTCTTTTGAATTTCCATTGGCCGCAGGTTTGTTGATGTTTTCGATACAACTCTTCAGGTGTTAGCGTTTCTTTTTCCGTAGAAGTATTGCTGAGGCTTTTCTGGCGCATAGATAATCAGTTTGGAGCTTCTAGTGTTCCTTGTTAACCATTTTTCTCGCAGTTTTTGTTTGTGCTCAACGCTTTCGCGGCAATCGTCATCAAACTATTCGTTACTTGATTTCGGTGGTCGTTTTTCGGTTGTAGTTTGAGCTGCGGAGACAATAGTTGGTTGAAGCGTTTTACATTCTTCTTGTATGTTTAATGGAATCTTATATGGGATGTCATGCTCTTCTATGCTTTGCATTTCAATTT